>CM060709.1:276002261-276584761 GCA_030686995.1 Artemisia argyi | reverse complement strand
CATCATCAATATATTTTCTTGACCCTCGTAGTCGTCAATGTAAATTGGAGGTTCAAATGATCATTCACTTGTAACAAATAGAAAATGAATTGTCAGATTCATTTACAGATACAAAAGGAGTAATAAATCATATATTCTAGCTTTAAATGCACCTTCTCGAATTCATATTCCTGAAACTCTAAGTGAGTCAAATGTACGGAAAATGCGTGGAAGACCAATGGTTCCAATGATACAAATCCACCAAAAAGGAAAGAGCATACAATAATCGGCAAAATTTTGTACAAACCGAAATATATTCACTTGAAAAACGCCAAGTATTTGGCCCTGTAACATTAACCCTAAATGAGGTGAATCTAGTAGGCCATAAATGGGTATATGCGATAAAAATAAACGAGAAAAATAAATTGTGAAATACAAAGCAAGAGTTATAGCCTAAGGTTTCTCACAAATACCCGAGGTAGATTATGAGGAAATGTATTCACCTGTTGTGGATGCAGCAACTCTAAGATTTTTTAATTATTCTTGCAATTGTGGAAACGCTTCAAATGCGCCTAATGGACGTTGTCACAACTTACATGTATGGATCACTTGACAATGATATTTAGATGAAAATCCTTGAAGGATTGAAACTGCCGGAAGCTTGTGGACCTAAACCTTGCGAAATGTTCTCAATTAAACTAAAAAGATTTTTATAGGATTAAAACAATCAGGACTAATTTGGTATAATTGCTTGAGTGAATATCTTTCAAAAGAATGGTATAAAAGTGCCGTGTTTTTATTAAAAGATGAGAGGCGGGTTTCACAATCATTGCAGTGTATGTTGATGATTTAAATATCATCGAAAATCTTGATGAGATTGAACATACTGCAAATTTGTTAAAGAACGAATTTGAAATGAAAGACATTGGTGTGACTAAAATTTATCTCAACTTGCAAATTAAGCATTTGTTAAATGGAATATTTGTCCATGTATCAAACTATACAGAAAAAATATTGAAGCGATTCAATATGGATAAAGCTCATCCACTAAACTCACCAATGGTCGGTTGTTCGTTTGACCGAGAACTCGATCTAGTCCACCCCAAAGAACATGATGAGAATATTCTTGGTTCTGAAATATCATATCTAAGTGCAATCGGGGCTTTGATGTACTTTGCTAAACTTACTAGCAAGATATAGTTCTTAGCTAACATGTCAACCGTCGACATTGGGATCATACACATATTTCATTATCTTTGTGGTACCCCTGATATGGGATTATTTTACCAAAATAATTCAAAATCAAAGTTGGTTGGATACGCAAATGCCAGATATTTTTCTGATCCACATAAGGCACAATCACAAACAGGGCATGTTTTCACTTATGGTGAAACTGCAATTTCTTGGAGGTCGACAAAGCAATCATTGACAACAACATCATCACACCATGCTGAACTAATTTCACTTTATGAAGCTGGTCGAGAGTGTGTTTGGTTAAGATCGATGATTTAACACATCTAAGAAGAATGCGGGCTTGAGTCTATCAAAGAAAATTCGACCTTACTATATGAAGACAATGCGGCGTGTATTGCTCAAATCAAGTAATCAAATGAGACAAAATAAAGCACATTTCTCCAAAATTTTCTTTACCCATGAACTACAAAATGATGGAGTTATTGATGTTTGTCAAATTTGATCAAGTAACAATTTGGCAGATTATTCACAAAATGTTTGCCAACAAATGTTTTTGAGCAATTGGTTCAGAAGATCAGCCTTCGATGCTTGAAAGATATACATTAATTTGATGAGGAGTATTATACACATTGCGCTCTTTTTTCCTTTGTCAAGTTTTTATCCCACTGAGTTTTTCTTGGTAAGGTTTTTAATCAAGCAATTTATTGCGTGTAATAAATGATGAATATGCAAGAAGGAGTATTATAAATATGGTGTATGAGCTTATGGACTTATGTATACTCATCCTAAGTCATTAGGATTTTTACCTTATACATCTATCTATAATACTATAAGATTAGGCCCTCTAATTTAATGTGGATGCGTCAAGATTGCATAGAGTACAAGTTACCTAATGCTCGGAATTAAATGCAGAAAATAGAGTTTCATTATGCGGAGGCTTCATGCGTAAGTACCTTGATTTAATGTTCATGCTTGAGTGGTAAGTACATATGAGGTATATTTAGTGTTTCAAATGTAAATGATTGAAACCATACGAAGTGTTGCTAGCCTTTATTTTCATTTAATCATTTGCTCATTTCATTTGCCTTCAAATAAATGTACAAACCCTTCAACCACCATCATTGAATACTATAAATAACACCATTTGGTCTTTGTTAATGATGTGTGTGTGTGTGTGAAACTTTAATTTGTGTGTAGTTTTATGATTTTGTATGAATCACATGTTTGCTGTTAGTTTATTATTGTTTGTGTGTAAATTTAGTGCAGCACCAACTAACCAATTTCCTTTTGATCTCTATTTTTTGTTTCTAGGCACATGATGAGAATGAAATGGATCGCATGCTAGCAATTGATGGCATTGAACTCATTGGCATTAATAACTGCAACCTTGGTAGGTACCCCATCTGTTTTTATGGCTCAAGATCTGTGAATTAACAAGCTTGCTAATTAGATAAATAGTTTTGAAATAGATATTGACATGATCATTTTTTCAGTCAATAGTTTTTCCATATTTTTTCTTATAGTGTGATAAAGTTCTTTGTGGTGTAGCTTCTCACCTATGGAATTGAATTTAGTTTGTTAATGTAAAATTTCTCCGTCCAATGAAAGTGTGCTATGCATATTAATGTTATGTGCAATGGTTCATGTAGAAATATTGACTTGATTAACGCAAGGGGGTATACGTGCAAAGGTAATCAAATGGTTAACTTTCTTGCATGTGAAGTCGGTTGATAGTCCAGCTTTGAAGTTTATGGAAGACAAATGGATGTGTTGTTGCCTGAGAAGGAACCGAGGGTTAGATCTGCTAACCTATTTTAAAATTTTGGGTTGGTTAGTAGTTTATTAATGTTATTCTTGCAGGTATTGATAAGTGGTTAGTGACGCTAACGGGGTATATCAAGATGTTGATAACAAAACAAAGTAGAAGATGGAGACGGAGTGGATAATATCTCCACATTTATGAAAGAACTGTAAAAAAATTAGGCATGCAAGAAAATGAAAATCATATGTAAACAAGGTTTATAATTAGTGTGACAAAGCTTTGATGAATATTAATGGTGGCTTGAATCTTGCTTTTATTTTTTCCTTCTACTTAAACAGTTTAAGAGGTTGCAATGTATCCACCTCATGACATTAGAAATAATACAAAAGCAAAGTTGAATTGATGGAAAGTATAACTAGACAAAATTAATATTTTGAGAATTTATTTTAATCTATGTTTTTTTATAGGGATTTGAGGGTCTCTTTACCAATGGTTACTATATGGTATTAATTGAAGTTCACAAATTATTTTTTTTATTCTTGATCTTACAAATATGTATAAAATTTGATGTTGTTATTCATGAAAAGATGAGTTTTGGAATGTTGGTAGGGACATGAAAGTGAGAATGTGTCGTAATTAGTGGGAAGGGGTAATCTTAGGCTCTATTTTTTGTATCGAATTCATTTTAATGTGGAGTAATCAAGATACTCAAGATGGAGTCCCATAGCATATAGTACAAGATAGCTAATGTTCGAAATTCAATGCAGCCTCATAATAACTATATAATCATGAAAGGAGATGAAGTGCAAGGGTTGCCCGAATTGATCACATGGCATTTAGTATAGAATTAAAGTCGGTTAGATGAAGTGCAAGGGTTGCGAAAGGTGTCAAGAATAATTAATGATAGAACCTAATTCATGCCTATATAAATCGGCCAAAATCACATTTAGTAAATTCTCTTTTGCAACATTTAGGAGATGATTCACACATCTTTTAGATCTTTGATTGTTGGTAGCGGTATGTAAATTCTCTTTTGCAACATTTAGGAGATGATTCACACATCTTTTAGATCTTTGTAATTAACTCGGCCTTCTTTTTTTCTTAATTTAGTTATCATACGCAAGTACCATGAAACTCACACAAGATAATGCATGCTCAGATAAATGGAACCAAAGACTGGGATACCAACTATTTTCTTTGTTTCATACATATTTAGGTGATTGTTATATATAAGCATATATATATATATATATATATATATATATATATATATATATATATATATATATATATATATTATGTTAATGCATTTTCATATACAAGTAATTTATGTGCGTTTTCTATTGATGTAGCTCACATGTGCGAATTGATTCAAGAAAATGTACACGAGCATGTATGTAAAGCAACATTTAAATGGTTAAATGATACTTTTTAGCGTGATTAGTTTATATAAGTAGTTGCTTTCGAATGCTCTTTGAGAAATATTAGAATGAATTTATTGTGTGCAATTGAATTATTATTGAAAAGAAGAAGGTCCGCGCATCGCAAAGTGTTTCTTTTTCTATATGTAGAATCATTAGTAAGAAACCAATATTTACGCCCATTAAATGAGTTTGCCATAATAGTAAAATACAACATATTAAAAATATCACATTGAGTAACGAATGGAAAGGAAAAAATACATAATTTTGACTTAAAGCCATTTGTAAATTATAATATCAAATAAAAAAGTTGAGTTTTAAATATAAGCAAAAGTTCAAACTTTTATCGAAAAACAAAACCGGTGCATTTAACGTGAAGTATATACAACATCGAGATGGAAATGCAAGACTTTCCGGAAATTATCACATGGTATTTGGTAATTAGTAGAGAATTAAAAGTTGGTTATTGATTGAGATGAAGTTGAAACTGTTGCAAGAATAATTGATGATTTAACCTAATGCAATGTATATAGATATATGTATTATGTTAATGCATTTTCATATACAAGTAATTTATGTGTGTTTTCTATTGATGTAGCTCACATGTGCGAATTGATTCAAGAAAATGTGCACGAGCATATATGTAAAGCAACATTTAAATGGTTAAATAATACTTTTTAGCGTGATTAGTATATATAAGCATGAAACTTGAATAATGAATATAAAAGGAAAAGTATATAATTTTTGCTCGAACCCATTTGTAAATTAAAAAAATTAAGTTTAAGACATAATAGTGGAGTCCAAAAGGTTTTAGGAATTATTAATAGCGTGTTAATTAATATTCATTTGGTTAGCTATTTTAGTTTTTAATCATAAACTTTATAAATAAATACTAATATATTATAAAAAGATTAAATATAAAAATCACCAAATAACTAATGGCATACTTACAACAGATGTAATACAATCACAACTTACGAACCTAATAACAAAAATAATTAACGCAAATTACACTATAACAAATAAGAAAAAGCCAGTGTGCTTCGTATTACCATGCAAAAATCATATAATACAAAATTATTGTTGAGTTACGTAATAGACCAAAACAATCAAAGGAAATTACATCAAGCGTCTGACAATTTAATAACGATAACCCCATTTAGAAAATATAAAGACCAAAAAACCAAAACAATATCAACAATTTTTATATTTTTAAACAGCAAACTAAAAACGTTTCATACAACATACTAAACTAAAAATACAAATCCACTCGACAATACACAAAAAGAATACGCCCGATTAACAATTAGATTAAAAGCCTGTGCGTAGCACGGGTTTTGCATGCCTCGCACATCCTTAATGTAACCTCTTGTCTCCCTAAATCTCTTTATTCTTGTTCATTACTTTCACAATAGTTATAAATATTTATGTTTGTATACACTCATTTATATCCGTTCGTTTATATTCGGTTAATACCTTAATGAACGAACATGAACACAAAATTTCGTCTGTTTAAGAATTCGTGGTCGTTCATTTTTCCAGTTAAACTTAAACAAACGAATACGAACAAATCTCCGTCCTATTTGTTTACAGTGAACTGCATGTATCAATGTCCTTTTTCTCTTTCTTTTTTCTTCCATTTCAATCTATGTATTTATGTTTTTATTTATTTATTTATTTATTTATTTATTTTGGCAAATGTTAATGTATATTGAATGGGGATCAGGAAAATCCAAGATACACTTTGATAGAGATGTATTACCAAGCTAAACTAAACCACTTGACAAATTGAAAAACTAAAACTTGAATGACTTTGAACCACTTAGACATAAAATGCTTGAGCTTGGGCTTGAACACAATTTAAGTAATAGAGGTGTGCTCCACATAAAGTTTACAAAATTTCACCCACTCGTTGACGTGGCAGAGTGCTGATTGGTTGGTTTTCTGTGGGCCACAGAAAACCAACCAATCAGCACTCTGCCACATCAGCGAGTGACTGAAATTTTGTAAACCTTAGGTGGATCTAGTATTTTCCTTTTAAGTTTTAACTATAATTGACTATTAAGATCACTTTTTACAGACATTTAAGAATGAAGTCTCAGTTCAAAGTAAAATAGCCATATTTATTATTTAGGGTCGACTTCCAATCTGTATATGTCGTAACTAAAATACAAGTTATGAAAAACGGCTTTTATGATGTCGAATTTGCATTGTTGGTGACTTGGTGTTCCTATTTCCGGAAATTGTTACAAATGGCATCCTAGCTTATTCGAGGCGTGGAGGTCATTTATTCTCAGAGGACAAGTCGGTTCACTCGAACATGATAAGTGTGTATTCCAACTATAAATGGTATGGTTCTTTTCATTTTAAAGTGTACGACATCCGCTTAATATAGCACAATCTAATACGGGAATGATTTGTACAAAAGGCTCACGTCTTTCTGTTTACGGGGAAAACATACTAAAACTCTATATATAGTGACCATAGTTCAGCTAGTTGATCGGAGTTAATTGTTCATCGTTATCTTTACAACTAGTTGTAAGTATTGCACATACTTGTAAACATGCAGGAAAGAAAAGGTAGCAATTGGTACAAAAATGATATACTTATTAGACAATAAAACTCTGAAATCTGAACAATAATAGCAAACGTATATTCAGAGAACAAAAACTAAAGCCCTTTGTATAGACAAAGTATTGCATACAAAAGATTGCACTTAAAGTGTCGATTCTAGTATCATTATCATATTTGTTTGTAGTCTTAATTTGTTGTTAAAAGTTCGTACTATGGTTTATTAACAATCGATTTAATTTGTGCTACATGTTATCAACTTCCATTACTTTTGCAAATGTGTACCGAGACTATGATATGTTCAAAATATCAACATTGACTGCATATTTTCCATGGAGAAAAATCTAATGATACATTTACAAAGAATGTGCCCCTAAAATGATACTGGTAGTATTTATACGTTTGAAAAACTTTCATAAGATGTTTTATTTTACGTTTGTATTTTGTACTCTATGAAACTTTGAATACTGTGTAGTCACCAAATAATGAAGTTAGATAGCAAAAACTCGACACCATTTATTGGGTTTGTTAGTGGTAGCCGATCAAACATTAAATCATTTTCGTACCAGAAAGTACACATCCACTTCCTCCCGTACATGGAATCGTCATTCACGCACCAGCTAAACCGTATGACTTCAGCATTTTACTAAATTAGAAGACACATGTCGAATCGACCTCACTCAAAGAGTATGCTCATGATAGAAGTCCTTTACTTTCGATATCCTCAACCGATCGATTGGAACTGAGGTGTCCTTGCCGAAAGAAAAGAAGAGTAAGCCAAAAGGACTCAAAAGTTTCAACAACACAACTCGGTCAGTTTTGCAAACAAAATATACCCGTGTAACGTAACTTATTACTTTCTCAAATTTACAAGCATATGATTAAAAAAAAAAAAAAAGTAATTCTACTCGAATGTACAAAATCTTTCAACAAAAGTTGTGGCAATGTTAATCTACATTGTTAACCCTGATTAGTTGCGACTCACAAGTCACGATAGTCTAAAGAAATTTTAAGTTATAAATTTGCCATTTAAACAATTACCATCCAATACTTAATAAGTTCTACCTCCCCATTTCAGTTAGAGCATATGCATAGCTTTTTTAAAAGCTTTTTCCTATTTTAAAAAGTTTTTGAAAGACTTTTTTGCATTGCAAAACTAAACTTTTCCAAAAGTTTTTTTTTAAATAACTTGATTTACTCCATGTGTTTAAAGCATTGTACTATACAAATATTTTAATTATAACATCACTATAAAGTATAAACCTCTATTTTGATGCTACTACTCTTTGTAAAATACTTCTGTAAAAGTTTTACCATTGAAGATATTAATCGGAATAACTTTTGATATTAAAAAAATAATAAAATGTTGAAATCGTACGGTCTAGCTTTTCAATGTTTGAGTCTCATGGTCATGGATGCCATTATGAGACTATATATAATTATAACATATGTTTAACGATCCAAACGTATTTTACACTTAAATAAATAAACTGATCTCATGTTAAAATTGAAGTATTTCTTTGATATAGTTTTCACTTTTCAGGAGTCGGAGATGTTACATGCAAAAGTAATTAAATTGTATCCAAACGTATTTTACACTTAAATAAATAAACTGATCTCATGTTAAAATTGAAGTATTTCTTTGATATAGTTTTCACTTTTCAGGAGTCGGAGATGTTACATGCAAAAGTAATTAAATTGTTCAAGAATAGAATGTCATAAAAATAGTTTCGTGCTTTTAACAATAGGCTACTTAGTAATTATTTATTTATTTTTATTATTTTTTACTTATTACATGTGCTTTGTCATTCAAATAATAATTATTTAATTTTCTAGTTTTTTAACTCGTAATCAGCATAACCGGTTCGAATGTCTAAAGTAACATAGGTACATGCGCGTTGCAACGACGGGTACCCCGAAATAAAAAGTTTCGATGAATAATGTATTTTAGCTTATTATGTTTTTTTTGATAATAAATTTACGCATATTAAGAATTTCGTATAGCCCGTATCCGTTCGGGCTCGAACTCGTTTGGTCCGCGCCCGTTCGGACTCAAGCCCATTTGGCCTGTTACCCATTCGGGCTTGAATATTTATATAATATGACTCTATGTTTTATTATTTGTAGTAGTGAAATTTAATGCAGGAATTGTGTTTAATTTGGTTGTATAATATGCTTGATAATTTGTATTTATTACGTAAGTGGTGTTTTAATAACTGTATTAATTGTATTTATTGACCATTTAAATAATTGACTACATTAAATAGCATTAATGTGGTGTTTTGTATACATTATGCTTCATGTCTTGTACGCCTGAAAATTATATGCATTAAAGTGTTATGCATTATGTTTCTTTTCTTGTAAGTAGTAGTCATTATAGTCATTAATAACATTGACCACTTTAATAGCATTAATGTTGTAAGTATGAAAATAAGTTTGAAAATTACATCATGCTTATTTTTTTTTTGTACACTACTTATTTTGTTGTAAATCTGAAAATTAGTTGCAGCTATTGTAAATTGTGCTTAAATGGTTGTAATTTTTGATAAAGGGGTATTTTTAATAGCATTAATGTTGTTTGATAGAATTTTAGTATTAAAATGACACCACGCTTTATTTTGTTGTACAATATGCTTACTTTTTGTAATTTTAAAAATTATGTGCATTAAAGTGTTGTAAACCATGTTTAATTTATTTTAAATCTCAAAATTTTGGAGAGAGCGTCATTCATGTTTTATATGTAGTACTAGCAGGGTACTCGCGCGATGCGGCAGCGGGTACCCTGAAACTAAATTCTTGGCAAGCAATGTTTTCTAGCTATATGCGTTTTGTGACAATAACTTTATAAATAGCAAGATTTTAAGTAAAAAAATTATTTCATACAAAAATTGTAGGATGCACATGCGATACTTTTAAAAATATATGAACGATACATAGTAATAATGTGAAGATAGGTAGATAAGCCAACCTCACAATTAATTTAACAAAATTTCAGATTTAGCCCATACTAACTAAAAATTCACAACCCAACTTTAAAAAATCCAGCAAGCCCATAATTATTATCTAATGTCCTGAAATTAAATTTTTGGCAAGCAACGTTTTCTAGCTATATGCGTTTTGTGACAATAACTTTACAAATAGCGAGATTTTAAGTAAAAAAATTTATTTCATACAAAAATTGTAGGGTACGCATGCGATACTTTTAAAAATATATAAACGATACATAGTAATAATGTGAAGATAGGTAGATAAGCCCAACCTCACAATTAATTTAACAAAATTTCAGATTTAGCCCATACTAACTAAAAATTTGGAAACCCAACTTTAAAAACTCCAGCAAGCCCATAATTATTATCTAATGTCATGAAATTAAATTTTTGGCAAGCAACGTTTTCTAGCTATATGCGTTTTGTGACAATAACTTTACAAATAGCGAGATTTTAAGTAAAAAAAATTACTTTATAAAAAAATTGTAGGGTGCACATGCGATACTTTTAAAAATATATAAACGATACACAGTAATAATGTGAAGATATGTAGATAAGTCCAACCTCATAATTAATTTAACAAAATTTCAGATTTAGCCCATACTAACTAAAAATTCGCAACCCAACTTTAAAAAATCCAGCAAGCCCATAATTATTATCTAATGTCTTGAAATTAAATTTTTGGCAAGCAACGTTTTCTAGCTATATGCGTTTTGTGACAATAACTTTACAAATAGCAAGATTTTAAGTAAAAAAAACTATTCCATACAAAAATTGTAGGGTGCTCATGCGATACTTTTAAAAATTTATAAACGATACATAGTAATAATGTGAAGATAGGTAGATAAGCCTAACCTCACAATTAATTTAACAAAATTTCATATTTAGCCCATACTAACTAAAAATTCGCAACCCAACTTTAAAAAATCCAGCAAGCCCATAATTATTATCTAATGTCCAACCCAAATCTACAACAAACCCTCCACCCTTTAGAATATAAGTTCTTCATTATGGAAACCAAAACACACATCGCACATTCAAGGTCCTCATCCAACCTTCTCTCCATCTAAAAAAATACTTGCAGTCACCAAATATCTCCTTCTCCAAAATAATACGCATATTCAATCTTTCCAACCTTATAAATCCTTAACAAACGAACACAACACATCAAATAAATCCACCCTTATATCTCCATGGCAGTCACACACCTAAATAGCTCGTCTTCCTACATATAAAAAATGCAGCATCATAATAACATTTCTTCCATCTTCTTATCACAAACGCATCATAAACCTTCTTTATTTCAACCGTAACCGAAGCACACTATGTTCGTCAAGATCTCATTAAAGAGGTTTTGGGTAGGTTATTTATTTGTTGTCCTCTTATTACTTTCAAGATCTATGTTGGTTTACTCTTATACTCTTATTTAACAAACAAATTTATGCGTATTAAATAGGAGACTGGGATTGTTCTTTCTTTGTAATTTTCAAGTCTCGATTGTTTGATAAGGAGTAGTTATTGTGTTGTGTTGACTTTTATAAGAACCCACAAAAACTCATCACTATCATTTCCACTACAAATACCTATGTCAGGTATTCACAGGTAAATTTTTGTTTTTTATGTGCATTCATTACCTGCATGACTCTCTAGACTTGCTCACGTATCTACACAAGCCAAATATGTCTACCCACACATCTTATAAACTTCTGGTATGTCAAACATAAGATCACAACAACTCCACAATATGTAATCTACCAACCTAACACACTAAACATATCACAATGTCATAATAAACCCTAATCTAACCCTAATTAAGCCCTAATCAGGCCTATGTGTTTACAAAACAGTAATTGCTTATCTAAACTAACTTGAAAGTGTTCAAAGCTTATGTATGAGTTACATTAGGAACAATAGGATATCTTAGCACCCATAGACCCTAGTACAACCCCTTAGAGCTTAGGTACAAGTCTCTTAAGCACAAAACCATAACTAGGTCATAACTTCCTGGAACTAGATCTAAACTATCCCAAAACTTCACCAAAAGCTACCACCACTTAGTATAAGCCTCCTAAGACTTAGGATTAGTCACTAAGCACCCATAGGACCATAATCTAGGCACTAAACCCTAATCTAGACCCTAATCTCTCACTAAGCAAGATTAGGTCTAAACTAAACCTAAACTAGTTAAAACCTAAACATAAGCACCTCAAGCACCTTGTCTAGAACCATAGTCACCCTAAGCACACACCCTTGCACCTCCCAAGCTAGTACACAGGGTGGTGCATCACCACCTTGTCACCTCCTTCATCCGCGGCTTCATCTCTTCCACACAAACCCTAGAACCGCCTATAGCTTGTCTTAGTCACCATGGTAGCTTAGGATAGTCACATGTAGCTGCCATGAATCACCTCCCCCCCCCCCCCCCCCCCCCGCTACCTAGCATACCCATTTCTTTCCATTCTCTTCTTTCACCTCAAACTTTCTGTATTTAGTAGTAGTACTAGGTCCCTTGTAGCCTTAGGAGTCAAGTAGCTAGGCCTTGTATGCTTGTCGAGTTCCATTTTCGGTCGAGAAACCTTAGAAAACCCTAAAACTTCACGTTAACCCTAAACTAACCCAATTAAGTTTAATCTTTACTTCTAATAGTTATATTACAGTACTAGGTAGTATTAGGATGCATTAGAACCTATGCCTTAGCCTTGTTCACTAAAACTTGCTAGTTTTCTTTTTAAAACCCTAAAATAAGTCGAATTCATGTTTTTATACTATAAGCCCTTATTATAAGCTATAATCTAGTTTAAGTAACTTAGTTAAGCTAATGTTTTTATACTATAAGCCCTTATTATAAGCTACAATATGATTTGCATGGAATTAGGACTAGTTTTGCAAAGTTTTCCATGCATAGGGGTATATATGGTTACTTTCTAAAAATATTAAGTCTAGGGACTATTTTTGACATTTCTTAGAATTTATAAGTATATGGACCCTTTTTGCAAAGTTATATAACCTTAGGATAAAAAGATAAATAGTTATAAACATATAAGGACTAGTTTTGCAAAAGTTATAAAGTAAAGGATATAAATGGTAAATTTTGAAAAATTATAAGTCCAAGGTTCATTTATGCCATTTTCTTAAAATATAGAAGTATAGGGACTAATTTTTCAAAGTTTAGATAGTTAATAATATAAGTTTATAAGTCTAGGGTAGATTTTGTAAATATATAAACTATAAGGGTATAAAGTGAAAGTATTTTTATAAATATAAGAACCTACTTTAAAGTTAGAAGCATAACACAATACTAGGGAGCTTCATGTGAGGAGTATCATGTGGATATTTCATTTTGACGAGTTTGCTGGGTTTACGAATTAAAGTGCCTTGGCTCCTCAAACGATTATTGCATGACTTCTGAATTCTGATGGCCCGAACGGTATTATTTTATAACTAAACTTAATAACAACATAGCTCAATAGTAGGGAGCTTCATGTGAGGAGTATTAACTTCTGAATTATGATGGCCCGAACGGTATTATGTTGATAACATAATACAATAGTAAGGAGCTTCATGTGAGGAGTCATATACTTCTGGATTGTGATGGACCGAACGGTGTTATGTTATATCTAAAACACTAACAACCCTAAGAATGATTACTTAAGAAACTTAAACAAGATAACTAAAGCTTGACATACATCCACACCCACAATACCACCAGGATACTTGAGTAGGCAGTCTAGTTTCTGAGTCACTTTTCACATCAATTAGATTTCCCTAAGCCCAGGTGAGTTTTCATAGCCTCACTCTTTTAAACGCTTTACAAACCCTGTGAGGGGGTTACATGCTTACTTGTTTTAAATCGAATACAAGTCTTTTTTTTTTTGTTGTTGCACGAGTAAACTATCTGCACCCCTACACAACAAAATTCATGAATCTAATCGCTTGTGATATTTTACACAAGTGAACGCGAATATAATTGATAGATCTATTAGAGTTGACAACTCCCGTTGGTACTACCTCTCACTGGAGGGTACGAATAAGTATTATATTTGAAACCTCTGAAGGATTAACTTTGGCAAGTTATCCTTCCCGTCCCCTCATGGTTTGGTCTGCAGACCCCATGACCTAGACTGTTAACGTGTGGTTCATGAGCTTAGTGCAACAGACCAACTCTTGATAATTGTACATGCATTACAATTATCACACACACTACATTTTCCTTGAAGGGTGTAACAACTCAACCCTGAGGAACTTGTATTCACTAACACTTATACCTATGACTCTCACTCAACACCTAGTGTTTACTCTTTAAGCATGTATCCTAGGTAACGGAGCTCTGTGGAAATTATGGCATGGAGTGGCACGAGAGTTGGAAAGACTTTCTATATGGTTATCATTCAAGCTTCATAACACACTTAGATTTTGGGGACCTCCTCTTATAAAACTCTGATAATTTTAATGAATGATAACTCATTTTTATAAAATGTCTCTTTTCGAGTCATTTTCTATTACTGTATCTGTGATCCATGAGGTAATACCCAGATCCAAATTCTGCTGCGATCTGTGAAAATGGAGGTGTTACAACTTTGGTTCTTTCTTTATTTTCATTCCATGGCTTAATGGTGTATGTGGACAGTACGCACGATGTTGATTGTCTGTTATGGATTTTGGATTTGTAAGATTATTATTGACTTTAGTTGTAGAGATTTTTTACAGTTGAATCATTTAGTATAAATCTCGTTTCTATTTTTATTTTTTATTTTTTTTCCATTTTGACTACTGGATTTTAGATTTATGTTTTGGAAGGTTAATATTTTGGAAGCTTAATTTGATTGTATATTGCAATAAAATGGTTGTGTATTTTAGAAAGAGGGTAAATTAAATAGTGTATTAATTATATGTGTTGGATAATACTTTTTTAGTTATCTTTGTGCTCTAAATAGTTGTAAACAATGCTTTATAATTTGTATTTTTTTTATATAGAGGTATTTTAATGACTATCATTTAATAACATTAATGATGTTTGATAGGATTTTGGTATGAAAATGACACCACGCTTGTTTTTGTTATACAATATGCTTACTTTGTTGTAATTTTAAAAATTGGATGCATTAAAGTGTTGTAAACCATGTATTATTTCTTGTAAATCTGAAAATTTTGAAGAGAGAATTCATCATGCATTATATGTAGTATAGATAGATAAGTTACACTCCCTAGTAAAATGTGGATGTAGTTTTAGTGACATGTTAAAGAAAGGAAAGATATGTGGATTTTCTGTTTTCTTATTTTTGCTTTGTTTCCTCAACACATCATATTAGAAAGTTAAAATGCATTAATATTTGCTGATAACTTATGACACATTAGATAAATTACCGGTTATTATAATCACATGTTGGAAATTTCAAAAAATAACTGCTCTTTTAAATCATTGAAAGTATATATACAATAACAAAAAAGTTTAACTTTCAGAATGACCCATTAAAAGAAATAAAATGCTAAAAAAAAGTTAATTACTAATATGTAATTACCATTACTAAAATATACAACTAGCAAAAATATAACGGGGCCAAAATACTATTTATTAGAAATAAAAATAATGGCCCGTTATCCATTATAAATATTTTCAAAAGACCTCTTGCGCCATACAATATTTATATAAAACCCCTAAACTATAAACATTTTCATAAAAACCCCATACGCTTTAAAATATATGGTCATAAAACCCGTTATCCGTTAAAAATAATTATAAAAAAACACCTTACGTTATAAAACATGTACATAAAATACCCTAACTATAAACATTTTCATAAAATCACCTACAAATCCCCCATACCCCATTATCCGTTAAAAAGTATTTTAAAAAATCCCTTTATACTATAAAACATTTTATGTTAAAACCCCCTAAACTATAAACATTTTCATAAAACCCCCTATAATATGAAAATATTTTTATAAAACCCCCTAACCTATAAAGATATGCATACTTTTATTTATAAAAAAAAACTCTTATGCTGTGAAACATTTTCATAAAACCCCCTAATCTATACAAAATAAAAAATAAATTAAAAAAAAAAAGAGTCAAAAACTCTTTCTAGAAATTACAACGGGGAAAATTACAAATTATTAGAAAACATAACGGATTACAAATTTTTTTATAAATATTATTTGAAACCCCGTTCAATTTTATAAAATAACTGCCTAATCTACATAAATTGTTTTAAAACCCCTTATAATTTTTATATAATTAACGCCTATTTTATATAAATTTTGAAAACTACAATAACAAATTTCATAAAACCCCCTAATTTATAAAAAGTTTCGTCAAAACCCCTTCTGGTAGCAAAATATTTTCAAAAAACTCCTTAATCCATAAATACTTTTATTTTGATACATATAGATTTTTTTTTTTTTTTTTTTTTTTTTTTTTTTTTTTTTTTTTTTTTTTTTTAAGATTTAGAATTTAAGTCATTTAGAGTTTAAACTATCCTTATAAAAATAAACCATCCTTATAAAAACAACTAAGTAAATGCATAACAATTTATAGATTTTATTATTTCAAAATATTAGATATTTTGGAATATAAATTGTATCATGTAGTTTAGTCATACATAGATTTAACAAATAAAACTCATTATAACACATATATATTAAACCAAATTATAGATTACTTACACGTTAATCAATATAGTTTGAAGGTATAAACTTAAAAGTGGTTAGAAGCCAATTAAGTAAATTACGATAAAACTTTATTATGGCATAAAAACTTTTTTCAAAACGCACGCCATTGGAACACGTTAAGCTTTTTTTAATCCTCATTAAAACTACTACTAAAAAAACATCAGTAAAAAGTCAAAACTATAAACTCGAAAAGAAGCCATGTTGTCTATCTCATTTACTAGACCCATCTCAGCAGACTATTATGTTCCTTTGGGTCTGTTTATCTAATGGTGCATTTGGTAGAGAGAGTTGGAGCCAAAGAAATGAAATCAAGTTAATTTACAGTGTTTGGTGCATCAAATAAATTGGGAGGCGCAGAAATTGAAATCTTCGGGAGTTGCCTTCTTTGTTATATAAAAGATTTGATTTTCATTCACTTCGGGTGGGAAGAGGATTCTCTCCATGTCTTATTTTGCAAATAAAAAATTCAAGGCTTTAAAGATAGGGGTATAACTACATCTTATCATGTGACACCCACATTCTATTAGATCTTGAAACCAAATGAAACTATAACCCATAACAAAGCTTCTCCTCACTCCATTTATTTTGATCAGATCATCTTCTTTGTTGTTTAACCTCCTTTGTTAGGTATGGTTTTGTATCTTGATATTAAAATTTAATTCCATATATCAAGTTTTTGGGTTTTCTATTTATATATATCTCTACATTATATATAACAGGAGGCGTTTGAAGAATATGCCACCTCATTGCCCAGTAATTCATTATCAGCCATGTCATCACATTCAGGCCATGTAAGCAATTTTTTTGAATTGGTATTTTAATTAAAATTTTGGATTTAATGTGCTTAAAAATATAGTTAGTGGGATTCGAACATAGGATCTGTTGATACAATAATAAGTATTCTTACCACTAGAGCAACTTAATTTTTTATTAATATCCTGTAAAACTATAAATATAATGATCAACAAAAATTTATTACCAGATTTTTAAATAAACATATAAATTAGGAAGATATACATATAATAAGAGGATAAGTTTCTTTTGTTCCAAAAAAACGATTATATCTATTTACTACCAGATTTTTAAATAAACACATAAATTAGGAAGATATACATATAATGAGAGGATAAGTTTTTTTGTTCCAAAAAAACGATTATATCTTTTCCTTATACATCGATTCATTCATGTATCATTATTTTTTAATCTCAGAACCAATATTCGGTTTCACAATTTTTTCAAAACCCTAATATGTTAAACTACAAACAATTAACTAATAATGTCATGACATGTTTCTTTTACGTTTATGCAGATTATGCTAATGGCCTTGCATTGATGCTTTTTCATATTTCTTGGAGGTTAGTATATATCATTGTTTATGTTATTGCTATGATCCTACCCGTAAGTTTGTTAACCTCTATATGTGTTTCGTGATAACTTGGACATCGATCTCTAAAGGTATCATCCAATTCTCATAATGATTTATCTCTATACGAATCTAACAATGGTAGTATTATATACTTTGGTATCATTTTTTTGGTTATTGTTTTGTAGGTATAGTTTGATCGATTATATTAAACAACCCAACTGAGGTATATTTTTTCTTTTTCATTGGATGATAAATTTGCAAGTTTTAGTATAATTGCTTGCTTATATGCTTTGAACAAGGATATTTGGTATTTCATGGAAGGATAACTATGAAAACCCCACCATCTACTTCGTTAAAACCCAAAAGTGCTCGACAGCAAGTATTTAATGTTAAAGGCAGTCCACAAATGCAGGGTGAGATTTAAAAAAAGTTTTTGGTGTAAATGTTGGTATCAAAATAATGAGAATGAAGCTAAATTAACGTATTGGTGTATATATGGCAGGTTATTGGTAAGACGCTTGGTCCAATACTAGGGAGTGGCTTGGAAGGCTAGATAGAACACAAGAAAATGTTGGTATATTAACAACAAGTCACAACAAGGACCCATACGAGATGGTTTAGCTTTTCATTTTATTTATTTATAAACATTTAATTTTTTTATGATATAAAGTTGATGAGGGGTTAACCAATAAAGAGGGTTGGTATTACCATCTTATTTAATGTTTTAAGTATCTGTTTGTTATGTAGTTTGAACATGGAAAAAAGAAGATTAAAAAACAAGTTTATATGTTTGGCTATAACAGGTCGTATAGCTTGCTCAACAGGGTTCTTACCTGCAGTGGTGCATGTCTTTATACAATAAGCTCCGTTTTTGAAAACCTTCACATATCCTAAAGTATGATATCATAAGATTAGAATTGCTTGCTTGATATTAAAAATCAAAATAAGTTGTGTATAAGCTGCGAATAAAGTGTGTATAGCTTGCTCAACAGGGTTGTTTGGACTGTTTTATAACTTCTTTCATTTTCGTTATTAAACATGCAATTCTAATGTAATGTAGCTTTTATACACATATTTATTGGGTCATTGATCACATTACATATCGCTTTTGGCAAACTAATGGTTTGGTTACTAACAGCCTTATCTAAATTATATTAACTTTTATTCGTCAGTTATTCGCAATGGAAGAGAAGTCTTACTTCAGGTAGCTATGCGTTATAATTTTCCTTTACACATAGCAGTAGTCATCAAATTTCACTATAATAAAATGTAACATACATAAGAACGAACCAATACGTTCACAGGTTCTTTGTTTTTCTTCTTTTAACATGTTACTGAGTGGCAAGTTGGTTGGGTTGGATACCGGGTAAAAAGGGGTTATTTTGGATACGGGTCAAACAGATCAAAATTAGGGTGACCTGAAAGATATCGTTTAGCCATGTGGCAAGGTACCTATTATAGCCATTTATTAACATAGGGTATGGCAATGTATCTTTGTAAATGGAAAAAATTTATGAATCTATTCTAAACACATCAAATATTTTGATGATTTAATTGCTTCAGAAAAATTAGTTGATTTAATGGTTATTCGATAAACATCATATCTACAATTCAATAAAAACTATTTGTATACTATGTTAATCAGTGGGGCAGTTGTTAGAGATAATCATAAATCCAAGCCTGAGTGACACGCTCTACACAGTCTGAGGTCTACGTTTATGGAATATTCTGATGTTGACAAGATACACAACATGTCGCGAAACTCTTCCCTTCTTTGTCTAAAGGACATGTAATTGCAGCTTCTTATTTTGCCCATTTACTGTCAAAAGAATAAATTATTAAGCTAAGAAGTAAATATGGGTTATTTTTTCACAGCAAGATGAGGGTTGGGGTAGATCAATACCTGGCCCTAACAAGTCTCTAAAAGTGGCAAAACAGTAAGATCTTTAGCACCCACATTAATCTATTACTGTAATAATTATTTTCAAATATGCATATCAATTAGTTAATTCCAAAAACGAAATGACGAGAGTATTGTTGTCGTGTGTCTAATCTGTATTATTAGTATTTTCCCATAAACATTTATATGTTGAACACATTTGTATTTATCTGTTTGTGTGATTGCACTCATGTTCGATCAAGAATAGAGGCGGCGCCAGTACCCAACATACTTAATTTGAATGTAAATTTCCCAAACCAACTATATTGAATCATGGGTAGAAGGTTAGTCTTGAAACACCACCATAAATGAGCAACTTTGACTCGAGGAAAAGAACTCAGGGATCAAATTCCCTGAAACATCAGGTCCAACTCTTGATTTTTTTTTTTTTTTTTTTTTTTTTTTTTTTTTAATCTAATCCCCCCTCACTCAAAATGATGTACTAATGATTCTGTGCCAAAATGGGCGGGTTTTTATAATGGGTTGAAACATGTTTGGATTGAAACGGGCTAAGCAGGTTGTTTACACTTTTGGAGGAACATGAGGAAGAACATTAACAATATGGTTACTTCGTATGGGATTGCAAGTACGAGCAGACACCGACTTTTAATCTAGGTATCTTAACTGTTCACCGATTTTCCGTCCTGGTAGCTGTTGTTGTTAATGTATTGTTAGAAAACGCTAACTTTTAGGATCTCATTGCTAATTCCCTTTCTTATTCATTTCTTTTGATCAAAGTATACGATCGTTTGCCCTTGACAGCCTACGTTATTTGATGTCACCTGATATTGACAACAGCTACCAAAAGCCTGCTACAGTTGAAATCCCTTCACTCGTGCCGAACTAATTAAACAAGGACATTAGGATCAATAATTCTAAAGGTGTTGTATTATAATTTGTATGTACAGAATTTCACAGGCAAGACCTTGCTTGCAAAGGTATGTTCAACTCAAGTTTAAAGTATAATAAATTAACTCGTGTTTTTTTTTTTTTTTTTTTTTTTTTTTTTTTTTTTTTTTTTTTTTTTAACCTTTTTATTATAGATTACATATTTTTTCAACATCTGGTTAATACTTTCACATAGATAGGCTTGGTGGTGGAGGCTCCTGAATCTTAATCATGCTAAAAAACCATTAGAGTAATTGTTAGCTTATTTACTTTTTGTGGTGACTGCTGATTGTTTATATCTTTATCTCAAAAATGTTTTATATGTGTAATATTAATGACAAAGAACAAAGGCGAAAACTTAATTAAACAAAACCAATGACAAACACACTAGATGCTGCAAACCAAAAGAAACCCCAGTACCCCCCACATGAAAATATGTCATCCCATCATTCTCACAAGAGCAGCTAGACCCATGAATAAGATAGATCCAAAATCATGCCAAAAATTGTTGCAGCAAAGGAACAAAAGGCTATTTAAGTTGTAGACCAAAAAGCATATCCCCTTGCCAAAGACCTGATGTAATTTCCTGGTATCCCCATCACTATGCCAAACACCTATAAAACTGCATATAGTTCAGACCACTGTGCCAAACGGTCATGAAAAAAACTTATACTAATGATCCACTGCGTCAAAACCCATTAAACTACAAATAGAGTTGGCCCACTGTATCCCACATGAAAATGTAGCAATATCCTTATTTTCTCATATGCACCGGACCAATTAATTTGTGTGCATCAAAGAAGTAACAAAAAGTCAGCTCAAGTTGCAGACATACTGCAGACTCACGTCTCTCAACCTTAAACAGTGGAAACTTAACAAGCCAACCTAAAACTAAACTATACAACATAAATTCATTTAATTTTTTGTGTTTTAGTTTTTGTTCAATATTTTTGGGTAAAGAAGAGGAGAGGAGGAATTATCAGAAATCGGATTTACCAGACAAATGGTATCAATGGGACATCAAACAAGTGGTGCACTTGAACTATGGAACTTTCCATTGTGGATTAGGGAAGCCACAAAATGTCGACCACACTGATCATTCTGATCATGTCAACTTACCCTCACATGAGAGTAAGTAATCATGTTGTTCTATCAAAATCAAAGTCATGCTAGATTATATCTATATGGATTTGAGCTTTTATATTGGATGTTGTATACATGATGGTGCGGTTTATAAGCATAGGGAAAGGAATGTAGCAAGATACAGTGAGTTTTGAAGGTCACTTTTCTTGATTCCGATCTCCAAATGGGAAGATCTAACGGATGATAAAGAAGCTATTCAAACATTGCGTGAAGTGTATGATGATGATGTGGAGCAGCTTGATTTTTTGGTAGAAAAGGTGGCTGAGAAAAAGATTAATGGGTTCGCTATTAGCCAAACTGCTTTTGCTATCTTTATAATAATTGCATCAAGGTAAAACTCTAAATAGCAAGAGCACTAAAGTTTGAAAACAAGCATGCTATATTAATCCAACTTATGGATCTTGTGAACTTTTAGGAGACTCAAAGCAGATAGATTTTTACAAGTGATTGCAATGAAAAAGTATACATAAAAAAGGGGCTGGAATGGGTGAACACAATAGAGAGTTTGAAAGATGTGTTAGATCGACATTACCCATAGATGACTAATCGATGGATGCATTCAAAAAGTTCTTTTACAGTATAGGATGCTCCACCGGAGTGTATTAATCCCATACCGATATATGTCCGTGTCCCTTAATTAATATAAACACTTAGATTTTTCAGTGACCTTTAATGAGCCATATGAGATGAAAATCTATTAGATCCAATATAACTTTCTCATACTATTATCTTTTTAACTCTTATATGCTTCCCCTTCTATATATTTTATGTGATACTGTAGGTACCAGGTGACGAATTTCTTTGCACCTATTTGTCATTTTAAGGACAAACAAAGCAAAACCTAAAAACCAATATTTTTAATTTAGCTGCAAACTTAGTTGAACAGAGGAGTTTCATTTGTGAGGTAATTTTTCCTTATAAAATTTCTGAGTTTTCTATATTTGTTGTATTTTCTTGCTTTAAGTTGGTGGTTTTATATATTTGTGAAAAGATTGAAGTAATAGGGTCGTCCTTAGGTGACAAACTTTTGCTTTAAAACTCTGAGAATCATAATGTGTTAGTGTCGTGTTCCAAAACTCGATCTCACCTACTGATTATGTTTTCTAATTTCAGAACAAAATGTAGATAAGGATTTCAAGGATGAAGATGAAGATGTTAATTACATTCCTGGAAGTAGTAAAAGTTCGGAGGAGGAAAAGGATCTTTTCTCCCCGGGGTGTATTATAGCACTTTTTGCACATTACATTCCTCAGCAGCAGACTCAGGGAGTGGCTACCTACACACGACTGCTATACCCTCACATTTTCTCTGTGTAACAGAGCGATGTTATAAAACGGGAGAATCAAAATATCATGGTAGTGGAGGAGGTGGTGTTGTTGTGATTCGGGGTGGTATTCTTGCAAGTCATGGCTGTAGTAGTACACAGTTGATCGCGAGGTACAAGTGGGGGGATATTCGCGCAAATGCTAACGGTAGTGGTATTACTGGTGGATCACATGAAACAAGCAGATGTGGTAGCAGTAGAGGACGTTTAAGTGGAGGAGGATATTCTTTAGCGTTTTAAAAAAATGTTCCAATTTGTATGCAAAGGCATTGTTATTAATAAATTAACTTTCAGTTAAGAACTGATTCAGGTAGTATGCAGTCGTTGTGTTACTCCTGATGATCTTAAATATATGATGGATAAAGCCCATGACTCCTATAAGTTACGCTTGATTGTTTTCATAGATATTGTTCACGTGTAATTATTATTTGATTACTATGTCAGAAATATTTTATGCTATTTTTATTTGCTTAATACAAACATGCCAATACGTTATTTAACCGTTTCAACCCAATAACAACCGATATACCATCTACTTTACTCAGACAGGAAAAAAAAATTAATACTACAAATTTAAAAAATAAATTAAAAACATATTTTCTTTTTATAAAAAAAATAATAAATAATAGAATATACGTCAACCTCACCTATTATTATATTTTTTTAAACATAAACTAATACATAAAAAAATATATATAAACTCAACGTCCTTAAAAATAATTTCTAGTTAACTAACAACATAAAAATTACTTAAACTTAAAAAATAACAACACAAATATTCTTTTACGCGAACCTCGCCTTCTCTAAAAAAAATGTAAACGTAAACTTTTCTTCAAGAAAGATTTAACAAGTTTGGGAAACACTTATTGTTTAAAAATAAAAAAATAAAGTGCATTTTTAATGATTAGTGAATTAGTTAAACTATTTAGGCTTTTCAAAATAAGCAGAATCATATACTCAGTTGTACTGAAATTGAGTCATGAGATGATATACGGATTTGCTTTTGCACGCGTAATGAAATAAAGTAGTCAGATATGCAGTTGTGGTGTTTGGCAATCGTGATTGGTTAAGAATCTAAGAGGTAAAATAATCATAATTATATAAGCTATTTGAATAAGCAAATCCAAAACTGCTTAATTCATCTGTAGATAAGCAGATAATTATAAACAGTTTTCCATTATCCAAACACTCACAACTAACTAGTTGCATCCAAAAACACAGTAAGGCGGTTTTTAGATGCAATATCAAACGCCCATAATAATTATAGAATTCGATAAATGGAATTTATGCCTCATGTCCTCTCTTCAATAGTGGCTTAACTTTATATTTTCGGCCTTGAAGTTTTGAAGTCCAGTTTGGTTAATTAAATATAATTTTATGCGTGTATTTATAGATAGTTGTAGATGTGGAGTCCATTGATTATAAGTGGTTAATACGCTTAATCTTTGTTACATGGGTGTATTTTGATTTGGTGAATAGAGATAATAGAGTAAATTGTTGGGATCATACTTTTGTATTTTAGTCAAGTCTCGGTCATTACCTTTTGTAATAGGTTGCTTAGTTATTTATTCTACATATTTTGTGTTACAAGGCTTAAGTGTTAAAGCCCTATGGGCTTGAAAGCCCACGAAATAGAAAGATAAGGGAGGAAGAGAGTGTTGCCCTAACTCCTCCCTTATAAATAGAAAGCTTATGTAACATTTCATTTTGTTGGTTATTTGATTATCTTAAGGAAACTATTGTTCTTTCACTTTTCATATTTCTCATAATCAACCATCTCTCATTCTCATCTTATTTCTTTCATTATCATACTTGTGTTTACATAAATGGTGACCTAAGAAGTGGTATCATTCGCCTAATAGAGATTGAAGTGTGTTTCTTGGTTTTAACGTGGGTTCTTGGGGCTTATTTCTCATCTTTTTGCATTTTTCTTGGTTTCTTTCATTCAAATCTTGAAGCTTGGACAAGTTTCAAGGTTGATATAGTGATTTGAAGCTTAGTTTTTGCATAAAGTTGTGATTTTTAAGGTTTTCTTTAAGGTTTTATTGCTTCTTTGATATTGGAAAACTAGTTTTTGGTAGCAAAATCTTCAATAGTTAGTGTTTTCTAAGTATTGGTGAAGTTATTTGATCAAAAGTACCTTATTTCTAAGCAGTTTTTCTTCCAAAATTTGAGATTTTTCAAGTTTCTGACCTGTTTACACGTAACTTTAGTGAACAGTACGATTATAAAGCTGTAAACAGTACTTTTTGTCCTTTCTACGAGTAACTTTTGGCTAAAACCCTTTTCTTACGAGTAACTAAGGTCAAAACCCTGTTCTTACGAGTAACTTGGAAGTCTACGCCTAAAACCTACGAGTAAGTTCAATTTCTACGTGTAAGTGGTGATTCCTACGCAGAAGACAGATCCTACGCCTAAGCTTTACGCATAAGTCTATCTTACGCGTAAGTTTCAGTTATCTACGCCTAACTTCGTCCAAGGTTATATCTTCGTTCTACGGTGACTCAGTACTTCCCTAGCTTGGATAAGTTAGTGGAATACTTCGACATTGGATATCTTTCAAGCTTGGATAAGTTTGAAAGATTTGTTTGGTTGTTTAACCTTACGCATAAGTCTAAACTTACGCATAAGCCAAAGCTTACGCGTAAAGAGTAAACTTACGCATAAACTCTTTGTTTACGCCTAAAACTACTCTTTACGTATAACCTTAAAGTTTACGCGTAAGATTATAGTTACGCGTAAGAATTTACTTACCCCAGGGATTTTGGACTTGATCTAAGGAACGTGCATTTCAATCTTCTACAAAGATCCATTTCTACACAAGTGTTCAAAGATGTCTCAACCACCTCATTACTACTTCTCTAATCCTTAGCAACAACAACAGCAGTATCAGCAACAACAATACCATCAGCAACAATCATATCAACAACCTTCACAGTCACACTTTCAACAACAACTGTTTAATCAACAACAACAATATCTCATGATGCAACAACATCAAATCATTCCTCAACAACAACCATATCAAATGTCTCAACAAAACACTCAGTTCTCCTCCAAACAACCTCACTGGTTTGACAGAATGTGTGAAGTTATTACAAGTCAACAATCCCGACATGAGGCAGGATCACTTGAAACACCTCCAATGCTAACACCTGGGAACTATGTTCAATGGTCAAGTCGATTCTTACGATTTCTTGAACTAAAGAAACCTCATGGGAAATTCTTGAAGCAAGTGATACTTGAAGGACCATTTGAGTGGCCAACAAGATTTGACGTTGGTGATCCAAATGCTGATCCTCCACGTCCCCCTGGTGATAGACCTCTTCCAGAATCTGCACTCACAGAAGAACAGAAATTACATCATGAAGCTGGTGAGTACGCAATGGCTTATATACTTCGAGGAATACCTAATCCAATTTATTGAAGTGTCGATGCTCAGAAAACAGCCAAAGCTATGTGGGAACATGTTCATCTCCTTATGGAAGGCACTCAATTGACGAAGATGATATGGAATCCAAACTCTACATGGAATACACAGACATCACAATTGAACCAGAAGAGTCACTTGAATCCTACTATCATCGTTTCACAAATGTGGTCAATGATCTGGAACGTCACAAAATCACAGTACCGAGGATAGCAGTGAACTCCAAATTCATCGGTAGTCTTGGTCCAGATTGGCATAAATATGTGACATTTGTTCGTCAAACCGAAAATCTTCATGATGCTCCATATGGTTTGTTGTATGATTTTCTGAAACACCATGAACCTGAAGTTGAAAAAGATCGAGCTCTATGAGGCGGATACACACCAACACCAACACCAAATTCTTTGGCTCTCGTAGCTCAATCTCCCTATGCTCCACCACCAATGTCAAATCATGCATATGTTCAAGAGCAGAACTACTTCAGTTATCCACAATCTTCTACCTCAAACCAAATGGTCCCTTATGATTCATCTCCACAGAATACTTCTACTCAACTTGTTCCAATGAACAACAATGATGCAGTGTATTATTCCAACTCCAATGAAGATGATGATGATGACTTTAATACTTTGAATCAGGGACTTGCTCTTATTGCTCGTGCTTTCAGCAAATTCTCTAACAAAACAAACAACCGTCAACGTTCGTCTTCTAACACAAGGAATCAAGCTGTTGTCAATGATGGAAGAGTGGAAATTCAGAATCGTAACTATGGTAGATCTGGTTCAGGAAGTTCTTCAGGAAATTTTGGGAATGGTCAGAGGTTTAATAACAGTGGGGGGTTCAGGAACAACTCAGGGTCTTCTCAGCAAAGGACTGAACCAGTTGCAACTAGGAACTCCAACTCAGGGAATGCAGTATGGTGCTATAATTGTAATGAACAAGGTCATATAGCGACAGCATGTCCCAAACCGAGAACTCGGGGTAGTAAGTTTCACAAGCAGGCATTACTCATGGCTCTTCAAGATGAAAAAGATGGACATTTCCCTGAACAAGATAACAACTTCATGGCAAATGTGAACAATGATGATGACATGGAAGATCTAGAAGCCAATGCAGCTGTGATGCTTATGGCCAACATGCAGGAACTTCAGTTTAATGATTCAGGTCCAGTGTATGACACTGACGGCGTGTCTCAGGTACATGACCAAAAAGCATGCCTAATACATGAAATAGCCTCACCCTCTGCTTCTGAATCAGATATGGCGCAAGTTGTTCCATCTACATCATCTTCATCTTCTCAAACAGATGAACAAATAAGCACAGTTGTCATATTTGATGATGACACAGTTGTTTCATTTGATGATCCTATTGAGAATGATAAACATGATCATATAGAACAACATGAACCATTATTTGATCCAGACCCTGACCTAATATTGTTATCTAAACAACTGGATGCACAACAATTGCAAATCATAAAATGCAACGAGAAAAACAAAGTTTTAAAAGAGAAAAATGCGTCACTTGCAAGAGATATTGAATGTTATAAAATTCAACTTTCAAATCAGGAAGACAAGATTAAAAATGCAAAAAGTTTTGAAAAAGCTTTTCAAGATTCTTACAACAAAGAACAAGATCTTCAACGCAAAATGCAAGATTTAATTGAGTCAAATGGAAAGTTGATTTCGAAACTCGAAAGTGAAAAGTGTGAATTGAAAATGCAAGTTGAACGTTTTCAAACAGTACTTTCAAAAACAGAAACAGAATTGTCAAGTTGTAAAAAGGAGTTTTGTGAACATAAAATACGAAAAAGGAAGTATATAGATGACTTACTCGGTGATATTGTTGATCTTGAAAAACAACTCAAAGAATTTCGTAACATTGTTTACAAACACGGAAACTCTGTCACAACAATTCAGAAATTTACTTTAAAACCGAGACCCGATAAAGGATTTGCACTTGGCAATTACAATTCAGTGTTTCTTCACACGGCATTCAAAAAAATTCCGAAAATTTACAGTATGGACCATTTGCTTGATAATACGATTGTGCGTGCTGTTGTTTTTTATACTGAGGAAGAAGAAGAACTTGAAGACGAGAGTCGATAAAAAATGAGTTATGTTCAAAATTGGACACCATATGATTATTCAAAAGCTCCTCATATTTCTAAATCTTTTGTTACTCAAAAAGAATTACCTGAGAAATCATGATATGTCACTGAGTCATATGTTTCATCCTCCAATGCGGCCCCTGTCCAAACTGTAACACAAATAAATGGTCCTTTACCATCATCCGGTGAACTTACACCTTTACCGAAAAAATGTCGTGTCTTAAATTATTTCAAAACTTTTATGGAAGACATCGAAATTTTGGAGGAAACAATTGAACGCAATTCTGAAATAAAACTTGAAACTTTTCAATCCGCTTACGAGCGAGAAAAGAGAGATATTTTTCAAAAACAAATGCTGCCAATTGTCAAACACCTTCGTCTTTGTGCTACACGTTGGGATCAGGAACTTCAAAACGAGGTCAAAAATATGATAAACGTTTTCAACTCAACTGAAAATGAGCTTTTGGTTCAAAAGCAAAGAAATAGTGTTTTAAAAAATGATGTTGATCGACTCTTGGAACAAGTTCTCAATGCTGATATTTTGCCTGTTATCATGAATGATCTCTATAAATCTGGTACTTCTATGCTTATGGATGATCTTTGTGTTGATAATAACTTGTTGAATGAGGAAATCGAGACACTTAAACATGATAATGACAAGCTGAGAAGTAAAAATGATGATGTGACAAAACAATTTTCAAAAGAAATTTGTCAACTCAAACAAAGGCTTGAATGGTGTCAAGCTAGCTCAAAGTCTTGAAATGGAATTGAAGCTTCAAAGTCAAAATGTTTCAAACTCTTGTCAGATTTGCAAAAACAACGAGTCTTTAAAAAGTCTGTGTCTCAAATACGAGAAAGAAATTGCAGATTTAAAAATTGAAAATGACTATTGGCAAGAAAACCGCAAAGATCTCAGTTATTGCAATGGGAAACTTGAGTCTGAAATTCAGGATAAAAATCACATCATCATTGATTTGAAAGAGAAAATTAAGCTAATTCAAAAAGGAAAAATGGTTGACACCACGGTGATAGCACCAGGAATGTATCAATTGGACAAAACTGCTAAAGGAAATATCATTCAAAACACTAATGTTGAAAACTCCACTTCTACAGGACTAGTCTCCACTAATAGCGTTAGCAGACCCAAGCGAAAAAGTAAAAAGAAGAATAGGATCTTGCAACGTAAAAGAGGACAACTAGAAGCTCAAGAAGTAGAAGATCAACTTAGGAATTTGAATAATACTCATGTTGCATCAGATTTAGATTCTAATCTGGCAAATTGTAATCAAAATCTAAATGTAACGAATGATGAACCTTTAAATGTTTTGAATATTAATGCATCTTGTATGTTTTGTCGTAAAAGCGTATCATCTGGAGATCATACAAAATGTTTAGCTAATTCTCTTCTCAATCATCATAAGAAACGTAGGACACGCATTCCTTCTAGGCCCACTACTGCCTCTAAGTCTAACTTAGGAAAGCCGCCTTCTACGGTTTCTAATGAAATTGAAGTTACCCCCACAGGTGCCGAGAACAAATCTAGGACTGACCCAACTACTAGTGCATTTAACATTAAGAAAGCAAGAACTAGTTGGAATTGGCAACGTTGGTTACAACACAAACCAGACTTTAAATGGATTCCTAAATTGTTGAATACATGTGTGTCTTCTTTGGGTTCCGCCCTTACTTCTGTTCCATCCGTGTCTTCTTCTTGTGATGCAGGTGGTACAGATTGTTCTCTGGATTGTTGATAGCAGATGCACCCGACATATGATAGGCAATCTCAAAGTGCTACACAACTTTGTCTCAAAGTTCATTGGTACTGTCAGATTCGGGAATGATCATTACGCTTTAATCATGGGATATGGTGACTATGTAAGTGGGAACATTGAAATTAGTCGTGTTTACTATGTGGAAGGCCTTGGACACAACCTTTTCTCTGTTGGTCAATTTTGTGATGGGGATCTAGAAGTTGCATTTCGTGAGAAAACTTGCTTTGTTCGTGACTTACAAGGAAATGATCTAATGTCTGGCTCACGTGGCTCCAATCTTTATACAATATCAATGTCAGATATGATTGCAACATCTCTGATATGTCTTCTCTCCAAAGCGGAATCGACTAAATCTTGGTTATGGCACAAACGTCTTTCGCACTTGAATTTCAAAACTATGACTGACCTTGGTCGTTATAAACTTGTTGATGGATTTCCAAGATTCCGTTTTACCAAAGATCACTTATGTCCAGCCTGTGAACAAGGAAAAAGTACTCGGGCTCATTTTCCTTCAAAACCTGAGCACAGTACGAATCATGTTTTACAATTGCTACATATGGTTTGTGTGGACCAATGCGAGTTCAAAGTATCAACGGTAAACGCTACATTCTTGTAATTGTGGATGATTATTCCAGATGGACTTGGGTTTATTTTCTACGAAGTAAAGATCAGGCTCCTTCAATGATCATCACCTTTCTCACTAAAATTCAAGTTCAGTTAAACAACACGGTACGAATAGTCAGAACTGACAATGGAACTGAATTCAAGAATCAGACACTTAGGTCATATTATGAGAAAGTGCGAATTGAACATCAAACATCTATTCCTAGAAGCCCAGAACAGAATGGAGTTGTTGAAATACGCAATAGGACGTTAGTGGAAGCTGCTAGAACTATGTTGATTAATGCTCAATTACCAGATTACTTATGGGCGGAAGCTGTTTCAACCGCATGTTATACCCAAAACCGTTGCATGATAACAAAACGCCATCGCAAAACACCTTATCAAATTGTTCACAAAAGAAAACCGAATATCGATTACTTTCATGTCTTTGGAGCACTTTGTTATCCGAAAAATGATCGTGATGATTTAGGTAAACTTAAAGCAAAGGCTGACATCGGAGTGTTCGTTGGATACTGTGAACATTCTAAAGGTTTTCGGATATGGAATCGTCGAACAAGAGAAATTCAAGAAACCATTCATGCTAATTTTGATGAACTCACACATATGGCTTCTGAGCAACACAGCTTAGGACCCGAATTCAACCGTCTTAACTCTCCGGCATCTTCGGCTGAATCATTGCCACTCAACCGCAAAGAATTAGAAACCTTGTTTGCTCCACTATTTGATGACACAATTGAATACCGTCCTACTGAGGTCTCACCTAATTCCGCTGCTCAACCTGAATACATTCCAGTACCAGACTCACCTCAACAAACTACAACAAGTGTTGAGAGAGACGGTCCTCCAATTGCATCACCATCTACAGCAGAACAAACTGTTTCTAACTCCCGCCATTCAGCTGAAGATCCCACACCACTATCAGTTCCACAACCCGCAGAGCATGATCCTGATGCGTTCTTTAACCCGTTTGCACCGGCTCCTACAGTTCCTGATATAGCTGAGTCGTCAACACGCAATTTGGATCCTGCTAACATGCGAGATACTTATCAACTACACCCTTCAACACACAAATGGACTCGAGACCATCCACTAGTTCATATTATTGGCCATCTAGATGCACCTGTTATGACAAGACAACGACTTCACATGGATGGAGAAACTTGCATCTATGCACTCACAGTTTGTCACGAAGAACCTAAAAACATTAAAGAATCAATGACTTATGACAACTGGATTGAATCTATGCAAGAGGAATTTCAGCAATTCATAAGATTAGAAGTCTGGGAATTAGTTGAAAGACCTGACGGAGTCTTTGTCATCGGGTTAAAATGGATATAGTATTTGCTGTCTACATGTGCTCTCGCTATCAGTCTAAACCAACTGAAAAACACCTCAGTGAGGTCAAAAGAATCCTTCGATACATAAAGGGAACCATTAACTTGGGAATCTGGTATCCAAAGGATTCTGGTTTTGAATTAATTGCTTTTTCAGATGCTGACCATGCAGGATGTTTAGACACACGCAAAAGTACATCTGGTGGATTACAATTTCTCGGAGACAAACTTGTGTCATGGCAATCAAAGAAGCAGGACTGCACATTACTGTCGTCTACAGAATCTGAATACGTAGCCATGTCTGCTTGTTGTGCTCAAGTCATTTGGATGAGATCACAACTTAAGGATTATGGCTACCTATTCAACAAGATTCCTATCTACTGTGATTCCAAAAGTGCAATTGCTATCTCCTGCAACACAGTACATCATTGCAAATCCAAACACATCGACCTCCGATATCACTTCATCAAAGAGCATGTGGAAAAGGGTACCGTTGAACTTTATTTTGTTGGGACTGAGTACCAATTGGCGGACTTACTTACCAAATCCTTAGCACCATCAAGGTTTGCTAGTCTAGTTCACCAAATTGGTATGCGATATTTGACTCCAGAGGATCTGGAAAAGTTTTTAAAACACAATTGATCGTCAAACATCAAAACTATCTTTGTAAATATTCAAAAAAAAAAAAAAAAAAAAAAAAAAAAAAAAAAAAAAAAAAGTTTCGGGTTACTCTCCTTGACCAATATAATAAATTTTTCAGTATTTTTTGACTACGGTCTAAGGTCGAGGGGGAGTACCACAAGTTGTTCTTATCGTAACTTGGTGTTATTAACGAAAGTTAAATGAGTTAGTGAGTTTAGGCATTAGGTGTGTAAGTAAAATGAGGTTAAGGGGCCATACTTGTCAATATGTGAAACATGTTTTACTCTTGGTCAAAACCAATTTGACCCACACGCATTTACTACCACCTGCAAAAGTAATTACACTTTCAACCACCATCATCAACGATCCACAATCACTTGAATAATCTGATCATCAATCTTCAAATCTGTAAGTGTAAACATGTTTTGATCATTATTTCTAACAAGGGTTTTTGATAGTAACTTAATCCAACGGTTCAATAAGTCACAATCGATTAATTACTCTTAGGGTTATGCGTAATCATGAACCCAGAAATTTGTGGTTGTTATGGTTAAATTGGTTAGTGGGAAATGATCCTTAGATGATTATGAACATGATTCTTAACTCCTATCGTACCCAGATTCACTCAATCGATTAGTTTGGAATTAGGGTTCATACGAATCATTTAGGGGTTCTTGAGTTTGTGCTTTAGGTTTAAAATTGGTGATGGGGATTGTATTATTACATGTCTAGGATCATGTTATTATTGTTTAATTGCATCAGAAACTTGTAAGGTTCATGAATAAAAAATTAAGGGACGAACACACTAGCAGTAATGATCATGAGTTTTTGTGGTCAATTGATGTTAAAATTTGGACCATATGATCCTTAGGATGTGATATTCACTTGCCCTAAACTTATAACAACCTAGAATCAAGTTTGATTGTGTTTATGATTGTGTGTTCATGCGTTTCTACGCGTAACTAATGTTTAGGCATACTTACGCATAAAAAGTGGATATTAAGTGTGATGGTATGAATATTGATCAGTGGTAATGTTTTGTACACTTTCAGGAATCAAACAACATGAATTACTCAAGGTGATTTTCTGGAAAATGGCATTTTTACGCGCAAGTTGTTCATCCTACGCGTAAGATTGAATCTTACGCGTAAGATTCGACACGTGGACAAACTTTGTCTTGGATAAGACAAGGTTTACGCTTAAATGATAATTCTTATGCATAAGTTTTGACCTTACGCACAAGTCTTGAACTTACGCATAAGTCATAACCTACGCATAAGTTATATCGTACGCTTAAGTGTAATCCTTTGCATAAGCTCAATTCCTACGCCTAAGATTTTATCCTATGCGTAAGATTGATCCTACGCATAAGATTCACCTTACGCGTAACATATAAGTTTACGCGTAGCTTTTGCAGTTACGCCTAATTTCACTTCTTACGCTTATGTCATGTTACGCGTAGATTTTTCATGTTACGCGTAAACTTGTCCAAATCAAGAATTTTTCTAAGTGTTGTAAAATTTACAAAGTGTAACCTCTTGTTATGTTAAACTGATGTTGTAACTTAATTGTTAGAAGATTCTACCAAGTGATAATAACTCAAGTTTATCATATAACAAAAGTTTTTTTTTCACACACAAACACCCACTGATCAATCAATGATATGCAAATCATGTAATCTTATGTCTGAGCTAACACCGTAAACCATTGCCATGTTTGTGTTTGTTTATGATCAATTCAGATGGCAGAACACAATGACGTTCCTTACGGACCAGAACCCGAACCTAAGCTTTCATGGGAAGAGACATTCCCAGATGATTACACTAGGAAGATTGGAAAGAACAACCTCCGAATCAACTTCAACAAAATCACTTGCAACGAGTCCTCATGTATTGTTGCAGTAGATGATCTTCTATATCACCCCAACAAGCTGTTGTTCACCAAGTCTGCCTCAGTATCCTGCTTCTACATCCACCAGTTTTGGCATACACTCCAGCTAGATCTTGGGGAGGCTTCCTTCACCTGTATGCTTCATAACCGTCAGGTCACTGTGGACATTGACTTGCTTAGGAATGTACTTAGGTTACCAGAACTCGGCCCAGATGAAGTATATGATCAAGTTCCCACCGAAGAAGAGCTGATAGAGTGGTTACGGGATATTGGCTATGACGAATCAGAAGAAGTTATTACAAGACATTCTAGGGTCAACATTAGGTATCTTCCACAACCATGGAGAACCCTATACATTCTGATTGCCAAGTCCTTGTCTGGCAGAGACACTGGCCATGAACACCCTAAACTCCAACACCTCAAACTCTTCTGGGCAGTGGCTAATGTGAAGAAAGTTGATTATGCCAGTATCATTTGGGAAGACCTTGTGTGGCACATTCAACACAAGACCACTAACATTCCCTTTGTCCGTTTCACAAAACTACTCATCGAAAGCTTCCTTCGTGAGTATGACGATATCCCACAGAGACTTGATGACAAAGATAAGAACATTTTCAGAAATGAAGATACTCTCAGAATCATCAAGAGACTCGACACCAGCACACGCAAGCAAGGAAAGAAATTTCCTGACTGTCTCTTGAATGACAAAGTTTTGCCCGAATTTCAAGTATTACCTTCAAGCTCTTGAAGCAGACAAAGTGGGTTTCCTTGACGAAGTTGTTCTACCCTCCTGCATGCAAAAGAAGGGAAAGAAAGGCAGTAAGACTGGGAGCTCTGGCAGTTCCACTCAGTCTAAGAAGAAGAAGGGTACTCTCAAGAGAAGGACTCCTGCCAAGAAGCCTGCATCCATTCCTGAACCTGGGTGGTTTCCCTCACCACAATCTTCTCCAAAACCGTCTGACTCTGAACAAACCGAATCCGACGAAGGTCCAGTGTATAGAGAAGCTTATGCTAACATTGATAAGGATGTGAATCTTGATGACATTGACGATAAGGATTTGACGTTCGAAGATTGGGAAAAGAATATTGACGAATTTGCTGATCACGCTGAATACCCAGCATATCTCAATCAAAGACCGTTCACTGAAGCTCAAACAATTTTGGAAGAAGAAAGGATTAGGAGAGAGAAGATGAAGGAACCAGTAACTGCTGAACAAGAGTCTGTAGGCCTTTCAGTTGAAGAAGAAAATGAAAGGGCTCTCAATCTGGGTCTCCTCCACAGCCGAATTGATGCATTCAATGCTGATCTACCTCCACCTCCAGTGTTCTCTCAAACCACCGAAGCTGGCGGATCAAGCGGCATTTCTGAGCCTACCACAGGGATCAACACAGACTTGGTCGTTTACGACAATCCCTCGGTATCTCCCACAGACATTGAAATGACTAATGCTTCAGCAACGGGAGAAGAGGAAGAGGAAGATCCCATGGATACTAATGCTCCATGATTGATGACTATGGAAGAGATGGAGCTCAGAGAAAGGGCTCAGGAAGAGGAATTGAAGAGAAAACAGGAAGCTGAAGAGGCTAGGCTTGAGGAGCTTGCCCAAGCCAAACTGGAAGAAACTATCCGTATGGAGGAAAGCAGGAAAGCTGAAGAGGCAGCCAAGCTGGCAGAAGAAAAGTTGAAAAGGGAAGAAGAAGCCAGGCTTGCTGAAGTATTAAGGCTTAAAGCCGAAGCTGAAAGACTTGCTGAAGAACAGAGATTGAAAGAGGAAGCAGCTAAAGCTACAAAAGTTGATCAACCCGAACCACAAAGAGGAGATGACAAAGACCTTACCACCAATCTTGAATCTTCACAGTCATCACTTCCTGCATCCGAATCAACACACGACAAATCAATCAAGAAACCAAGCACCAAAGCCTCTGCTGCACCAAAGTTGCTTAAGTCAGCATTCAGAAGAGTACATGAAAAGAAGAGAAGCAGACTAGAAGATCAGGTTGCAACACTAGCAATCCAAGTTGCTGAATTGACGAAGCTGAATTCGAACGTCCAAGAGCTGCAAGACAAAGTTGATACTTTCTTAGCTAAAGACGTACAGGAGAACTTGGAAGCCACATTAGCAGCTCAAGCAAATCAGTATATGGAACAACATTTAGTTGATGAGTTGAAAGATCTACCGGCACCCATGAGAGACGAACTCACCAAGTTCGCAGAGCAAGCTGTCAAGAAAGTAATCCGATCGACCACATTTACTCTTCGAGCTGACAAGTCTACTGTTCCACTACCAGGGCTATCTATGGATGAATTGGAAGCTCAACTCTTGGACAAGCTGGCAAGCAAGTTCACCTTGACTCCTGAAGAAGCCAAAGTCCTGGAAGCATTGAAAGACAAGATGACCAAAGAGACTTGCAGCACAGGGGCGGACAAACTGAAACGTCCAAGAGATGATGAAGACAGGGATCCTAATTCTCAGGCAAAGAAACAGAAACAAGCCGAAGGACCCTCATCTCAATCTAAAACACCGGTCATCCCTCCAACAACAACAACTTCCTCACAACAACCGAAGGCATCAGGTTCTGCTCCCAAGGCACACGACCACTTTGAATACACCGGTGGTGATGAGCTTCCTCAACCCGATGAAGTTCCAGAACCATCCTCTAAGAAGAAGAAAGAAAGGAAAGGAAAGGAAAGCATCATCAACCCAAACCAGACACCTCATCAAAAGGCACAGAACCAAAGAAACCGAAAACCGTCCTCAAATGGCTAGACCAAGACTATAGTGCCGAATACTCCTGGTTTGAGAAGATGATCAATTCGCAACCACCACTTGAAGACAATCAAGCACCTCAAGATGGTCGAACGGTGGAATACGCTCAATTGATTCAGCAAAAGTTTCAGATGAAAAAGATGAATAAGAAAGAGCTGCGAAGAATCAAGAATGATGCTTTCAATCTTCTGAAAGACCGGTCTGCTAACTCAATCGAACTTGAGTATCATCTGGAAAATATTGCTCGAGCTATGTCAAGCAATATTGACTGGATCAATCCTGAATCTTATGTCGATCCGGTCACAAGGAAAACCGCACCCTACATTACTGACTGGTCCAAACCACTACCGATGATTGGGAAGCCTAAGGAACCGAAGATCCCGTACAAGTTCTTCTTCAACACAGACTTGGAATTTCTGAAACTTGGCAGCAAGATTGAGAAGAAGTACGTTACATCACTCGCCTTTCTCCCTGCAGCTCGATATCTCAACAATGCCATCGAAGAAGAAGCCTCAGCATTATTCGTTGATAAAGTTGTTGAATATGACCGGAACGCACTCTACGGTATACATCATTGGCCAGACAACTGGGCACAGTACTATCGTAGCAGCAGACTTAATCAGACAATGGGCGATGTGACAATGATTTGAAGATAGTCTCAATTCAGTTCATTTCGACTGTCACTCACTTTGGGTACCCCTTCCTCAACAAAATCACACTGAAAAGACTTGATGAAAAGGAGTACGATATTTTCGAGTCAGACTTTCCACGACTACTTCTCAATGACATAGAAGACATGTACTTGCTTAAAGTTCAAGGAAAACTCTGTGGCTTGCCTAAAGAAATGCAGCTTGCCTTTATCCAAGCTCTCCTAATCTTCATCAGACAGATAGTCATCAGAGAAAGAGTAGAAGATCTTCAATTAGGAGTGGAAAGTTATCAGAAGAAGCTCAATCTCACCAAACCCAACATGTTCGACATCCCCGACCTTCAACATCTACCTCAATACACCTTGATTAGGCAACCATTTGGGTTCACCTACCGCAGTATAAACGGTCGCAACTGCTTCATGGCTTACGATGAAATACATAAGTTCTGTGATGAAACCTTGAAGTTCGTCAGAGATGGAATCAAAAGCAGATTGGATGACATTGCTCTGGGTAAATCTAAAAGGTGGAAAACCAATGAGGCCAGGGATGCTCGCAGATTCATCTTAAGGATTGAGAACAGATTGAAGCGCAGGGATCAGTTTCGAAGGTTAGAAAGTTATGTGGGAGGCAGACAGAAGTTTCCGGTGTTGACATTTCAGAGACCTGACTGGTATAAAGTTGTAAGAGTTTGATTTGATTTGTCAATTATATACTTCATAATGGCTTGTGTACGCATTACAGTGCACAACCCGAACTAGTAAAGAAAGGACCCTGAGGTACGCATCAGTGCCTCAATCCTAAATATAAGGAGCGAAGGCTTCTTACTTTTGAGTAGAATTAATCAAATGTTTATGAATTTTCATAATTCTGCTCAAAAGGACAAGTATTTCACCTCAATAAGACCTAATCACTTGTTGAGGGGGAGCACTTGTCAAAACAAAATACTTTGCTCAAATTAAAAGTTCTTGGTGAATCTCCCTGTAAGACTCAAAAGGCATATTTTAATCTAAAAGATTGTCAAAAACATCATTTTATATGCTATTTTTGAGGGGGAGAAAAGGAAAAAATGATTAAAATATACGAAGTCAAAGCTTAAAAGTTGTATCATGTGCGAGCTAGACTCAGTATTGACCCAGGAATTGATGAGACAATAAAAGTTAGTAATATCGAAAAGACATATCCTCGACGGGTAATAACATCAAGTTAGTTACTAGAGCTAGTTGTCACCTAAAAGCTGACAATGTATCTCTTTAACTAACCACGTAAGCGTGTCTCGAAAAGGATATGTCTTAGTAGAAATGTACCGTCTCGAGAAACTTTCTGTAGACTTGACCAGGCCGGGTAATAACTTCAAGCTAGTCTAACTAGTGATGTAAGCGTGTCTCGAATCGGTCTTGTTCACGGAAAGTGGATCAATTCAAAAGTGCTTGCTCCTCTCGCATGTGCAAATTTATTAAATAATTATGAGCACATATGCAGGGGGAGCCCTTCAAAAGTATACACAAAACTCTCAAAGTGTTTACCAAAATATTTGATTATCACAAACACTTTGAGAGATTTTCAATCAAAGGTTTCTTGGCTACTGTCAGAGTTATAAGGTGATTAAGATAGGAATATCCGTCCTATGATCCGCCAGAACCGGAGGGATCTACCCAAGGACATCTCCAATAGTTAGAATTAGAAGTCCTTAGGTATGATACGAAAAAAAGGAGAAAAGAATGAAAGGGAAAGAAGGAGTTGAAGAATTAAAAAGAAAAGTAAAGAAAAAGGGTGAAAAGAAATAGCCCTCCATATGTTCAACCTTAGGGCAGACACCGGGTTCAATACGTATGCTACTGGTTGTTGCAAAAGACAACACCGGTATTGAAGACAAAGTCGTCATGGACCCAGTGATGCAATGCACTAACCTTCTTAACCACTCAAGTTCTCTTAAAAGGACTTGTTTCATTCTCACGGGGAACCGGTATAACCTATCGACCTATCTCTTAGAGACGGTTGATATTGAAGCAGGAGACCCCTCCCTAGTCTCCGCATAGGAAACCTAAGTGTGCACTTATAGAGTCTAGAGCCTTAAGATACATCAAAGATCTCTTAGGAACACTTAGTATTTCTACAACTGGTGTTCTACATCAATGGGCACCAGTTGTAAACTATCGAGTCCTTCGCAGATCTTAGCAATCTGCCTAGAACGTTTATGAGAGGATTACGTATGTATTTCTCAATGATTGAACGGAAATCCTGCCAGGGTCAACATGATACAACCCTGACAGCAGGTCACTTCGGTAACCTCACAAGGGTTACGCATAGTGTTTGCGGTGGTTCCATAGCGGTCTACAATCGTGGAGTGATCCCCAGCGACTCACCCAGCCATTGAGCTACTTAGTAGGTCTCGTAAGCTCCCTCGGGAGTATCTGATATGGGAACGACCTGGATAAGGATTAGAGGGAGTCTTCACAATATGTTGTTGATGAACTCTAATTCCTTATCTGTAAGTACCGGATATTTATTGCTAATTGTTTACTTGCAGATACCTCACTTCCATGATGGTAGATTCCAACATGCTCATACATTCATCTTGAAGCATAAGAAAGCTCCCCCAAAGATCTTAGCACCACAAAGTTCAAAGAAAGATTCTACACCAATAAGAAGAATCTACAAAGTATAAAGACAAAGATCTTAATGAAAGAAAAGGAACTTCTTGTACATGAAAGTCTAAGTCCAAAGATGTATGAGTATGTTGGAATGGCGGACAACCACCACAGACGCAGGAGTGACGAATGGCAGACTACTTCATGACACAATCACTACATCATCACCAAAGAACAAAGACAAAGAGCAAAGTACATTCATTGTCATTCAACCATTTTCAAGACGTCTAGAGTTTTACATGTCACAAGTCAACGACAAAGATGAAGACGTCAAGCAACCGTGATGACCGACCCTTAGGGGGAGATTGTTGGGATCATACTTTTGTATTTTAGTCAAGTCTCGGTCATTACCTTTTGTAATAGGTTGCTTAGTTATTTATTCTACATATTTTGTGTTACAAGGCTTAAGTGTTAAAGCCCTATGGGCTTGAAAGCCCACCAAATAGAAAGATAAGGGAGGAAGAGAGTGTTGCCCTAACTCCTCCCTTATAAATAGAAAGCTTATGTAACATTTCATTTTGTTGGTTATTTGTTTATCTTAAGGAAACTATTGTTCTTTCACTTTTCATATTTCTCATAATCAACCATCTCTCATTCTCATCTTATTTCTTTCATTATCATACTTGTGTTTACATAAATGGTGACCTAACATAAATGAAATGATTTTAAACTGTCATATGGGTAATGGAAGAGATTTCCACCCATTACATAGTTATAAAATCAGAAAGCTATAGTTAAGATAGTATAGGAAGCAACTACAACATGTGGGTAAACTAAGAAACTATGGTTTTTTTGGGTCTCTAAATTTGGTTTCACCATTGTTTCTGTTTCACCATTGTTTCTCAGCTTACAAACATATGTCAACGATAACTATAACTCATGCCCGCCCAACGGGCGGGCTTATATGCCTCATAGGGCTTATAAGTCATGCCCGCCCATCAGGCGGACTTTGAAGTCTAGTGTGTGTGTGTGTGTCTATATATATATATATATATATATATATATATATATATATATATATATATATATATATATATATATATATATATATATATATATATATATTTCTTGATTCAATTTTTGATTAGTTCAATATTTAAACTTTTTGGGTATTTTGTTTGGTTAATTTCCGGATCTCAATATTCTTGATATAAGATTTTATATTTGAAAGAATATGATGTCTAGTAAATGTGTTACTGGATTTGCAGGTGCCATTTTTTAAGTATGATAAAAAAAGGAAAGAAAAACACATTTTTCTTATTTACGTCATTAATTTTTTAGTGTTACCAAACTCCAGAGTTTTTATTGAATTCCTATGAAATTCATTTCTCTGAATTTGCTTTCTAAGCTTCATTTCATTTCTCTTAATTACACGCTACCAAATGTGCCCTAATGTTTATATATGAGAGCTTGTGTGTACATGTGTCTTAGAGCATGAGGTACGGTGGCGTTGTGGTTGGCGCCATGGCCACCAGCCCAAACTTTACCACGGCGCACCACACCAGGGTTGGCGCCATGGCCACTCGCGTTGTACTGGCCAACCCACGCGGTGGATTTTTCAATTTTTTTAAAAAAAACGAACGTTGGCAAACGGTATTATAGCCGTTGTGAAAAACTAGAAGGAGGGGGTTGAATAGTTTTACGTCTTTTTAATTTATTATGAAAACTTTTGTTTACTTTAAAAACTTTGATTCGATCTTATGTGAATTCAACACTTGGACAATATGAACAAATATATGTAAATAAGTAATAGCAATGAAAGTAAAGTAATTGATGACGTATAGTCTATATTCGGGTGACAAACCCGATTAATGAACATTACTAATGCCCAAGTCCACCACGAAGTGGGCTATCATAACAATGACTTGGGCTGCCATGCTAACGGTTTGGGCTCACGAAATCCCAAGCCCAAATACATTATTTATGGTCTAGATAAGGGTCTCTTGTTTATGGGATAAGGGTCCATAGACCGGATAGGCGTGATACGCCGAAGAGTAAAGAACACAAAATCTACAAGGATTTCGTGCCTATATAAAGAATATCATAATTCTCATTAAAGGTACAATCACAAAACCCTAACTCTTCTATACAACCCTAAAACCGATTACTTACTCTCACGTCGGAGGATAATCGTGGGAGACAATCCCACGATAAGCCTAACGGTGATTGTTTGATTTCTTAGTGCGCAGGTCTCAAGCATTAAGATCTGATTGGTATGAGAACAGGAACCCAAACAAGGAACGCCCAACTTTTGTATCTACAAGTGGCGCCATCCGTGGGACCCTACACTAAGGACTAGAATGACGAAGCACAAAAACTCAATCCAGCGGACTCCGCAGTTGGAAAAAACACATGGTGACCCCCAGAGGAGGAAGCATCAAGATTCAACCCCTAGGCAGGCCTCTGGAACAACCAATGCGCCTGGTCACCAAGAAATGGGCCCAACTCTAATTCTCCCAACGGTAGAATTGCCCACAGGGACTACCCAGGCCACCACGGTGGCCCCAAGCGCTGAAGATCTTCAGCGCACTCTCTTGACTACTCCCCATCAAACGGCACTCACTATGGACAACACTGTGCCACCATGCGCGCTTAATCGAGATAGGGGACCTAATGTGGAAACAAATGTCCTCGCGGTAGAGAGGGAGGCTCCAGAATTCACACTCAGTAATTTTTTATCCCAAAATTTCGAAACCCTAACTGCCCTCATGCAAGAGGAAGCGAGAAGAAGGTCAAGTATGAGCCTGCAAGCCCGACTCAACTTTGGCCCTGAGTGCGAAGCATCCCCATCGCGCTATCAGAAGGAGATGTGCGAAAAAGATACCCGCCGACCCCCAGTGTTCACCAAAATCGGAAGGAAAGCTGCGGAGGATGAAGCATCTAATTCGCAGTACTCGGAGGAATGTGAAGATAATGGAAGGCGTACCAATGTCCATGCTAGACTTGGTAACTGCAGGATGCAGGATAGACTTGGATGGCAACGCTCACTAAGTGATAGCTCTTCAAGGTCTGGTAGTAGAAGAATTCATGATAGGCTTGGGAGACGAGCTTCCCCAAGTGAAAGCCCCCCAAGCTCAGACTCCAAGGAGAAACGGCGCAAGCGTCGCAAAAGGGACAACTCCTCCTCAAGTGAATCCTTAGACAACGAGGACAAGGAAACAGGACCCTGGAAGTCCAAAGGAAGACATCACGAGGAAGAAGACGAAGATATATCCCTTCCTTGGCGCCGCCAAAGGTTGACGCATTCACGCGGTGCATCAGTGATTATTCGGATGATAAAAGAAGGCATATGCCCGCCAATGTTAAAACGTATGATGGGACGGGTGGTCCTGATGATCACCTAAAAATTTTCAAATCAGCCGCTACTATCAAAAATTGGCCACAACCTGTGTGGTGCCATATGTTTAACTCCACCTTGGTAGGGAATGCGCGAACCTGGTTTAGCAAGCTTCCACGAAGAAGCATAAACGGGTTTGAAGAGTTATGGAAAGCATTCCGTCTAAACTTCACACAAAGAAAGAAGTGCGCCAAGAACCCTGTTGAACTAGCCAGAGTTAAACAGCGCCAAAGGGAATCCACAAGCGCTTATGTGGAACGCTTTAAGGATGAATGTATACACGTCAAGGCGTGTCCTGAAGTGCTAAAGATCTCGGGATTCATGAATGGGATCAACAATCCAGAGCTCATTAGGAGATTGAACGATAAGGTTCCCCAAACCTTTGATGAATTGATAAAGCGCACCAGGTCTTTTATCCAAGGAGAAGCAGCTGCTGCGGATAGTAAAAAAGGTTACTCAAATTATAGGTCACAAGAATAGCCCAGGAGACAATCCATTGACCAGAGCATCAACCGCAGCAAGAACTATCGCAGTCAGGGGAGCGGTAGAGATAATGACAAGTACACTCCACTCACGAAAAGCCCAAGGGAGATATTTGTGACAGAAGGTGGAAACTTCCCGAAACCTCCACCAATCCGCACCCCAGAGGATCGGCGCATAGGGAACGGATACTGTGAATACCATGGACAAAAGGGCCACACCACCAACGAGTATGTCCACTGCGCCAGCTAATTGACAAATTAGTGAAGGAAGGTAAAATGGATCACCTTGTTAAAAACATCAAAGAGGGGAAGGATAAACAGAAAAATGGGGGCAAGAAAGAGATACCTAAAGACAAGGCTGACACCATCTACATGATACAATCATGGCAGCGAAAGAGGAGGCCAAATGTCAGCCAAAAGTTTTCTTTTAGAAACGAAATCTCTTTCCCCACTCTCGTTGCGGACAACGCAGTGATGGAGCCGCTCATCATTGAGATACATACGGGGGGTCACGACATCCACCGCATGTATGTTGATGGAGGAGCATCCGCAGATATTATGTACGAACATTGTTTTAAGAGGCTGTGACCCGAAATACGGAGTCAGTTAATTTCGGCCACGACGTCGCTGACTGGCTTCACAGGAGAAAAGATATGGCCCATGGGGCAATTACGCTTACTTGTGGTCATTGGTAATGAGCAGCACTCTACGGCAGCTTGGATGAACTTTATGGTAATCAAATCTCCCTCACCGTACAACGGCATTATTGGAAGACCTGGAATATCATCCATGCGCGCTGTACCGTCCACAGCGCATGGGATGCTCAAATTCACAATAGATGGGGGTATTATAACCCTCTACAATACCGCTGTGTCACCTAAAGAATGCAACACGGTGACAAGTGAAACGGAGAGTATTCCAGAACAGTGCGAAGCCAAAGTGTCAAACCTAAAGGTCGCAATTCACCCTGACTACCTAGATCAACAAGTATCAATTGGAGGGTCGCTGTCTGACAAAGGCAAAGCAGCTGTGTGTGCACTCCTACAAAAGAACCTAGATATCTTTGCATGGGAACCAAAGCGCACGACTGGAGTGCCACGATCTAACACGGAGCACAAGCTAAAAATCCGACAAGGATATCCTCCAATACGGCAGAAAAAGCGTGGCCAGGCTCCAGATCATGCAAAAGCCATTCTGGAGGAAGTACACAAGCTTGTAGACGCAGGCATCATGCGGGAGGTCTACTACCATGACTGGCTTTCTAACCCAGTAATGGTAAAAAAGAGCGATGGCAGTTGGAGAATGTGCGTGGACTTCATTGATCTTAACAAAGCATGTCCACAGGACTGTTACCCGCTACCAGAGATAGACTGGAAGGTAGAATCTTTGTGTTGATACCCCTTTAAATGTTTCCTAGACGCATACAAAGGGTACCATCAAATTCAGATGGCTGAGGAAGACGAAGAGAAAACAGCCTTTCACACAAGTCAAGGGGTCTATTACTATACAAAAATGCCTTTTGGCCTAAAGAAAGCAGGAGCACCATACCAGCGGTTAGTGGACAATGCGTTTGAAAAGCAAGTATGTCGCAACCTAGAAGTTTATGTCGATGACCTTGTTATAAAGAGTCATACTGAGGAAGAATTGGTGCGCGACATTGAGGAAACATTCAAAACACTGGGAAAGATCAACATGAAGTTAAATCCCAAGAAGTGTATTTTTGGCGCTACAGAAGGCATGTTTCTTGGATATTTGATAGAACCTGATGGCATCAAGCCCTGCCTAGAAAAGACAAAAGCTGTCATCGAACTCCCTTCACCACGCATACTCAAAGAAGTCCAGTCATTAAACGGAAAATTAGCTGGGCTAAATTGATTCTTGTCCAAATCAGCAGATAAGTCACTCCCTCTCTTTAAGACACTCACGAAGTGTACAAAAAAGGGAGACTTTTGTTGGATTGCGAAAGCGGAAGAAGCTTTTCAACTGCTTAAGCAACATATAGCAGCACTTCCCAAACTTGTCGCACCCCGACCAGGGGAAGAATTGATCATGTACTTGTCTGCAACTCATGGAGCAGTCAGCGCGGTGCTATTGACAGATAGGAACCCCGTTCAAACACCAATATACTTTGTAAGCAAAGTACTCAAGAAGACAGAGACTAACTATACTGCCATGGAAAAGCTGGTCCTAGCTTTAGTATTCGCAGCTAAAAGACTTTGCAGATACTTTCAAGCACACCCAATAGCTGTAATTACGGGCCAACCTAGCAAGCAAGTTATCTCTAAACCTGACACATCGGGATGGCTACAAAAATGGAGTGTGTTATTGAGCGAGCATAACATCTCTTATAGACCACGCACTGCGATTAAAGGATAGATATTGACAGACTTCATCATTGAGAAGCCATATACCGATACTCCACTTTCAAAGAGCGAGGTAACGATACAAGAACCATGGGTTCTATTCACGGACGGATCTTCGTGTGTGGATGGGTCAGGCGCAGGCCTTATCCTCACTAGCCCAGATGGAATAGAATTTACTTACGCACTGCGTTTTGAATTCACAGCCATAAACAATGAGGCAGAATATGAGGCCTTACTTTCTGGATTACGCATTGCAACTCAAATGAGAGTACGCAACCTAGAAGCAAATGTCGATTCCCAGTTAGTAGCCAACCACGTGTTAGGCGAATATGTGGCTAAGGAGGACAATATGATCCAATACCTCGACAAAACCAAGTCTCTGGTCCAGAATTTCGACAGGTTCACCATCAAACAAGTTCCTAGAGGAGAAAACAAAAAAGCAGATGCGCTGAGCAAGATTGTATCTACAAGCTTTGCGCACCTATCAAGACATGTATTGGTGGAAACCTTGAAGAACAAATCCATCTCAGAGATGGAGATATCCACGGTGATAGAAGAGCAGAATCCTACTTGGATGACACCTATCATTGAATTCATAAGCAAGGGGATATTACCCGAGAACAGAAAGACGCTCGACGGATACGGCGCACATCGCAGAGGTCCGAACTTCGAGATGGTATCCTATATCGACGTTCATTCCTACAACCATGGCTTCGGTGCGTTGTACCTCTTCAGGCAGATTACGTACTCCGAGAGATCCATGCTGGTTCATGCAGTATGCACTCAGGACCACGGTCTGTTGTGGCACGAGCCTTGCGGACGGGATACTATTGGCCTACTATGCACTGCGATGCGCGGGATATGATAAAGAAGTGCAGCGACTGCCAAGTCCACAGGCCCATCCCGCGCCGACCACAACAAGAGCTGACACACATCACCTCACAATGGCCATTCTATAAATGGGGCATTGATATTGCAGGCCCCTTTTCAGTTGCAGTGGGGGGACTAAAATTCCTCATAGTGGCCATAGATTATTTCACTAAGTAGATTGAGGCAAAAGAAGTGGCAAGTATCACAGGCAACCAAATCAAACGCTTCGTTTGGGACAACATCGTATGTCGCTTTGTCCTACCTGAAGAAATCATTTCGGACAACGAAAAACAATTCTGTGACAACCCGTTAAAAGACTGGTGCGCGCAATTAAACATTACACAACACTTCGCGTCAGTTAAGCACCCACAAACCAATGGTTTGGTTGAACGCGCGAATCGTAGTCTGGGCGAAGGAATAAAAGAGCGCCTTGACAAACATAAAAGAAGATGGGTGGATGAATTGTCGCATGTTTTATGGGCGCACCGCACGACAATAAAAACTAGCACTGGAGATACACCATTCTCTCTTGCCTATGGGACAAAAGCCGTTATACCAGCCGAAATTGGAATGCCAACCATCCGCACGGCAGAAGTCAATGTTGCAACAAATGACGACGAGCGACGCATAGACTTGGATCTGCTAGAAGAAAGACGCGAACGCGTAGCTATACGCGAAGCAAGGGCCAAAATCAAAGATGAAGAAGTATTACGATGTAAAAGTCAGGAACACTTCTTTTAGGCCAAAAGATTTCATGTACCGTGCCAATGATGCAAGCCACGCAGAAGATATGGGAAAGCTTGGACCAAAATGGGAAGGACCCTACGAGGTCACTGAAGCATTAGGCAAAGGCGCATACAAGTTGCGTGTTATGGATGGCCATGAGCTAGCGCGCACTTGGAATCTCCGCAGTCTCAAGAGATGCTATATTTAGGAAAGGCTATGGCCCACGCACAGACAACTCTACACTTTAGTAAGTGCCTAATAAATGTCCGTGTATTTGAATTTTCTTTTTTTAGGGAATTGTCTTTTATTTTCAAAAACTTGCAAGTAGTAATAAAACGTTGAGGTTTCTAGCTAACTCCACAACACATTTAACTTTATTGCTTACATTTTTTATTTATGTCTCAATATTGTTACTTTATATTTTTGCCTACATGGCGTGCATGCACTTATGAAGACCCATGATGGCAAATAGGATGAGTAAACCTACTAAATAACTCGTTGAGTAAGAGGGTTGCAAACCAATCAACATTGGATCACGCATCCTTGCTGAACACCTTACTTTCAAGACATTGATGTAAGTTTAATGTGCATCCCACGAAGGATACGCAACAACGCACACTATGCACGTTTAGCAATTTAAGAGCCAAGACTTCTGGTTCCTTGATATGGTATTTGCAGCACGCTGCAAGTCTATCCATACACTTATGAATTTTTATTCAAATATATCTATTAAGTTATGGACTTAATACAAATTTTCCTAAGTACGTTTTGGTTTCAATTTGACTCTTGGAAAGTCTTTCACGAAAAGACAAATAATCTAAGTACAAAATAATACAAACAAGATGTACAAAAGTTAAATATTATTATTCACAAAAAACCACGAGTTACAAGATTCAAAATATACAACAAAAAGATGATAGCAGTCTACACACTGCGAGTACGCCTATGCTCTGAGCTACTATCTATAGACGCCATGTGCCCAGCCTCCTCAAGCCTTTTCAACAGGCTACTATCTTCCTGTGATACTGTTGGCACGCTGACAGGTACCCCATCAGACCTCGGAAGATGTACTGCACCAACACCGCACAATATTGCCTTACCCTTTACACCCTTCTTTCTTGCGAGCCTCTCTAGATGGGCTTCTAAGCACTCTTTCAAAGGAACCTCCTTCTCAAGGGTGAACGGGTTAAGGATGTCACGCGGTTGTATGAACACGGGAACTTGCAGTTGCGACTCGTCAGGCTTCAAAAAATAGTCATGTTAAGCCTCCGCATCCTCTAGGATATGCCTCCCCAAGGTTAGCCCTTCCATAATCACCTTAATGGGCTGATCCTGGTCGCGCTCCAGCTGCGCGATCCGCGGAAGCTCAAACAGCTTCATTTTCTGCATGGAAGCAACAAGCTCCGCATAAGCATCAGCCTTATAACCGGGTACCTCTGCGAGCGGCACTGTCAGCATTTGGCTCTCATACAGCTCCTCTATAGCCTGAGCCTTGCCACGCGCCATGGCACACTCCACAACCTTCCCAAAGGCCTCCACAACCTCTTGGGACTCTAGTGTCCCCATGGCAGCTAATCGGAGACCATGACTAATTAACCACCTACAAACACAAAATCCTCATTAGATGATAATTCCAAAGAAATAAAAGGCAGCAAGTCTGAGAAACTTAAATGAAGCAAAGGAAAAAAAAATACTGCACTCAGCAATGGTGGATAACAAATGAGGGTATAGCTCCTCATCCTACTCTATGCTGAGCTTGCGCAGCTTCCCCTCTTGACGCTCCAACGCTTCATTCACAAACTTAATTAGCTCATCCAATTTTGCAAAGTGATTGCTCTTGTTCTGCTCTACGTACTTCAGAGCCCAAAGACAATTGCTATTGTACTCATCATACGCAGACCGTACTCGGCTCACTTGTGCAAGCAAGGACACCTTCTCTTCAGCCAGCTTCTGAGCATACAAGTTTTTAGGCCTCACCTCAGCATGTGCACTAGCCAGCTGCGCCTTCAGCAGCGCAATTTCTTCATCCTTCTGTGCAAGCTGGCTGCTCTCACCAGAATAGCGTGCCTTCAGCTGAGCGACCAATTGGACCTGCTGCGCAGCAGCAAGGTCCAGCTTCTCCACCAAGGAACCAATGGGCACGCTACCCATCGGCCTTAGCTCAGTCTCATCGCCCTTTCGTGAAAACTCATCAAAGGGCACAAAACTCGCCCTGGGTGGCGACTTTCGCGCAGAAGCAGCAGCATCAGCGGTATCTTCAACACTGCGTACATACAACAAACAGTTTAAATTCTTACGCTAATGTTAAAGATGGTAAAGGAATTGCAGCAATAACAGCATAAAATACTTGCATGAGGGGAGGAGACTTGAGAATATCTTTGTCCCCACCAGTGGTGGACGCATCCTCCTCTGCGGATGATTCTTCATCTGCAATAAGATGGCGTCTCCTTTTGGAGGTGTCAGTGCCATAACCACTGGACGCTCCCTTACGCTTCATGCCTTGGCTAGTCCCCACTGGCTCAAGGATTTGCACACTATTGGACGAATTGGTGCGATTCAGCCACTGTTGGAGATTGTTCCCTATATTGGGGGACACTCTGCACTGGAGTCACTTGTAAATCCGGATGGAGAGAATCCTCAGGCTCCTCTTGATCAAGCTCCATTGTGCGCCCCGCGGTAGCTCCCATAACTGGCATCTCGCCTTCTCTCAGAGGGCGCACTTCTACCGTCACCAACTTGGGCTTCTCCAAGTGCACTATAGCGAACAGGTCCATCTCTGCGCAGCAAAACATATACAAAAAATAAGGATTAAAAAAGCAAATATAAAGGAACGGGCGCTTATAATATCAAAACTAACAGAGTGAAGGACAAGCACCCACCCCGACCATCCTCGTACAAGAATGTTGGCACTTCTGTCTCTGGCTGGAAGTAGTTACGACTGATGCCCATATGCACCAGGAACTCTTCAGGGTACGCATTGATAGGGATGCGGTTGGTATTTATCGTATCAGCATCCGCTACGTTATATAAACCAGGGAGTGAGCGCTCATCCTTCGGTAAGGACCCTTGAGTATAGAACTCAAATTCCCATGGGAAAAAGACCTTATCGACCCAAAAGAACTTTTCCCTCCAATTCCTTATGGCGTCTAACTTTTCCATGTAACACTGCAAGCGCCCTGCGCACTTGGAAAAGGACAGCCACCCGTTCGTCCACAACGTGTGGTAGAAGGCAAGGAACAGGTGAATGGTGGGATTAATTGCCAACAGGCGACAATTCACTTCAAAACTGGTTATTTTTGCTGCACCTATACAGTGCAGCTGAGAAATGTGAAGACGATAGAAACTTAGATTATCGCAAAGAAAAAGCGAAATGGGCACACGTTGGTTCGCGAATTCAAAGAAACGTGTGTATACCCCCACCTTCCCTTCGGGGAAGTCCGCTATAGACGCATCCGCATCCGGAACTTCCAGATGCAGCGCCAATGGGATATAATAATCCGAGGTGAACTGACGTAGTTCATCCTCGGTTATATCGGAAGCAATTTCGGCTAATTTAAGAACCATTGTTACCAAAGGCGCACTCGCGTTACCTAATAAGTTATTGATTTCTAAGAACTATGATGATGGTTCAACAATGGTGGATTTGATACTTTTCACTGTGATAATCACAGTTAAAAAGGAGGCGGTGGTTTATATAAGGTTACCACGTTCATAGATGATTGACACGTGTCACCAACTATCTTAATCATGTGGCCAGAATGCCATGGGGTACAAGCACTTTTTCACGTTTTCCAAAGGATACGTGGACCATCTCCCCATTTACCGAGGTATTTTTGAGACTTTTTTGGACTAGATACATGGTCCATGATTTCGGCGGAAATATTTGAATCTTTCCCACCCCACCCCCCACGTTTACCGCTGACATTATTAGTCTAGTATACACAGCCACAACCCGCGCACTCTAGACTAGGGGGACATGATGACGTATAGTCTATATTCGGGTCACGAACCCGATTAATGAACATTACTAATGCCCAAGCCCACCACGAAGTGGGCTATCATAACGATGACTTGGGCTGCCATGCTAACGGTTTGGGCTCATGAAAGCCCAAAAAATTTATGGTCTAGATAAGGATCTCTTATTTATGGGATAAGGATCCATAGACCGGATAGGCGTGATACGCCGAAGAGTAAAGAACATGAAATCTACAAGGATTTTATGCCTATATAAAGAATATCATAATTCTCATTAAAGGTACAATCACAAAACCCTAACTCTTCTATACAACCCAAAAACCGATTACTTACTCTCACGCCGGAGGATAATCGTGGGAGACAATCCCACGATAAGCCTAACGGTGTTTGTTTGCTTTCTTAGTGCGCAGGTCTCAAGCATTAAGATCTGATTGGTACGAGAACAGAAACCCAAACAAGGAACGCCCAACTTTAGTATCAACAGTAATAAAAGTAAAGATGGGAATGGAAAGATCAAACCACAACACAAGGATTTACAGTGGTTCGGTAACGAAGCACCTCTTCATCCTACTCCACTCCTCGAATCTCTTACTTGAGGGTTCACTTCGCTATGTCAACAAACTCCCTTGTGGCGGAGAAAGCCTTACACACCTTTGCTTACACCGATTAATGACACAAAGCTAAATGTCGAGTTCTAATAGTAGCTAGAACTAATCTCACGACTACTTCACGACTTCTTCACGACGACTTCACAACTTCTTTGGACCACAACTATTTCACAACTTGACACTACTTCTACACTACTTCTTTGCACCACAACTACTTAATCACACTTCTATCTACTTATTACAAATACACAACACTTTAACAAACACTTAGCACAATTACAAGATAATATTACACTACAATACTTCTTCTCTAGTTGTTGAAGGAGTATTCTTCTTTTGCACTTGGATTATGGAAGCTTGAATCACTTGGAAACAAAAGCTTAAGATTATATGATCAAAGGATTTAGAAAGATATGAAAGAAGATTTAGAACAGAAAGTTTAGAGTGCAAAAGGTGAGGAAAAACTCTAAGAATAGTCCAGTATTTGTAGGCAAACCTGAGCAGCTGAGGAGCGTGGCCGGTCCCCTTAATTAGTGGTCGGTCCCCTTAATTATTAAGGGGGCCGCCTAGCTAATTAAAGGGTCCATCCATTCTAAACGTTGCTCAGCTTTGTATTATGGGGAGGTTTTTCTGGAAAAATTTTGTCATTTTTGGTTGAAAATTTGAATTCATATAATTATTATGGATTAAACATATTTCTTTAATTATCAAAAATGATTTTATAAAAGATATAAAACGTTTTTGACATTTTGTAAAAATTCTAGTGATTAAGAAAATGTTCATTTGATCATAAAATGCATTAGACATTTTGTTTATTCATACCTTAAGTGATTAAGTTGTAGAAATGCATATTTACAACTAAATACTTGTTTACATACTAATTTTTACATATAATGATTTTACATTTTGTGATTGTCAAAACGTAGAGATACCAAAAAATATTAATAACGTTTTAGGCATTGTTTATATCAACAATCTCCCTCTTTTTGATGATTACAAAATCTAAACTCATTAAATCAAAAACTAATTTTAGATAAGTATTTAGTGAGTTTATATCCACTTCTCCTCCTTTTTGTAGAATCAAAAAGGTTATGCCAACTAGTTTTATAAATAAAATTAGACGGGATGAAAGCTCCCCTTGATGTGTATTCCCCCTCGTTCGAGGGCACCAAGGAAATGAGCTATAGAATTCTTGCAAAACAAATATTAGAAGAAAAGGTATATATAAAAAACAAGGGACATAATACCAAATAATGTAAACATTCATTAATAGGAAACACATCATACAATAAGCATATAAGCCATGCATAAATAAACCATACATCATACAACTAAAGAAAACTACAAGCATGTATAAAATACTACACCATTCCTAGTATAGTATATGGGCTTCCATAGAGCTTGCTAACAAAAGGGTTGTGAAAAGTTTATTTTACTAAGCAATATGCATGCTTAGTTAGGAGAAAATGGAGGTGGTGGTGGATTGGTGAGCATGTGTTCAATACATGAGAACATGTATTGCATCTCATCTCTTAGACCAAAGATGATGGTACGGTTGTTGATGCAACAAATGCAAGTATCATCATGAGCTTCAAGTAAGCTCCAAGGAACGAGATTGACAAAAAATGGTGGTGTTAATGGTGAGGATGAAAAATGAGCATCAAGTGGTGTGATTGCTGGTAGTGAAATGGCTATTTCGGTGGAAGGGATTTCTTGGGTAGGAGGTGGTGGTGATACTCTTAGTGGTGGTGACATTTGTGAGTTTAGGTAATCATTGATGGATGAGGATGAAGGTATCGAAGAGGAGGATGTTCCATGAGTGGAAGGTGTTTTGGATGGTGCATTGGGTGTACTAGGAGATGAGAATTGAGGTGGAGGTGATGGGGTTATGTTGTCATCTTTGGGGTAAGTCAATGAAGAGTTGTTTAGGAGGGATGATGAGGATCTTTTGTTTCTTTGATGTTTTGGAAATGGAAGTTTTTGGTGAATCCATGGTGGATTATGGTGATATGTGTTGAAGGTGAGGGGTGATGAGAGTGATGAAAAGGCAAGTAAACATTTGGATGGAATTTATAATAAGAAAAGATGGTTGGTTAAGGTATTTTTTTGAAATTTTGTAATGATATTCCAAAATCAGTTTACTCATTAAGGAAAATGGTAGCAGAAACTAGGCAAAGGGGTCACAAGGTGCAAAAGAAAACAGTGAATTCACAGCTCCAGATGGCTGGTCCCCTTAATTAAGGGCCGGCCCCTTTAAATATTAAGGGGACTGCCTTGTATAATTACGGGGGCAGCTCATCGACCAAAAATCAAAAGTTTCCAGAAAAGGGTCAATTTTGAGGTGTGTATTTGCAGCAAGCTCTATTAGAACATATACACTAAGAATGATCAAATAATAACATAAACAACATAAATAATCATGCATAACTGTTGTACCAATATTATCACGTCTACAACTAATCTAAATATATAAAGTGGGTGTGAGCACTTTAGAGAGAAGAGAGAGAGATATCAAAAATCTTGCATTGCTAGAACATAGAACACACACCACATAACGCATGAGGTAGGGGGTATTTATACCCAACATATAGCCAAGCCTCCATCGCGGATATACAAGTTCCGCGATGGTAAACTTGTGTCGCATACAACTATAATTAGACAACATACCCTGTACTAAGATAAAGTATAAATAGAAGTCCCTAACTAATGATTTACACTTTTTGTGTTCTAACAATCTCCTCCTGATCATTCGGGTCTTCTATTTATGGGTGTTCCTATAGACTTCACCTTCTGTATCCAACGCACTTTTCCATGAATCTCCAGATACTTCGAAGGTGGAGTCTTTCTTCCACATATTGTGCAAATAATCCCATCTTTGCCTTTTGATCATCATCATTCTCGGTACTTGTCCTTCGGTGATCTTGATCCAGCAAGTTATGGATCACTTGAAGAACCCACTTTAGCGTACCAGAACTGAACTTCGGTATCTCATTAGTAACCATCAACCTCTTGTATCCTGAAGCATTTTCATACACTAAACCAAGTTCGAATAGTGGATGTTCAATACAAGTCCACAGTTCATATTCATCGATATCTGGTATTGTGATCATCGGATGAGTGAGGTTGACCTTCTTCTGGAGGCTTTCAACACCCATTTGAAAATCATTGACATGTATTATTGACAATTATGATCTCATGAAGATTTTAAGAGCATCACGAATGTCGTCTTCATCACCTTAATCGTACATATAGCTGATGTTAGACAGGTACATGTCTTGGATGTCTTGAGGATGGAGAAGGTGAAAATCATCTTCACGAAAAATGTAATCGAGATTATCGTCTCGTCTGACAGCGAAGTTGATGAACCCATTAGTTCTGAACTGGTGTGAATAGACGTACACGTAATGGACAATTCGATGTCTCGTGAAAACTTTGTGAAGAGGAAGAGAGTCTCTGTAACTCTCTTTGAGAAAGTCTTTAGCTGCCTCGTTCATTGCAGTTATTCTCATGTACACTTCCACATTATATTCATTATGATTAATCTCAGAAATGATGAACTTCTCACGATGAATCCGTTCTTTAAGAAATCCATCTCCCCATTCCTCGAACAACAGACTTGTGGTTGTTGAAGGTCTATACTTGTCATTTCCCGAAATGAGATAATGTAAATAGAAGTTCTCATATGTTGTGGGTTCTGGGAATCTTAGTAGCGGATGATTTATGATTTGTTCGAGTGAAGTGGTAGTTTTTCTGACGAGTTCATGATCATATACATCTCTGACACGTGCATCCATCAGAATCTTCCCATAAAGATCATTCATTACATGCCTTGTAACAGATCTACTTAATGAGAATGCTTTGGGCTTTTCAACCATTGGCATACTTATTGGTTCAGTTGCCATGGACTTTCCTGTATCTCTTTCTCTCATGTCTGTTACACTTACCCATTCTTCTTCTTGTTTTGTTTCACCTGAGTCAATAGCTGCAACACTCTCTTTTACATTATGAGTATCAAAAGATCGAGATCTTTTCGGTTGCAAGCTTGACCTAGTGGTTGATGAAGTTTGTTGTGTTGTAGAAGAAGTGAAGGTGGTGCGTCTTAATCTCTTTGATCTCCTCTCCCCCTCAGGATTACCTGAGTCAGGGTCATCCTGATTACGTTTGTGAGATTGAGGTCTGCACGTTTGCTCTAGAACAAGGACTTTGTCTTTTAGCTCCTTTATCGTGTGAAGTAGCTTTTTGTGATTAGCTATCATTGACGATCAGAGAGTTGCAATATCTGTTGAGTCTTGTCCAATGGCATAAGTGGCCATGAGTGAAGGATAGAGGTTTGATTTTTCATTCTGAAGATGAGGTTGATCAGTAAAGATTTTATGCATCATTTCTCGAAGTTGATCAAAAGTGAGTTCCTCGTCTCCAGTAACCTCTTTGGCAACAGCTTCATGAATTTTTCTTCGTTTCTCTTCAGCTTCATATTGTTCTTTGAAGTCGGTAGAAAATTCATGTACCGCTCGATTTAGATATCCCAATGTAATGTTAGCAATGGGAGTCTCTAGTCGAGTGTGAGGAGTTGTTGATGATGATGTTGGGATTGTTGTTGTTATAGTTACCGTATATGGAGGATCGAGTATTTGTTGTGAAATTGTATGTGTTGTATATGTTGTTGTTTTTGTTGTTGTTGTTGTTGTTGTTGTTGTTGTTGTTGTTGTTGTTGTTGTTGTTGTTGTTGTTGTCGTTGTTGTTGTTGTCGTTGTCGTTGTTGTTGCTGTTGGTGGTGGTGGTGGTGGTGGTGGTGGTGGTGTTTGTTGTTGAGTTGGTGGATTAGGCGGGGTGAATGGTAACGAGTCGGATCCACGAAGAGTTTCCGACAGAAAACTAGTCGATGTGTCAACACATGACGCAGGATTAGTTCGTTCAGGAGTACCTACGAGTTGGTGTAACTCGGATGATTTTATTATACTTCTGGTTTCTGATTCTAGCCTAGTCTCCTTTCTACCTTCCGGCCTATGTGTTGTATCCACCTCCTCTCCATCATGCCCTTCATTTGCAACATTGTCATTTTCATGATTATTGGACAATGTTGTTTCAGAATATCCTGTAAGTGTTTTTCCAGATTCTTTACTCACGTAAGTTGGATCCTTTTCCCTTATGTCCCTAGACTGCTGAATGTCAGCAAGTCGTTGTATTCTTTTACGCCTTGTATCCCCTAGTTCAACCTGTTGTTCCTTACTCCCCGTCTCTAGTCCTAAATTGGCACTAGGATCAAATTCCTTATGTGTTTCAGGGGTAGGTCCGCTCGGTTTTGAGCTTTCCATAGAAACGGAAGATCTACGTATATATTCCTTGTAAGCCATTGACTTCTTGTCAGCAAGATCAAGCAATTCTTTAGGTATGGGCATTGGTGGCTTAGCTATTGCATCTTTTGCCGGTTGCAGAATTTTCATGACTTTATCATTAATTCTGACATTAATCGGCCATGCTGACAATTTGTTAGATTTCATCATATCTCTAATGATGAGCTCGATGAATCTAACAAAAGGAATATAGGCACCCTTCGCCTTCTTTTTCATTTTTGACTTAAGTTTGTTTTGTACCAATTCAACTAGCTTAATCAAAATTAACGAGGCATAGTTAAAGTGGCACTGATTAACCAAACCATAAAAAATCTGGTAGATAGAGAATCTTCCAGCATCAATTCCCGCTTCTTTGCCTGCAAGGCATCGGTTTAGAATAGAGAACATTGTTGCCCATAAACCTGGAAGACACTTTCTCTTGAAACTAGAAGTGTTGATGAGCTTGATTAAGTCATTTTCAAAGCCAAGTTCCAAAAAGAATTGCTGAATTTGGTTATTTCCCGGTAGAACTTCAAACCCGTGTCTGTTGTTGGATGTTGCTGCCGGTAAGTCCAGTGCACTTCTGAGTGACTCACTTGTAATTGTGGTTGTGTATCTGTCAACTGTGACTTTCAGCATTGCGGGTTTGGAGTTAGGAACAACATACAATGTGTTCCAGAATTGTTGAATGTAAATTTGGGGAATTTCAATAGTAGTGTTGTTGAGAGCAGGGAATATTGGGTGATTTTTCAGTATTTCAACGATGATTGGATGATCACAGTTGAACTGGTGTGGATTAAACAGATAGTTGCTGTCACCCAGTCTGACATAATTGGTGGAGGGAAGGATTTTTTCAAAGGCAAGTTGCGGTAATGATACATTAGGATTTTCTGGAACTTCTTGTGGTTGTTGTTATTTTTTAGCCATTGTAATGATTGATTCAGAAATGACATAAAATATGTGAGAATCTTGATAAAGTTTACAATATTTATTTTTCACTCTGTCTGGTTTTATATGCTCTTGCATTTCTTTTTCGAGCATATTTCTTTTTCTTTTTCTTTTCTTATGCTTTCTTGCTTTTATAGCATAAGCGCATGCTCTTTTCTTTTCACATGCGATTTTATTCTCTTTCTGTTTTTATTTTCCTCACAAATTTTTTTTGTTTATTTGTGATACTTTCTCAAAAAAATGTTTAAGGTGTAGAATAAACGTTGTTTTATAATGCTTACGCTTTAAAATACGTTTATCTAACCCTTTTGAAGCTTCGGGAAAAAGTATCAACTTTTATTCAAACAAAAGTTTTCTAGTTAAACTAGAATCCTTGTTTTTGGAAATAAAAACTTTCACATAAATTTTGTTTCATGAGCGTAATATTTCTTAACAACTGACAATACTTTAGACTCTCTATTACGTGGGCTAGTTAAAGGATTCCATTATCAGCTTTTAGGTGATAACTAGTCCTAGTAACCATCTTGAAGATGAGAAGTCTTAGGTGGAGTCAATTGTAATACGCCTTAAAAGAGTTTTGTTGCATAAGTGTGAGATTTCTCAAAACATATCTAGACCTTGGATACTCTATTACGTTGTGTAGCTAAAGGGATGCATTATCAGTTTTTAGGTGATAACTAGCCCTAATAACTACCTTGAAGATGAGATACTCTTAGTGTAAACAGAGTTGATTCGTCTCAAAACCATTTGAATGAGAACAATTAAGAGTGAAAAGTCTATTAAGTGATTGCATGAATTGGTTTGAAATTATATTCATGGTATTGGCAATCACTAACATATTGTAAACATGTCCATCAAATCAGTCATATACACAAAGTATTCATAAAAGTTGCAATCATAGAAAAGTCTAAGTCTAGTAATTAAACATATGCATCACATAGTCTTGTTAAGGCAATAATAGTGATACAATCCTAGCCTAATTATCAATAAAAACTAATCATATGCAATATTTTATGTCTCAAAGGTTTTCATTTAATCTTTAAAATGAGAACAAATTGTATTTGATGAAAACAAGTTGAGAAAAATGCTTGTGTAGATTGTACAATCGCTTTGGCTTTTTGTAAAGTCATTAAGATCAAATTGTGACTTAATTTGAGAAATAATGTTTGATCAATGTTTGTTATTTAGTCAAAATTTATTAAAATGTTTCAAAATCTTTATATAAATGCATGATTTATAAAATTTTTGCAAAGATTTAAAATTTTTTTTTTGGCAGAGTAACATTTAGTATAAGTGGGTGAAAAAGCTTCGCAATATCTGGTATCACGGATTTGGTGTCGCGGGCAAATGGTGAATAAAAGTCAATTTCGCATTGAAGGTGACACAGGTATCGCGGACCAAACTAGATGTGATGGTAAGCCATCGCATAAAGTTTAGGAGCCAAAACATTCGTATTGAAAACTGTGATGGCAAGCCATTGCATAACATTTAGAAAGGCTCATATCACGGAGCTTTTACCCGCGATGCGAAGAAAATTTTCATCGCAGTTAAAACTCTCGAAATTTTTAAATATTATTTAATGCACATTTTGCCTCTTTTCTAAAGTCTCGTATCGCATCCAATACGATGTCGCATCAAGAACTATCCATCTTATTCCCAAAATCAGCCCATTTTAACCAAATCAAACCGTTCAAAAACCCATTTTTTTTCAAATTAGTGATCAAACCGGTCTATCTCAGTCATCTAACCACAAAGTTTTGACACTAACACACCACAATTTAAACTCAATAGTGAAACATACGCATTCTTGGTGTCTAAACCCTAACATCCCAATTGGGCATGAAACAATTAAAATTAAAGGTAGATAAGCAAGAAACATATGAAAACATTATTTAAAACAGATTTGAAAGCTTACTTTATGCACAAAATTGAGAAAATAAGCAAAAAATCTGTGATACGAGAGTTCTTGTGAATGCGAGTAAGTGTGTGTTAGGTTTAGGAGAGAGAGAATGCGAGTGACAAAGTGTGTGTGTGTGTGTGTGTGTGTGTGTGTGTTTCTCGTATCTCATAAGTGGGGTTTATTGACCCGTATTTCTCTATTTTGACCCTTTTTGTTTTGAACTCAGGTCTACGAGAACTTCTTGGACTAAGGGATGGTTCAAATCAGCATTTTGACAAGTTTAACAAAACTCCCCCTTGACATAAGCCCTTTTAACACTTAACACTTTCGAATTTTATTCTTAAAATTTTAACAAAATTTTGAAAACATTTTGGTTCAAATAATTTGAACGTTTGTGTTATATCAAAATTGTTTTTGATTTAAAAATAAAATCAGTCACTCCCCCTCGAAGTGATGGTTATTTTTCCAACATTTACAACAACTTTTTGTCATGTTTTTCATTTTTTCTTTTTAACAACTGATATGTGGGGATCGCACCCTCGCAACAGGTTTTACCTCTCAAGGGATCTTGAGAAACTTACAACCCCCACCAGGCAGTGTACATGATCGTTGTAGTATAGTATAGTGACAAGTACCGGGGGATTGATCGTTCAACTCAGGAATAGTATCGCTAGGATTAGAAAGCCTAATAACTAGGTCTAGAGGTGAGGGATGATTCTTTTTGTATTTTTATATTTTTATAAAAGCAATTAAAAATCCCAGGTTTTGAAGGAGTAGGCGGAATTAGTTGCTAGCCAACTAACCCAATTTATCTAAAGATGCAATCAAAATAAAATAAAATAAATGAAAACAAAACTATCATACTAATGTGGTGAAACAATAATGAAGAAAGTTGTGTTTACTTAGATTTCATTACTCCTTAGATATCTTTTACAGGTTGATAGCTTATTACAACTGCATGGATAACGGGTCATATTCCTTAATACTAGTCGTAGTGCCGTGTACAATATTCCCTAACTCTATAGGATCCTACTTCACTCCTATGTCGAGCCGTTAGAAACTCCTAACATGGGATCATTAGAATTCTCCTACGCATTAAATACAGCCAAAAATCATAGTACACCTCCGATCATGTTTCTTAAGACATTCAAGCAAGTTACCAATTAAAGTCTGCCAATTTTCTTAAGCCTAACATCGAATACAATCATCTGTAACAATTATAAACAAACAATCAACCCATAATTAACATCTAGGTTTCACTACATCTAAGCAAACACAATGAAAATCTAGCCTAGCTTGTTAAATCGAAGACAAGTGTAAGATATAATCAAACAACACATAGACATATTGAATGATTTGGAAGAATACTTATCTTTAATTGAACATGAAAGATTCAAGGGGTTGGAACCCTTGAAAAAGCTGTAAAATTCGGCCTAAGGTTTTTTCCCTCAAAGTTGCACACTAATTAATGAAATTTGGAAAACTATATATAGATTTTACATGGTGACGGCGTCATGTGTTAAGTTGTGATGACGTCAACTCGCCACCATAATGAAATCATATTGCCTAGATCTACTTGTGACGCCGTCATGTTGGATTTTCTTCTGGGCCGTCACTAATACTTGGACCATGACGGCCTTGGGTGACGCCGTCATCTCCTAAGCATAAAAACTCTCTGGATCGTCACGTGTATTTTCCACATCCACCTCTTTTGTAACTCTTGACGCCATCATGTAGAGAATCTTGACGCCATGAGGTACTGTTCCAGCAAAGAAAATTGAGACTTTGCCGTTTTCTTCACTTTTATGCTCCAAAAACGCCAAAATGCTTCATTTTCCAGATTTCTCTCCAAAAGTACCTAAAATGACAAAAGGAATGATTTAGAGCAATATATGATCAAATAATCCCGACTTCGGGCTTAAATGACCCCTTAAAAGCGGTACACTCTTCGCCTTATCAAATACCCTTACACTTGAGATTTGCTTGTCCTCAAGCAAATGCGCTTTTATTCTAATCAAAATACAAGTTAGGGGTCATTTGACACTAATATAAAAGTAATTACAACAAATAATCGTTCCACTAAAAACCAAAGACAAGCACGGAGGTCATACACTAGCACCTTACAAATAGTGTTTATATACTCTCATCTCTCGGGTGTAATAAAGTATATATCACAATATAGATATGGAAAACATCTCTCACTACCTGTCATAACAAAATAGATTACCATTGGCTTGGGAAATGATCAAACCTCCACCACTTGGCGTAAGCACCTAGGATAAATTATCAAAGAGGTCTTTTAAAGGGTTATAACGTTAGGTGTAGGGATATGGAAAAACACGGTTTTGTTGGATAAAGGCAATATTTACTGGTGGCGAGTTAATCATCTTGGTTAATTACATGTACAATAGGGCGTTGCTAAGCCAAAACTAGACTCGACTTAAGCGAATGAATCAAAAATAACAAAAACATAAAACAAACATGGAATGAAACGGGATGGTAGTCCGTATGTTTTTTCCTCTTTTCTATATATATATATATATATATATATATATATATATATATATATATATATATATATATATATATATATATATATATATATACACTCTACAATAAACTAATCTAATGACTCGAATAAAGATAATCAAAATACTTGGAGTACTTTTTATGATTAACGCACATATAGGGGTAATAATTTGATGTTCTTCCCCATTACTCCATAACACAAGTACTTTACCCATGAGTCCCAATCGTCCCAAAACAATATGTACAAGATATGACTCGACTTAGCAACCATGTAATCAATTAAATAATTAACTAAGGGTTTAAACAAGTAACAATAATGCACTAAAGATGAGTGCATACACGGAAGGCTAAGGCGATTTGGTTGCACATTTGGGTGGGTTGTAACAAATTCTTCCTTTAAGTAAGATGCTTAAAGTTAGAAACGAAAAGATAGGCTCGGAGGGGTGTACTAGGGGTTTCGTGTACTAAAAATGAGTACAACGCTAAGGTGTGGGAAAATTAGTTGACTTTACTAGCCAAGTAATATGACTTAAATGGTCAAGTAATTATGATACAGGTTAAACACAAGGGTGATCCTAATGCCTCTTATCATGTAGTAAATCCTACTAAACGAATGTAGTCTCACTAGCGGTCTCACTAACGCAAGTTCTAGAATCTAAATGCTACCGGTACACTCATAAGCACTAATAATGAATGCTTTTCCTATCAAATCTAAAGGCGAACCTCACATATTTGGGTGGAAAATTTTTCTGAATGGTACTGTTTTGTGCTAGTCATATAACTCCTATCCATGAGACGCTTGTTAATGCTAAAGTTTCACTCCTAAATGTTGTAAAAAAATTTAAATTTGGTGCTAAAATTACACTAACAAGTATTTCTCTTAGTTTTATTACACACCTATCATCAAACAAACAAACTCAAGTGCAATTGTATCCTATAAGGTATCATCATTTACCCTCCCCTTACACTTAGGATGAACATTGTCCCCAATGTTCAATTAAAGGATGTAAAAGTAAACAGGTAAAAGAATGAAAACTAATACTCCCCTGATTCGTTCGGTGTGGATAGTGTAGCAACAAGGTTAGATCTTCCTCCAAGAAAATGAACATTCAAAGCTTCCCTTCCAGAAATATAAATTATCTTCTTGTCATATATAACCTGTTAAACCTGAGAAAACAAACAAGACAACCTCGCGTAAAATCGGCGGCAATCTATATATACTAACAAATACTAGAAAACAATGTAAGATATAATACTTGTGGAATGAATGTTTGCAGATTTCTTGAAGTTTATAAAACTAAATAATTAACAAAAACTTTAAGACTCCGTTAGAAAAACAAAACTCGCAAAATTTCCAGAATTTTACACATGACGCTGTCAGGTGTTAATTCCTGGCGCCGTCAGAAGTGACCTGCAGAAATCTTTACGTTAAGTTTTCGGAAAATTTCTGGAAAAACTTATGTCATGCTTCCTGGAAAATCCTGCAAAACATCATTATGACTCGATACAAGCATTGACTCTAACAAATACTAATACACATGTTCATTTATTATTGTGGCGAATCATGATCAATTTCGTTCTTATAAACAAATTTGGGGTTTCCCCTTACACTTAGCTTTTGCAAAATACCTTTATATGAAGTTAAGACGAAGTTAAACAACAAAATAAAGCATTTTCACAATTTAGTTTGAAACATGATCTATCAACAATAAAAATAAAGCATGCATACATACGGAAACAAATAACAATCAAACAAATAAAAATCACACAAAACATGGGTTGCCTCCCAAGAGGCACTTTTCTTTATTTACGAGTCTTGTAGCTAGACTCAAGGTCATGGGCAATTATGTGACCTCATCATTGGTTTCATTCTCTAGGTCATCTCCAATCTTAGTTTTGTATTCCAGACCTAGTTGCAAACATTCCTTGTAGAAACCAAGTATTCTACTCATCACATAGTCTACCCCTCTACATCTATCCTCATCATTCCTATAATAAACCGCTTGCTTGTGTTCCTTTTCTATGTTTGATAGAAGGCGGTATTGTTCAATCTTATAGGGCATTTGGTAAGCAATCTCATCATTCTCATCCTTGAATCTAACTATCCCTAGGGACGGGTCATAACTCATCCTAGAGGCCTCAACAAACGGTTTTCCGAACACTACATGACTTAGGCAACCATCTATTACCGGATGAATATCCTCTATAATCACAAAATCGGTAACATACGTGAAGTTTCCTACAAAGACATGCAATCCTTTCACTCTTCCTACAAAGTTGCTCATCCGATTCGTGTTGGGTATCATCCTATATCCAAGTTGCTTCTTCATTACCCAATTATAAGAAGTCCTAGTCATGATGTTTATAGGAGACCTAGGATCAATATAAGCTTTCCACACATGAATATGCCCAATGTTGCATGGTATGTTGATGTTAGAGGGATCACCAACTTTAATAAGGGGTGAACCAAGGATGTATGGTGTCTCGGGATCATCGAATAGATCCTTGTGATATTCCCGTTCTTCCTTGGTGGGTAACTTATCAAAGTATTCTTCTACGTTTTCTACTTCCTCTAACTTTTCATCGTTAATATCTTCAACCTCCTTAATCTCATCCTTAGTCCCAATTTCAACTTCATCCTTGTCACTTTCTTCTATATTCGTATCTATTGGCTTAACGATGACAACGTTGACAAAGTGGACTTGTTTGGATGACGAAGGGTCCTTAATTTGGATTCCACTACTAGTGTCCCTAGTGTCCTTCCTAGGTGTAGTTAGCACTTGGTTGTTGAGGGCTTTCAACAAGTTGTCAATCTTATTGGTCATCTCCGTTTTTCGTTGATTGAATTCGGTTTCAAACTTAGCTATGCGAGCTTCTTGAGATGCCATAAACTTGGACATCAATCCTTCAAGATTATTGGTACTACCTTAGTTATTGGAAGGATTGTTGTTGAAAGTACGGTTAGAGGATGGACCATTTGGTTGGAAACGATTAGGTGGATTGGAAGAATTGTTTTGGGGCATGTTTTGGTTTTGTTTCCACCTAAGGTTCGGGTGATATTTCAAAGAAGGGTTGTAGGAATCACCGTAAGGGTTTGGCTCAGGTTTGAAAGTGTACCACTTATCTCCCGCTTCGCGGTACGCGAGGATGCGTAATCCGCATAAACTTGTCCGGGGAGTTCCACGCAATCACGAGTGTCATGGGGACCACTACATAATTCGCATGAAGAAGTGATTTTGTTCACTTGACTTGAAGGCTTAGGAGCTTCGTAAGATTTCATGAGAAACTTGACCTGGTCCTCAAGTTCCATGATCCTACGGTCGGGAGTGCTAGAATTGTTCGAAGGCAAAGATATTGCCTTGACCGTTTTGTTCAAATCACGGGAATCATTCCAACAATCGTTGTCATAGAGAGCAAGATCTTCTATGAGTTCCCATGATTCTTCCGCACTTAGATCACGTAGCTTGCCACCGGCCGATTGGCCAATGGTTCGCCTTGTGGAGAGATCGTTATGGTCATAGAAGATTTGGACTTGGAGCCAAAGATCTATGCCATGATGAGGGACTTTTTGGAGTAAGTCCTTGAAACGAGTCCATGCTTCATATAGAGTTTCACCATGACGTTGTTGGAACATCAAGATATCATTTCTAAGCTTAGTAGTTCTCCTCGGTGGAAAAATTGAGCAAGGAAACAAGTGGTGAGATCATCCCATGAGGTGATGGATCCCGCGGGTAAACGTTTAAACCATTGACTAGCTTCATCACGTAGAGAGAATTGGAATAGGCGTAATCGGGTCGACTCTCTAGTTACAACATCAAGGTCTATGGAATCTATGATTTTAAGGAAATCCTTGAGATGTTGATTAGGATCTCCGGAACGAAGTCCATGAAATGCACATCCGCTTTGTACCAACCGGATGGTGTCGGATCGCAAGGAGGACACATTGGCTCCTTGAGTGAGCTCAATAGTGTTTCGATAGCCTTGGTGGCTAGGACGAGAATATTCTCCTAAAGTTCGGGGCCTAGGAGGTGGGTTTGCTAGTGGTGGGTTTTATGGGTGGTTTTGTTGTGGTGGGTTGATGGGTTCAAAGATGTTACCACCTTCCATGATGTCGGATGGTAAAGGTTACGAACAAAGACATGAATAAATAAGATAGACTAAACGAAACCTAAAAATAAAAATAAAACCTTACTAGAGAGGAATCTAGCAAGTAGAACTAATAAAAAGAAATCCTAATCTAGACAATAACTATTCCCCGGGCTGCGGCGCCAAAAACTTGATACGTGGGGATCGCACCCTCGCAACAGGTTTTACCTCTTAAGGGATCTTGAGAAGCTTACAGCCCCCACCAGGCAGTGTACCTGATCGTTGTAGTATAGTATAGTGACAAGTACCGGGGGATTGATCGTTCAACTCAGGAATAGTGTCGCTAGGTGATGAGGCGAAAAATGATCCATTTTTAGGGGGTCATTTAAGCCCGAATTCGACTTTATTTGATCAAATATTGCCCTAAATCGTTCCTTTTGTGATTTTAGGTACTTGGAGAGTGAATTCTGGAAAAGAAGCCATTTCGGACGTTTTTGGAGCATAAAAGTGAAGAAAACGGCAAAGTCTCAAATTTCTATGCTGGGAACAGTGCATGAAGGCGTCAAGAATTGCTCTTGACGGCGTCAGAGTCCCAAGAATAAAATACCGTGGTTGATGACGGCGTCACATAGGCCGTCATAAGTAGATCAAGGCCGTCCGAGGAAGTATTTGGCGGCAAGATGACGGCGTCACACCATTGCTCTTGACGCCGTCACCCCAGTTTTCCTATATATAGTTTTCTAGTTTTTCACATTAAAAAAAAGGAGAAGTTTTGGTGAAACCCTAAAGACGAATTTGGTGCATCTTTTACAGGTTTTTCAAGGGTTCCAAACCCTTGATACCTTGCATTGTAATTGAGATAAGTGTTCTTCTAATTCAATCAATATGTCTATGTGTTGGTTGTCTATATCTTGTTCTTGTCTCAATTCCATTATGCTAGGCTAGATCTCTTTTGTGTTTGCTTAGATCTAATGAAACCTAGATATTGATTATGTGTTGATTACTTGTCTATTCTTGTTTTGGATGAATGATTTTATATGTTAGGCTTAATAAAACTGGCAGATCTCCAAATGGTAACATGCTTGAACGTCTTAAGAAACATGAACCGAGGCGTACTAGGTCTTTATTGGTTGTATTTAATGCATGAGCCACTGTTTACAATCCCTATAGTTGTGCTGGGTCATGGTGTAGGAGGAGATAAGAGCTCATAGAATTGGGGAGTTATGTATGCCACCCCATGAATGGTATTAAGGAATACAATCCGTCATCCATACAATTATAACAAGTAATTAACGTGTAAAAGATATCTAGGGAGTAGTGAAGTCTAAGTAAACACAATTTCTCCAATTACTGCTCACAACCTTAGTATAAATTAGTTTATTTTCATTTTTAGTATTTTATTTTGATTGCATCTTAGTTTTGGGTTAGTTGAATAGCAACTAATTCCGCCCACTCTTCCAAAACCCGAGATTTTACTTACTTTCCATAAAATATAAAAATACAAAAATAATCATCCCTCACCTTTAGAACTAGTAATTAGGCTTTCTAATCCTAGCGACACTATTCCTAAGCTGAACGATCAATCCCCCGGTACTTGTCACTATACTATACTACAACGATCAGGTACACTGCCTGGTGGGGGTTGTAAGCTTCTCGAGATCCCTCGAGAGGTAAAGCCTGTTGCGATTCCCACGCATCAAGTTTTTGGCGCCGCAGCCCGGGGAATAGTTATTGTCTAGGTTAGGATTTCTTTTTATTAGGTCTACTTGCTAGATTCCTTTCTAGTAAGATTTTTATTTTTATTTTTTAGGTCTTCTTTAGTCTATCTTATTTCTTTGTGCCTTTGTTCGTAACTCTTTACCATCCGACATCATGGAAGGTGGTAACATCTTTGAACCCGTCATCCCACCACAACAAAACCCACCACTAGAACCCCTTAGGCCCCGAACCTTAGGAGAGTATTCCCGACCTAGCCACCAAGGCTACCGAAACACCATTGAGCTCACCGGAGACAATGTGACCCCCTTGCGATCCGACACCATCTGGTTGGTGCAAAGCGGATGTGCATTCCATGGACTTTGTTCCGAAGATCCAAACCAACATCTTAAGGACTTTCTCAAAATCGTAGATTCCATAGACCTAGGTGTTGAAACTAGAGAGACTACCCGTTTACGCCTATTCCAATTCTCTCTACGGGATCAAGCTAGTCAATGGCTTGAGCGTTTACCCGCGGGATCCATCACCACATGGGATGATCTCACCACTCGTTTCCTTGCTTAATTTTTCCCACCAGGGAGAACTACTAAGCTTAGGAATGACATCTTGATGTTCCAACAACGTCAAAATGAATCTCTTTATGAAGCATGGACTCGTTTCAAGGACTTACTCCAAAAAGTCCCTCATCATGGCATAGATCTTTGGCTCCAAGTCCAAATTTTTTATGACCATATCGACATCTCCACGAGGCGAACCATTGACCAATCGGCCGGTGGTAAGCTACGTGATCTTAGTGCGGAACAATCATGGGAACTCATAGAAGATCTTGCACTCTATGACAACGAAAGTTGGAATGATCCCCGTGACTTGAACGAAACGGTCAAGGCAATATCTTTGCCTTCGAACAATTCTAGCACTCCCGACTGTAGGATCATGGAACTTGAAGGTCGAGTCAAGTCTCTCATGAAATCTTACGAAGCTCATAAACCTTCAAGCCAAGTAAGCAGAATCGCTTCTACATGCAAACTGTGCAATGGCCCTCATGAGACCTATAACTGCATGGAACTTCCAAAACGTGCTTATAACGAATTCACATCATCACACGTAGGTCAGGGTCCTCGAACTTCTGCCGAAGCCTATGAGGCATGGAAGGATAAACCTGATTTTAGAGGGTACCAAACATGAAGCGTATCCTTCAATGACTCCTCACCACTCACTTGGTCCGAGCATTTTCCGTCACAAGGTATCCTTAGGCAAAGCTGCGAAGATACTTTAAAAAAATTCATTGTATCTCAAGAACTACAGCTCACTACGCTAGAGGCAAAATTTAAACAACAGCAGGCAGACGTGAACAACAAGATTTGTAATCTGTTGACTGCTATCAAAGAGCATATTGATAATAAGCCCATCCACGTTGATGAGGTTAAATCTGCTACCGTCACGAGTCCACCAGCCTCCCCTGTAAAAATAAAAAGTCCTAGCAAGTTATTCAAACATCTATCTCCTAACGTAAAAGAACCTGTCAATCCCCCTGGACCAATCCATTTCGTAAACACCATCACCACAATATCTGCTGCAACATCCAACCCAACCCAACAACAAACTAACAAATTCAGTCAGACAGCGAAAGATGAGACCTCAAAGGTTGACCATGCTTCGGCAAGGAAACCTACCGACTCACCCGAGCAATGCACCGCGCAAGAATCCGACAAACCGGATTAAAGGAACGAGAAATCGGAAGAGCATGAGAAGGATCCAACCATTTTGGGTAAATCTATTATAGAAGGATCCGAGAGAAAAATGGAGGATGTTATTAGTGTGGGTAGCAATCAGACTAAGGAAAGTAACCCTAAAGTTTTCAAGATCCCCTGTACCATTGAGGAAAAGCTCTTAACCGATAGTCATATAGATCCTAGCTTCCCAGTCAACGTAATCCCACTTTCCCTGTACCACAAGACCTTCCCAGAGCACATTGCGTGCGAGAGAGTAATAGAAAATTTATCAATTATGATTGGAGAGCTTGTTTACAATACTGACCTCACCATGGTTGATGACATGGACCCTCTCACCAATCAAACGTTAACCCACCTTGTCCTTGGGATACCATTTATCAATGAATCGGGAGCAATCCTTGATGAGAAAGATGGTAGTGTAGTACTCACCAATGGTGTGAGGAAGGTAATTTTTCATAGGGATAGTGAGGAGGTGTACGAGTATCGTCCCTCTCTTGAGGGGAATCTATATAGGTCAAAGGATGGAGAGTTGAGGAAGATAAGACGGCGTGATCCGAATAATCTCAAAATCCCCTGCATGATCGGTCATAAGTACTTCGATAACAGATACATTAATGTATTCCTGCCAAAGAATTTTATGTCGTTGTTTCATTATAACAATATCTGCAGATGGGGGATGATTTACAAGGGAGAGAAAGTGGTTGGTAAGGATCATGAAATCCAGGTGTTCATAGGAAATATGGCATTCCCTATGGAGTTCACGATTGTGGACAATATAGAGGACTATGTCGACCCTAGGTTATCACAAGTCGTCTTAGGAGCACCCTTTTGTGAAATCACTAATTTGATAGTGGATGACTTGAACGGAATCATGACCTTCACTGATGGGATTAGGAGGATTTCATACCAAACGCCATACAAGAGAAAAGACCTTAGGGGAATAGATTGTGACGGGCTTGATTTGATGAGCTCCCAACTTATCTTGGGTGATGAAGATGTTAGGAGAGGGTGTAGAAATATTTCTTATTTATCATGTGGATTCTTTAAGAATGTTAGTAAGCTTAGCTCTAAGTATCGACAAGATGTTTTCGAATTCGAAGATCCGAAGTACTTGTACTATGAAAGCGATACTAGTTTAGAAGACGACCTAGAGAATGGAACCAATGATGAGATCACGTAGTAACCCATAGCCTTGAGTCTAGCTACAAGACTCGTAAATAAAGAAAAGCGCTTCTTGGGAGGCAACCCATGTTTTGTGTGATTTTATTTGTTTGATTGTTATTTGCTTCCGTATGCATGTTTTATTTTTATTGTTGGTTGATCATGTTTCTCAACTAAAATATGGAAATACTTTACTATGTTGTTTGGCCTAGTCTTAACTCCAACCTAAAGGTATTTTTGCAAAAGATAAGTGTAAGGGGAAACCCCAAATATGTTTTTAAGAAACAAACCGATCATGATTCTCCACAATATTAAATGAACATGTATATTCATATTTGTTAGAGTCAAATGCTTGTATTGAGTCATAATGAAGTTTTGCAGGATTTTCCAGGAAGTAGAACCAAGTTTTTTCTAGAAATTTTCTGGAAACTTAACATAAGAATTTCTGCAGGTCCATTCTGACGGCGTCAGAGGTTTACTCTTGACGGCGTCAGGAGTTAAAATCTGGAAATTTTACCGGTTTTGTTTTTCTAACGGAGTCTTATGGTTTTTGTGAATTATTAAGTTTTATAATCTCCAGGAAATCTGCAAACTTCATTCCACAAGCATTATATCTTACTTTGTTTTCTAGGATTTAGTAACTTATATAGGATGCCGCCGATTTTACGCGAGGTTGTCTTATCTATTGTTGTCAGGATTTACAGGTTATGTTCGATAAGGAGATGATTTATATTCTGGAAGGGAAGCTTTGATTGTTCGTTTCCTTGGAGGAAGATTTAACCTGGCCAACCTATAATCCATACCGAGTGAATCAGGGGAGTATTTGATTTCATTCACTTTACTTTTTCACTTTTACATTCTTTACTTGAACATTGAGGACAATGTTCATCTTAAGTGTAAGGGGAGGGTAAAAAGATGATACCTTACATATGCACTTTCGCTTGAGTTTGTTTTGTTTGATAGTAGATGTGTAATAAAACTATGAGAAATACTTGTTAGTGCAATTTTAGCGCCAAATTTAAAATTTTTTACAACATTTAGGAGTGAAACTTTAGCCATAGCAAGCGTCTCATGGATAAGAGGTTGTATGACTAGCACATAACCGTATATTCAGAAAAATTTTTCACCCAAATATGTGAGGTTCGCCTTTAGATTTGATAGGAAAAGCATTCATTATTAGTGCTTATGAGTGTACCGGTAGCATTTAGATTCTAGAACTTGCGTTAGTGATGCATTCCGAGACCGCTAGTGAGACTACATTCGTGTGGTAGGATTTACTACATGATAAGAGGCATTAGGATCACCCTTGTGTTAAACCCGTATCATAATTACTTGACCATTTAAGTCATATTACTTGGCTAGTTAAGTCAACTAATTTTTCCCACACCTTTAGCGTTGTACTCATTTTTAGTACACGATACCCCTAGTACACCTCTCCGAGCCTATCTTTTCGTTTCTAACTTTAAGCATTTTACTTAAAGGAAGAATTTGTTACACCCCACTTAAATGTACAACCAAATCGCCTTAGCCTTCCGTGTATGCGCTCATTTTTAATGCATTATTGTTATTTGTTAAACCCTAAGTTAACTTTCTAATTGATTACATGGTTGCTAAGTCGAGTCATATCCTTGTACATATTGTTTTGGGACGATTGGGACTCATGGGTAAAGTACTTATTTTATGGAGTAATGGGGAAGAACATCATTTATTACCCCCATATGTGCGTTAATCTTAAAAGTGCTCCAAGTGTTTTGATTTTCTTAATTCGAGTCATTAGATTAGTTAATTGTAAAGTATGTAAAAATTCAAGTGTAAGGGGAACATTCATACCCCTATGATGTATTATTTTGAATGGTAGGGTAAGAGTGTATGCGCAAAAAAAAATAAAATAAATAAAAAAATAAAAAAATCGAAAAAATCAAGAAAAAGAAAAAAATAGAAAAAGAAAAAGAGAAAAAAAAAAAAAAAAAAAAAAAAAAAAAAAAAAAAAAAAAACATACGGATTACCATCCATTTTTATTCTATGTTCATTTTATGTTTTAGTTATTTTTCATTTATTAGCTTAAGTCGAGTCTAGTTTTGGCTTAGCAACGCCATCTTGTACATGTAATTAACCAAGATTGTTAACTCGCCACCAGTAAAACTTCCTTTATCCAACAAAACCGTGTAATTCATATCCCTATACCTAACGTTACAACCCTTTAAAAGACCTCTTTGATAGTTTATCCTAGGTGCTTACGCCATGTGGTGGAGGTTTGATCCTTTCCCAAGCCTATGGTAATCTATTTTGCTATGACAGGTAGTGAGAGATATCTTCCATTTCCATAATGTTATATTACTTTATTACACCCGAGAGATGTGAGTATCTAAACACTATTTGTGAGGTGCTTGTGTATGACCTCCGTGCTTGTCTATTGGTCTTTAGTGGAACGATTATTTGTTGTAATTACTTTTATATTAGTGTTAAATTTCCCCCTAACTTGTCTTTTGAGTAGAATAAAAGCGCATTTGCTTGAGGACAAGCAAATCTCAAGTGTAAGGGTATATGATGAGGCGAAAAATGATCCGTTTTTAGGGGGTCATTTAAGCCCGAATTCGACTTTATTTGATCAAATATTGCCCTAAATCGTTCCTTTTGTGATTTTAGGTACTTGGAGAGTGAATTCTGGAAAAGAAGCCATTTCGGACGTTTTTGGAGCATAAAAATGAAGAAAACGGCAAAGTCTCAAATTTCTATGCTGGGAACAGTGCATGAAGGCATCAAGAATTGCTCTTGACGGCGTCAGAGTCCCAAGAATAAAATACCGTGGTTGATGACGGCGTCACATAGGCCGTCATAAGTAGATCAAGGCCGTCCGAGGAAGTATTTGACGGCGAGATGACGGCGTCACACCATTGCTCTTGACGCCATCACCCCAGTTTTCCTATATATAGTTTTCTAGTTTTTCACATTAAAAAAAAGGAGAAGTTTTGGTGAAACCCTAAAGACGAATTTGGAGCATCTTTTACAGGTTTTTCAAGGGGTCCAAACCCTTGATACCTTGCATTGTAATTGAGATAAGTGTTCTTCTAATTCAATCAATATGTCTATGTGTTGGTTGTCTATATCTTGTTCTTGTCTCAATTCCTTTATGCTAGGCTAGATCTCTTTTGTGTTTGCTTAGATCTAATGAAACCTAGATATTGATTATGTGTTGATTACTTGTCTATTCTTGTTTTGGATGAATGATTTTATATGTTAGGCTTAAGAAAACTAGCAGATCTCCAAATGGTAACATGCTTGAACGTCTTAAGAAACATGAACCGAGGCGTACTAGGTCTTTATTGGTTGTATTTAATGCATGAGCCACTGTTTACAATCCCTATAGTTGTGCTGGGTCATGGTGTAGGAGGAGATAAGAGCTCATAGAATTGGGGAGTTATGTATGCCACCCCATGAATGGTATTAAGGAATACAATCCGTCATCCATACAATTATAACAAGTAATTAACGTGTAAAAGATATCTAGGGAGTAGTGAAGTCTAAGTAAACACAATTTCTCCAATTACTGCTCACAACCTTAGTATAAATTAGTTTATTTTCATTTTTAGTATTTTATTTTGATTGCATCTTAGTTTTGGGTTAGTTGAATAGCAACTAATTCCGCCCACTCTTCCAAAACCCGAGATTTTACTTGCTTTCCATAAAATATAAAAATACAAAAATAATCATCCCTCACCTTTAGAACTAGTAATTAGGCTTTCTAATCCTAGCGACACTATTCCTAAGCTGAACGATCAATCCCCCAGTACTTGTCACTATACTATACTACAACGATCAGGTACACTGCCTGGTGGGGGTTGTAAGCTTCTCGAGATCCCTCGAGAGGTAAAGCCTGTTGCGATTCCCACGCATCACTAGGATTAGAAAGCCTAATAACTAGGTCTAGAGATGAGGGATGATTCTTTTTGTATTTTTATATTTTTATAAAAGCAATTAAAAATCTCGGGTTTTGAATGAGTGGGCGGAATTAGTTGCTAGCCAACTAACCCAATTTATCTAAAGATGCAATCAAAATAAAATAAAATAAATGAAAACAAAACTATTATACTAATGTGGTGAAACAATAATGAGGAAAGTTGTGTTTACTTAGATTTCATTACTCCCTAGATATCTTTTACAGGTTGATAGCTTGTTACAATTGCATGGATGAAGGGTCATATTCCTTAATACTAATCGTAGGGTCGTGTACAATATTCCCTAACTCTATAGGATTCTACTTCACTCCTATATCGATCTGTTAGAAGCTCCTAACATGGGATCATTAGAATTCTCCTACGCATTAAATACAACCAAAAAATCATAGTACACCTCCAATCATGTTTCTTAAGACGTTCAAGCAAGTTACCAATAGAAGTCTGCCAGTTATCTTAAGCCCAACATCGAATACAATCATCCGTAACAATTATAAACAAACAATCAACCCATAATTAACATCTAGGTTTCACTACATCTAAGCAAACACAATGAAAATATATCCTAGCATGTTAAATCGAAGACAAGCGTAAGATATAATCAAACAACACATAGACATATTGAATGATTTGGATGAATACTTATCTTTAATTGAACATGAAAGATTCAAGGGGTTGGAACCCTTTAAAAAGCTGTAAAATTCGACCTAGGGTTTTTTCCCTCAAAGTTGCACACTAATTAATGAAATTTGGAAAACTATATATAGATTTTACATGGTGACGGCGTCATGTGTTAAGTTGTGACTCCGTCAATTCGCCGCCATAATGAAATCGTATTGCCTAGATTTACTTGTGACGCCGTCATGTAGGATTTTCTTCTGGGCCATGACTAATACTTGGACCATGACGGCCTTGGGTAACACCGTCATCTCCTAAGCATAAAAACTCTCTGGACCGTCACGTGTATTTTCAACATCCACCTTTTTTGTAACTCTTGTCGCCATCATGTAGAGAATCTTGACGCCGTCAAGTACTGTTCCAGCAAGGAAAATTGAGACTTTGTCGTTTTCTTCACTTTTATGCTCCAAAAACGTCCAAAATGCTTCCTTTTCCAGATTTCTCTCCAAAAAGTACCTAAAATGACAAAAGGAACGATTTAGGGCAATATTTGATCAAATAATCACGAATTCGGGGTTAAATGACCCCTTAAAAGCGGTACACTTTTCGCCTCATCAACAACCTTTTAGCAACACTTGTTTGTGACTTATTCATGATTTCAATAACAAACTTCTACATTTCTCCCCCTAAAAAATAGCTTAGTATTTTTAAACTGTTTTTGATCTATTGATGAGGTGAAGCATTGTTTTTGAACGTTTAATTCTTACTCTAGCTATTCTCAAGATTTGATTATCATGATCAAAAAAATTTTATAAAAAGCTTTTTAGAAAAAAAACTTTTTGTAAAATCTTGTATAGATTTTGCTCATAATAATAAGAAGATTTCTCTCCTTTTCTTAAGGATTGACGCACTGAAGCGTACGTTCAGGGTCCTTTCTTTTGTTACGGGTGTTGATTTGTGATGTGATCAACAGCCATTATGTTTGAATAATTACCATTTTGGGTTTCCAGATATACGTGTGATGTCTGCTACATTGTTGACTGCTTTGACCGTTGGAGTTTCCTCAACATGATCATCACGAATACTTGCCATACCTAACCGTTGTCGGAGGTATTCAAATCTTTCAGGAGGCAAAGATTTTGTGAAGAAGTCAGCAATTTGGTAGTCAGTTTTCACAAAGTACAATTCCACTGTCCGCTTTTCTACATGCTCCTTGATGAAGTGATATCTGACTGCTATGTGCTTCGTTCTTTAATGCAGTACTGAGTTACAAGTGATGGCAATGGCACTTTTCGAATCACAATAAATTGGGATTTTGTCGTAGAAGAAACCATAGTCTGTCAATTGTGTTTTCATTGATGAGGCGAAAAGTGTACCGCTTTTAAGGGGTCATTTAAGCCCGAATTCGAGGTTATTTGATCAATTATTGCGCTAAATCGTTTCTTTGGTCATTTTAGGTACTTTTGAGGAGAAATCTGGAAAAGGAAGCATTTTGGACGTTTTTGGAGCATAAAAGTGAAGAAAACGGCAAAGTCTCAAATTTTCTTGCTGGAACAGTACCTGACGACGTTAAGGTTTTACTAGTGACGGCGTCAAGAGTGACAAAAGAAGTGGATGTGGAACTTATAACGTGACAACCCAGAACATTTTCTTTGTTATTGGCCTGACGGCGTCACCAAGGCCGTCAGGGTCCAAATATTAGTGACGGCCCAGAGTGTTTTTCTACATGACGGCGTCAGAAGTGGATCTAGGCAATACGAATTTCATCTTGGCGGCGAGTTAACGGCGTCAGAGGCTAATACATGACCCCGTCAGGATGCATAGTCTATATATATTTTTCCAATTTTTCATTGTATTGTGTGGAACTTTTGGGGAACAAGTTTGTAAAAACCCTAGGTCGAATTTCCTGCATCTTGAAGGGGTTTCAAACCCTTCTTTCTTTCATGTTTGAATAAAGATAAGTACTTCATTAATCATTCAATATGTCTATGTATTGTTTGATTCTATCTTATGTGTATCTTTCTTTTAACATGTTAGGCTAGGCTTTTGTTGTGTTTGCTTAGATATAGTGAAACCTAGAAGTTGATTATGGGTTGATTGTTTGTTTATAATTGTTACGGATGATTGTATTCGATGTTAGGCTTAAGAAAACTTGCAGACTTCCATTGGTAACTTGCTTGAACGTCTTAAGAAACATGATCGGAGATGTACTACGATTTTTGGTTGTATTTAATGCATAAGAGAATTCTAATGATCTCATGTTAGGAGCTTCTAAAGGCTCGACATAGGAGTGAAGTAGGATCTTATATAGTTAAGGAATATTGTACACGGCCCTACGACTAGTATTAAGGAATATAACCCGTCATCCATGCAATTGTAACAAGCTAATCAACATGTAAAAGATATCTAGGGAGTAATGAAATCTAAGTAAACACAACTTTTCTCATTATTGTTTCCACCATATTAGTAAATTAGTTTAATTTTCATTTCTTTTATTTTATTTTGATTGCATCTTAGTTAATTGGGTTAGTTGGCTAGCAACTAATTCCGCCCACTCCTTCAAAACCCGAGATTTTACTTGCTTTCATAAAATATAAAAAAAATACAAAAAGAATCATCCCTCACCTCTAGACCTAGTTTAGTAGGCTTTCTAATCCTAGCGACACTATTCCTGAGTTGAACGATCAATCCCCCGGTACTTGTCACTATACTATACTACAACGATCAGGTACACTGCCTGGTGGGGGTTGTAAGCTTCAGACGATAAACACACTTTCTTTAAAATGCGACAAGAAAGTGCAAGAAAGGATGTCGAACGTGCTTTTGGTGTTCTCTAAGGACGAGGCGGAATAATACAACAACCAGCACGAGCTTACCAGGTTAACAGGATACGTTGAATCATGTATTCTTGCATCATATTACATAACATGATTTCAAAAGATAAAAAATATGCACTAAGTGACTACAAAGCATTGTTCACGAATCCGGCTAGACACATGCAAGACAGATGGATTGACAGATGTGATAAGCGTCGTCGAAAGAATAAAGAAATACATGACAAAGATGTTCATCTTAATCACCAACAACAGCTTATGGAGCATATTTGGCGTGAACGTGAGGATTTTAAGGAAGAAGATGACGACTAGTTTAAGTTATTTATTTATCGTATTTTTCATTTAGTATTTTATTCGTAATTTATTTTATGTCTTTTATTTTAATGTAATGCTTTTTATTTCGTATTTTAATGTTTAATTTTATTAATGAAGTGTTTGAATATTAATGAATGAAATTGTTGAGGATAGAATTTGTAAAGTGTAATTTTAAAAAATGGTGGATCCCAAAAAGTGGTGTTATTAGGTGTTATGATTTCATGGTATTTTTTGATGTTATGTTATTTGGTGTTGAAATGATATCACGCTGACGTGATGGGTAATTTGGTGTTAAAAGAGGTTATCATTCCATGTAACCTCTAATGCTCACCCCTATTTTTCCTTAGAGCGGGGGGTATGGTGGCGCCGTGGGTGGCGCCATCACCACAACCCAAAACAACTGATGGCTCATTGTACCAAGACCTGCGCCGTGAGTCCTTGCGCCGTCACCATGGCTCAGCGCCGTGGTTTTTGTTTTTTTTTTCCCCTTGAATTTGAACGTTGGATATGTGATGTTTTTCATAAATAACGGCTAGTTTTAGCCTTTAAGTGTGTGTGTTTTCAAAAAAAATTAATTTTAACCCTCTGAAAAACCTTATAACTTTTTATTTCGTATGCTGTTTAAATTTCATCTTGTAATTTTTTTTTCCAATGAAATTCAAATTCAAATTAATAATTAATAATTCAATACAACAGAAGCACTACGGAAAACATAAACACAATACGGGAAAACATAAACACGATACGGGAAAACATAAACACGATACATATTGGAAAATAAGATTTTCACTCGTCCCATTTTGGGTGGTTTCTCAAAATGAACCACACGTGAGCATATTCGAAACTTCTCCCACCAAAGCGTTCTTAAAAAATCCTCTTTGTAGTCTGGAGACGATTATTGTCATCCGGGCTATTATGGTGCACGTGCTTGTAAATATCACTGAAATTTTTACATTCAGTGATAAGTCGTCCCCCATTTACTCGTAGCCATGTATTTGTTACGGTGGTCACCGTCAGACTGGTTGTTGAACCTTTCTACACCCCCGTTCAAAAAAGAGCGTTTTTCGTAGTTTTCTTGGGAAACTTCAAGCCAAACTTCAGCTAGCAAGCTTTCTTCTTCCATTGACCAACGATTAGCCATTGTAAAATTATTTAGAAACTGAAGCGTGTGAAATATATTATGTTATGGTATGTTATTTATAGGGATTTGTAGATATTTGAAATTAAAAACAGAACGATATTTTTTCAACTTTGAAAATTGAAACTTTAAAGCGGGATTTATTCAAATTTCAAATTCAAACTTTAAAGAGGGATTTATTCAAATTCAACTTTAAAGCGGGATTTATTGATAGTTCAAATTCAAATTTTGTAGAACCGTAGAGGGGGTGAATACGATTTCTTCGACTTTTAAGAAGTTTAAAAACTTTAAGCCTCAAAGAAAACCAAGTGGTTGTATAATCAATCCAAACAACCACAAACATAACCAAAGTATATAAAGCGAGTAAAGAGAGACACCACGATATATACTGGTTCGGGATGGGGGGTTTATACCATCCGTACGTCTAGTTGCGAATCCACAACACCGATACTATTCCACTAGTATATTCCACAATATCGATGCTCACAAAGAAAGAGTTACTCCCACGGTATTTCGCACCTCGGAAACCACCATAAAGAATCTCGTGATTCGACTTACACTATGGGTCACCAAGACCACTACCAACCAAAACTTCCCACCGGAAGTATCAAACCCCAACTAGATCCCCAATGATCTAGGCTTGGTCACCAAGACACAATACTTTCCTTACAAGCAATTTGAATGAATATAAGTTTCTTTGAACCAAGCCCTAACCTAACCTAGTGACTCGATTCTAATAGAAAGGGTATAGAGAAGAAGACCCTCGACACAATTACAAGAGTGGATTAGGTTCTTGTGATTCTTCCCTTGCAAGAATATGTGTTCTTTCAAAGATGATAAGAGAGAAAGATTAAGAACACAAGATGTGTAGTACACTTAGAGGGTAGAGAGAAAGAGATTAGAGAAAGAAATTAGAGAGAAAGAATGTTTTTCAAAGGGTGAGGAATACAAGAGGCAAGGCATGGTATTTATAGCCAAAAACCCAACTTGGGAAAATTTTACCTAGCCCGACGCGTTGCCCACGCGTCAACGCGTGGGTGACGCGCCAGACACCCAGTAACAATTTTCCCAAAGCTTGGATGTTTGGCCTTTTAAATACCTTACCTTGCTAAACCCCCAATTGTACTTCACACCAAACCTTAATATTAATCAATCTAAGGTTTACCAACTCAAATAGCCAATTTGGAAAATGTTTTGTGAAGTGTTTATAAGAAAAACAAATTACCAATAGTAGAAAGATAGAAAGGGTAATTTGATAGGGGTAGAATGGGTATTCCTCATATGACATAGAAAAGAGAGAAAGAATATGTCATGGTATATTCCTCAAGGGAAGTGTGAAGAAGGTTAGGTTAAAGTGTAGAGAGAAAACCTTGGTTAGGTTAAAGAAAGGATATGCTATGGAATATTCCATTTCTTGGCGAGGAAGGGGAAATGGATGGTTGAGATGTGTTGTTAGAGAATGAATGGTTGAGATGAATTTAGGTGAGATGGCATGGATGGGATAGGAGAGAATAAAGAATATGCTAAAGGGATATTCTTTCCTTGGTGAGAAAGGGTGAGGGTTAAGAGACTAACCATGGTTGAGTAAAGAGTAACCATGGTTAGGTTAGAAAGGAATATCCAAGAGAATATACCATCTTTGGAGAGAAAGATGAGATGAAGGGTTGAGATGAGTTTGTTTGAAATGGATGGCTAGGATCAAAGGGAGCCTATTTAGAAATTTAAATTATTTGGCATGTGATGGAATTGGTGAGGAAGAGATAAGGTATGAGTTGTATGTGAGTTGGCATGTAAGGGATGTAAGAGATTGTGTAAGAAGAGAATATTGTGTAAGAGATGAAGATATGGGTGAGATTGTGGTGAGTTGGATTGGATGTGATGGATTGGAGCCTATACTTGAGAATTCAAATAATTCACCGTGTGTGGAATTTAGAGAGGAGGAAGAGATAAGGTGTGAGTTGTCAATGAGTTGGCAATGAGTTGTGCTGTGTAAGGGATAGAGGATTGTGTAAGGAATTGTGTAGGATATAAAATATGGATTGGATTATGTGAGTTGGCTAAGTGTGTAAGAGAAGCTTGTGAGGTACCCCATGTGGTGAAAATGGAAGAAGTGTATTGGAGAAGATTTGTGAGATATAATGTAGGAATGTAAGAGACAAATAGTACATGAAAGTACAAAGGGTGTAAGAGAATAAAAAGATAATGTTGGTGATAAGATTTAGGAAGATTTGAAGTGGTGATTAAGGATAATCAAATAAGTGTTTAAAAGATAATCATGTTGTCATTAAGAAAGAAAGAAGTTGACAAACATGATTATGGTTTTAAGAAGATGATTTAGAAAAATCAAAGGTTGCTTATAATTTCAAGTAACTCAACGTCGAGAATCCATAATCTCATAACTCGTGACTTTCCACGACTCGACGTATTCAAGTAACACCTTGGTGCAAACAAGTTAAATGCTTTGTCTTGATTGTAAAGCATATCCCATGCGGGAAAGGATGCGTTTACGCAAAGTGACCTTTGACTTAGTTCGACTAATAAGGGAGTAAACCCGTTACGTGATTAGAGAAGACATAAGCACGAGATATTAGCATATAAATACTTTCACTTGATGTTACGTGAAATATATAAGCTCCCTAGGTTTAGAAAATCCTTGGCTAGAGGCGTTTGATAAAATATTTGAGTTGGCGTTTTGACAAAAACAAGAGCTTGCAATTTTAAATCCTTCTAAGTCTAAAAACCCATTACGAGTGTTCCTAATGAAGCACTTATCATATTCATACCTGAATTGAAAGATCCACATTTATCGGGTAAGGGGAAAGCCGACTTTCAAAATTTGCCCGGAACCATACAGTGTCCTGGCGCGTCACCCGCGCGTTAACGCGCGGGCAGCGCGCCAAGAGCAGACATGGGCTCCGGCGATTTTCAGCTAACGTTTGTTATTTTATGTGTTTCGATGGTTTATTTGTCATCATTAAAACATGAAGAGATCTTGATCATGTTGCCTCAACAAATTTCTAAATTCAACTTAAGGTGAACACACACAACACAACACACACAACACAAACAATGTCTCGCAAAAACTTCTCCCAGTAATTCCCAACTCACCGTGACTTCTCCCAACAATTCTCAAGTCACCGTGACTTCTCCCAACAATTTCCAAGTGAACACGACTTCTCCCAACAATTCCCAGCAAATGAACTGGTCAACACTCCAACGGAAGACATATTTCTGGTATTCAGACCGGAAAATGAACCGGTGCCCAATCCACCAGTTATCCAAAAACAACCCGATCAACCAGTGAACAATCCACCAGCCCAAAATCAACCCATTTGGAATGGGTTGACTGATGAAGAACTCTACGAGCAAGATATGCAAGTCTTGCGAGAGGTTGAAGAAGCCGAAGAACGTAAGGCACGTGCTCGTAGAGACGTGGAAAATGCTCGTTGGGAGTGGCAAAACAGAGTAGCACCATACCGCTGGGCCATGGAGGTTAGGATCTCTTCTATCAGAGTCTGAGGCTTCAAGTGACGAGGGCTATGTCTCGCAAGATTCGTTTTTTTTAATTCGTAGATTAATGTTTTAAATTGTAGTTTCTATTAATGTAATGTGTTTATTTTAATTAATGAAGTTTATTTTAGTTTATATTGTGTATATTTTATTTTGTGAAGAAAAAAAAAAAAAAAAAAAAAAGACCGACAGCACCACAATTTCTGGTGTCAACGGATACGGGCAAAATGTGATGCCGTGAGATTTCTTATGCCATAAAGCTTTTTGCTAATATGGCAGTAACTTTTTCCCACAGCACCAGAATGACGGCACCACTGCACCTCATGCTCTTCAACTGATCACTAGGTGTTTAATATAATAAACCTGCACACGTAAGTAAAGAAAATACAAAGGAAAACATATTTTAATAATAATTTTTGTCATTTACATAAACCTGACACACACGTGTAAGAAGAAAGACACACGCGTACCCTCCACTCAACCGCCACGTGTCCATTTCCTACACCTTCATCATGGTTCTGTAAAACTTGATTCATCTTCATCTTCTTCTTCCTAATCAAATAATCAATGACGTCATCATCATCATCAAAGGTTCTAATATGGTTGAGTTATATATCATCAGGAGGTGATGGAGAAAGTGTAAATTTAGTGAATAAATGGTGGAATGGTGTTGATGAGTCAAGGGAATGGCATGATGGGGTTTTTTATGCTCTTTGTGCTTCTTATGCACTCGTCTCGCTCATTGCTTTGGTATTTTAATTTATTTTTTTGGATCTTTTTTAGATACTTTTGATTTTATCTATGCTGTGATTTGGTTTTATTTTATGGTTTATTGTTAATTATTGCTTCTGAAATTTTAACAAGGGGAGGGTTATACTGGGTTTCAGTCTGTTTGTTAGGCCCCATAGATTAGTCTGCCAAAAGGTCGGAAACCTGGTTACTCAAAAACAAGTTTCTAAACAAAGGATAAGTTTAGATTTAAAGTTGTTTGGCTTGATTGGTGGTGTTTTGTTATTTGATAGAGAGCTAGGTGAGGGAGACAACCTATTGGTGTCATGGTGTGCCACCTTATCGCCACCTCAGCATCTCACCAATAACTAAAACACCCTCCCTAGCAATAACACTGGTGCTGCGGTGCATGTAGGTCCCCCAATACACCTCACCAAAAATACCCCCACTCACTCACAAAAAGAATAATAAATAAATAAATAATACCAACAGCGCTCACCGGTGAACCAACGAGGAACGAATGGCGTGGGGTATACGGTGCACTATGGCGCCATTGTTGGTCCTGGAAAAAGCCAATGTGATGCCATTGGTCCCTGTACCGTTCACTTATATGTGGTACTCGCGACCAAAAAGTATTATTCATCCCTGGAGATTAAAAGTGTTTGGTAAAGTAGTTGCACTTAAATATAATGTATAAAATGGAGTAAAAAGCATGCGAGTTTTAGTAACTTTAGAATTTTAATGCTTGTTTTCACCGCTTGCTGCCAAACAAGCTTTTTATCCTTAATGCTTCGCGCCAAACAATAAATAAAAGTTGTAATAATTAGATTCTTCTGAAAACGGTTGTTTTTGTATAGTGGACAATTAGTTTTTGACGGAGGGAGTATATTGGTATATGTTGCTTACTATTATAGTACATAGAGCATGGAGGCCAAGCATATGAGATCTTTTTTAATCTTTGAAACGATTTAGGGTTTTGTTGGACTAGGAACCTGCTACAGGTGTGAGTTTTGATACTTGTAAAAACAGAGGTTTAGGGTGCCTTTAGTTGTAGGAAATGGGTTAAAACTTTTCGAGAAAGCTAAAAAAAAAAAAAAAAGTCCGCAAAGTGACTTCTCTTATCTGTTACGAAACTTTTATGGAAGTGGTGTTTGATTTTTCTTTTTCTTTTTCTTTTCTTTTTTTTTTTTTTTTCTTTTCTTTTTTTTTTTTTTTTTTTTTTTTTTTTTTTTTACATTTTTCCATCGTGTCTTTCTATATTTCCTCGTATCACTTTCAAGTTATCTTAAAAAAAGCAAGATGCAATGTTGGAAGATTTTTTTTCACAACTAAAAGCACCCTTAGTCATTCGGTAATAATTTAGAACGTCATCAGTGAGTTGCACTTCATAACAACTATATATATGGTGAGCCAATATATTCTAGCTCTAAGTTGTGGTTACTTTGCGGCCAGTGTCTGCACCACTATCCTAACATTAAAGTTTTCAGTGGATACACCACCATTCTAGTAATATCCATCTGTATAGAGTGTTTCTGTCGCGACATATAATGTGTTCCCTAGGCAATCAGTAATTGAACTGTGAGTTTTTGCCTCTAATAACGGCCTCCTCTTGGTACATGTTTCCTTGTGATCTGTTCATTTAAAGGTCTACGCTGGGGATGATTTCCCAGCACGTTGACTAATCAATGAGAACATTATGCCAACGGTCTAATTTATTCTGCCATACAAAATAGACACTTCAAGTAAGTATGACTTGCAAGGCAGTACGTATAATTCTTTAATTTTTTGCTTTATTTCACATATGGCCTTTAAGACTTCCGTTATTAATCTAAAATGGCATTAGTGTGCAAGTCTCTTAAATATCGCTGCACAGGGATTATGGTTAACAACTTGAACAGAATATTAGAGACTTTTTTGTTAAAATATTTTTCCATGTTTACTTCAATGTGGTTAAATAGTACACGCAGCAACATTGCAAACAACGATAACAATAATCACGTGTCAAAAGTAGATACTTATCTCCGGATATGCAGGTGCAACTTGTTCGTATTCAAATGAGGGTGCCGGAATTTGGCTGGACAACACAAAAGGTTTTTCACTTGATGAACTTTGTGGTCAATGGATGTAAGGTTGCTACTCATTTTTTTCAGTACCGAATGATTTATGGTTCGCCGGTCTATCTGATGCTTGTGTTATTTGTATACCTTTTCACAGTAAGGGCTATTCAGTTTGGATTCTACTGGAAGATTTTTCACGCAAAACTGAAAGTAAGTTCTCTCCTTCTTTATCGACTATACTTGTAATTGTGTTATTTTGACATCCATATAGTTATGTGAAGTATATGCCAATAAAAACAGGAAATACTTGAATGCGGGTGGGGTGGGGTGGCCGAGTGTGTTGGGCTAATAAGCCAACATATTTGTTCAGTTAATTCATATTTCATTAAAAATAATAATGGATCAAATATTCTAGATTCTTTCATTAAAGGAATGTCGAATTTGCTAGAATTAAAGTGATTGAAGAGGCAGATACCTATTCGACACGCTAGGAATAATTTTAACCCAAAGACCATTTTCAAGTAAATGGGTTGAAATTGCCACCTCTATAAGGACGCACTTGGACACTCCGTTAAGGCATTTTATGCTGAATTTTATCGCTTAGGTCCTAAAAAGTGCCCCGGAACTTAGTAATATTGCCATGACACCTACAGGTATTAGACATGATACTGCTGGATCTTCCTGGTCTTCTGTTTTTTTCAACGTACACATTACTTGTGCTATTCTGGGCAGAGATTTACCATCAGGTATTTGGTTTTAAAAATTTTAAAGTATTTGATCAATGAAACAGGTTTATATGTACTCGTACTTCATATATGAATGTGTGAATGGTATTAGAAAATGTCTCTTATTGTCTGTGTAATGCAAATCTATTTTCTTAATTTTAGGCAAGAAGTCTTCCAACTGAAAAGCTCAGACCTGCGTACTTCATTATCAATGGAATTATATATTTCTTTCAGGTAAAGCAGAAACTTGCAGGTTCTTGTTTTTTCTGTTGGTTTTTACTTGATAGTATCAGTGGTGGACCTAGAAGAAAATCTAAGGTGGTTTCGTTACTTAGTTGATATGAAAAAGTTAACGGATCAAAAAGTCAAAAAGTCAATGGGTCGGGTTAAGTGGTATCTTGTCAAACTCTACAGTAAGGTTGCGCAATGTCACGTGTAATGTTTTTTGACGATTAAAATAGAAAACTTTTTCTTTCTATTGACTGACAATATGTACGTATATCTAAAAAGGAGAAGAATAATTTGGTTGTGATAAATCAAATACTCCGTATTAAATATTGGTACTATTTTATAATTATTGAGAACGTATACTTGCAAGAGTTCTACAAAAGAAATGAGCCTCAATAAGAGAAAGAATTTTACTTTAAACCCATCTTAATATTGCTAAACAAAATTGCTCGCTTTTACTATATTCGAAATAAAAATTGCTAAAATCAGAAAAAAAGCAACTAATGTGAGAAAGTTTTTGCACTACATTTAATAAAAAGACTTCGACTGAAATTTCATCTACTTCACCTCCTTCGTGCAACAGGGTAACATTATCTCCAATTCCGGCCATAATTCATTTTCTCCCATTTCTCTTACCTTTTTTTACCCCCCCCCCCCCCCCTCTCTCTCTCTCTCTCTCTCTATATATATATATATATATATATATATATATATATATATATATATATATATATATATATATCATTAGGTCCAAGCTTTCCAAGGTCATTCCTAAAATATTTACTATATATTTATTATATCGCTTGTAAAAGGGATTTTTTTCTAAGGTGGTTCCTGGGCACTACCTAAACACAACATAGGTCCACCTCAGGATAGTATAGAAATTCTATAATACCTGAGTAACTGTGGATAACAATCAGTCTGACTGCTGTTGTTTATATGTTGAATATAAACATAGAGACTTGATCAATATGGTATGCTATGAAAATTAGTTATAATCATGCAAGTTCCATGAGTCGATATTTGTAATAATACTTCCTTTAGGGAATTTTGATTTCAAAGAAACTTGATGAAGCCATTAAAATTTTGATTGGGAGGATGCTAACAACTAAAACTTTGCCTTCAATGATTTAATAATTTGAACTGTGTGTTCTTGACCTTCATGCATGGATATTATTGCACATTAAAACATGTAAAGAATAACCGCCACTTAGATGATTCAGATAGGTAGAACCGTCTATTCAGATTCTGCTCAGGGTCATTTTGGTAATAAACCATAAGTAGTGAGTCATGAATGTAATATTACGCTAATTACCTGCATATTAGCATGGTAAAAGCCAACGCCACATATTAGCATGGTAAAGTCCAACGCCAGTGACAGTGACTGTTAAGGAGGTGGGTTGACATTGCCGGATTTTTTTTTTTGTACGTGACAATATATGCCTTTTTATCTGCAGTCACATATTTTACTGTTTTGTGATTGTTATGTGAACTTTTATAACCATTTTCAGATTTGCATCTGGATATATATGACATTCAGCAAAACTGCTGTTGCTTTGGAGGTTGCTGAGCTCTTCTTTTCATGTAAGAATACTAGTAGTTGGTAAAACGGATACTGAGATAAGCATTGGTTGCAAGCAGTATCTTTGCATTTTTTACATCAATAATCGGATATCTTCTCTGCATTTTATTTTATTTTATTTTATTTTATTTTTGTGTATGCAGTTATCTCACTTGGTGCTGCTGTAGGGTTCATGGTTTATGGCGGCAGGTAATGACTTATTTCCATGCAAGAACAAGATACTATCTTTGTCTCCTTGATGCTCGGTTATTTCTTTATGTTCAATTGTTTATGGCGTTTGTTTCTTGTCACAGGTTGTTCGTCATGCTTAGGCGCTTCCCGATTGAATCTAGAGGCCGTCAAAACAAGCTCCACGAGGTTACATCTCTTATTATCTCTATTTTTACTACTTATTATCTCCACGAGTTTACATCTCTTATTATCTCCAAACGTTAATTCTCTAATAAGGCTTCGAGGTTGGTTTTAAGTAAAATTGGGTGTGGACTCCTGTTAGTACCCTGTGAACAGTGAACCAAAACTGCATGTATTGGTGAATTGGGATCTTTATGTTCAATACTATTTTTTGAATCACGTTCTAAGCTTTTAAATATAAGCCTCAACTGTTCGGGCTGTATGGGTTATGGCTCATGGTTTGAGGTCATTGTCCATCATCCACCCTTCGACCTGGAGCATAGAGTTTGTGATGAAGTGTCTCCAACACCGACTTCCCAGGGATGAAAGTGTGATTGTCCATGAAAGCTGTATGTTTGTTGGTTTTGACATGTGTCCTCGGGAAACATTCTATCCAGTCATATTTGAAATTACATACAGTTAAATAGTTAATATGTATCAACAACTGAGAACAATCTCAAAGTGGCTCGTCTTTGTTCTGTTGCATGCTTTAAGAGTTAAGACCTGACTAATTTTGGATCTTGTATCTTTGGGTGCGGCTTTTTGCAGGTGGGATTTGTGACTGGGATTTGCTGTACTTGTTTCTTAATAAGATGCGTGATGGTAAGTTCATTTAACTCAGGAACATGCATGAGCTACATCACCTTGTCCAAAGTTCCATACTTATCTGCATGTAATGATCTGATTGGTCTGTTCAATAGGTCGCGATTGCCGCATTTAACAAGAAAGCTGATATGCATGTTTTGAATCACCCTATCCTTGACTTTTTCTACTACATGGTAAGTTTATAAACACTTGATCACTCTATGAAATAGCAATGTCTTCAATTTAAAGCAAGTGAACAGTCTTACGTGATCATGGTCCACTTGATAGTCAATTTCTAACTGTTTAATATGGGATATGAGTATATGACTGGCGGGAGGGTATATAGGAAACCTGTTGGCAAATGACCCATGAACGTGAGATTACTAGGTGTTGGACATGTATCCTGGCTATTAGAGGTTACAAGATGGGATGGTCTGGAGGAGTTGGTTAACGGATCAAAGTGAATTTTAGCATTTGTCTTGTTCTTGACCTATCTATCAAATAATTGATGCACAATGTTATTATGACGAAGATCTTAACTTTTACTAGTAATAAAGTGTAGGCAGTTAGTTGTAGGAATTAAAAGTAGGCTTTGGGTTATTTTCCCCTATTTGACCTGTTGGCCCATCTGACCCATCCTATGTAAAAAATAACCGGAATTGACCCAGTCACAAGCAATGGCTATGTGGTGTAGGATGCTGGGTAAATAGACTCATCTTCTATTGCACTCATGTTTCCGTACACTAATTATGTTTTCTGTGATGTAGATTGTGGAGATTCTGCCGTCTGCCCTTGTACTTTTTATCCTGCGGAAGCTTCCTCCACGACGAGTATCAGATCAATACCATCCTATCAAATAATGACACACAATGCTAGTTTTACTGTGGAGGGTCGAGGCTCATGTGGCATCAAGTCTCTTATTGGGCAAGATCGCTCTCTTTCCCACACACACAAACTCCATGTATATCCTGCTATCTGTCTGTGGTGTAAATGTATTCTTGATTTATGCTTGTTCTGCTCTCCTGAAAATAAGCTTTGGCATCGTATAAATGTTTTGTTAGAAGCGTGAGTAAAAGAGAGGAACTTGTTATGGTGTATGTTATACTTTCTTCTTTTTTCCTGAGTGGGTGTGCCACAAAGTGGTTGAAATACCAAATTGTTTCACCAGTTGACCTTGGTGGTAGATGCTTTTGAGATGGTTCCTCAGGTGTCGATGAGGTCAATGGCTAGACTTTTGCCTAATCGTAGCCAGCTTGGTACCGTCTCTGTCCATCTTTCATATACCAATGTTGTAGATCTGCTGAAAACGAACCTACCTTGGCTGGCTTTTGCTTTTGTTGACTTTTTCGCTTAGCGAGGTAAATAAGGTGATGCAAATAGGTAAATGGTTGAAGGAACTGAAACCTAGACCATAGGTGATAGTTTCAGAATTGGAAGTACAAGGTCCAGTCTCGATATTTTAGTTATGGTTCTTTCTGTTGGTTTTCGTAACAGATTGTATTGCCCTGTATACCATTGTGAATGTCATCCGATGATTAAAGCTTACCGGTACCTTTTTTTTATGAAATGTACAATATCAGCAATTTCGTCCGGGTCCTGTTTGGTTTTATAACATCTATTGCCAAGTCAATTTGATGGTTAAAATATGATGCATTCCGCTTGCAAAAGAGAGTATACATTCCATGTAGTTGAACTGGTGTATTGTGATCAAGGGAGTACTATTAGAAGAAATGGTAGTGAATCTTGTGTATTGCTCTGAAATTAGTAAATATATAACAAAAAGAACTAGTTGTTTTAAGGTTGCAATCCTAGGGCCCATATCCTGTGGTCAGAAGGCAATCTAACATGTTATTCTTAGACCGTTAGTAATGGTGATCGAACCAGCCATCGCCACATCAGTATTTACTCATTTCATCAAACCAATCATTAAACAGGCGTAGCGATGACCAACAAACTAATAACACAAAAATATCACACTTAAACACAAATATAACTCATACAACACATAAAATAATCAAAATTTTGGTTTGGTCAAGTTCAAGACCAAATCATCTCCAAAATCGCTCGATCGCGCGCGGGGTGGGGGTATATAATGATATGCAACACATGGAGGGTGGACTCGACGTATGATTGTCCTCCTCATAACGGCCAGTGTTATGGTGATTTCATTTTCAAAATAAGATCTAGGACTTTTATGACTCAATGCTCACAATTTTAAAGAATTGGATCTATAAAATTTTTGCACACAACAAACGCTCTTGCATATGTCTTTTATTGTTATCATTAGGTAAACGAGGCAAAACTTGCAGGAAAAATGTTGATAGTTTGATATCAACCAGTTTTGAATAATAATAAAAAGTCTTTGAAGGCATTTCAATTTCTTTTATGAAACTGGTGTAATCAAATTTGTCATAAAATTATGTTACAACAACTTCAACTTCAACTTCATCTGATCATCTGATTTTTTATTTTTATTTTTCATTTCTACCCTTAATGAAGAGATTGCTACCTTTGCCGTCTATCCCGATAACGATTGACTGGAATGCTATGACAATGAAAGACACTCTTGAAACTGATTTCTTCTAGTTAAGTACTTAAAAAATGTGTCGTATTTTGTCTCATAGCAAGTCGAAAGGCCTCACAAGCAATAATATTTTAAAGCATAGCATTCTGTTAAGATTACAAATATTTAATAAGAAGAGGAACAATGATCACGTAGGGATAATCTAGAAGGACAGAACAGATGCATTGAATATAATGAAGTGATGTGAATATAAACCCGAAAATGCTTGTTGAGAATGTATTTAACAAAACAAAGTCCCAGGTGTGCAATGACATATCTATATTATCTATAATGGAAAAATGGTCAAAAGTGAAATATTGAGTTTTCAACAATGGTCAAATGAGAGAGAAAATGAAATGTAATTAATACTCTTATTAAAACACCCCAATACTTAAGTACAATTAATTATTCACAATATACAACCAAATTAAAGCATATCTACCAATTAAATACAACCAATTCAAACACAAATCGGGTTGACCCGGGATGCTTCAAACCCGACGGGTTGACTCGGTTTAATTTGACCCGTTTTCGACCTAACCTAGCAAGTTGACCCGGTTTAAATCGACCCATTTTTCGACCGGAACGGTTTAACTGGTTGAACCACCCGGGTCGAACCGGGTTTCAAAACATTATCCATTACTTAAAAGTATAATGATTTATTCACATTATACAACCAATTAAAAAACATATCTGCCAAATTAAATACAACCAATTAAAACACAAACCGGACTGACCCGGGACGCTTCAAACCCGTTTTTCGACCAAAATGGTTCAACCAGTTAAACCACCCGGGTCGAACCGGGTTTCAAAACATTATGTTTAATTCCCAAATCTTCAAACTTTTATTATTTTTCGCTTATAAACCTATAAATTTTTTTTTATCAATAAAATGTCTGTCGCTATAAAATCCCGTTGCTATGCACGGGTACTCGTCTAGTCTCTACAATGAGAAAATGATTTTTGCTTAAAAACTCTTAAAATAAAAAATGTTAAATTACTATTACGCCCTTACATATTGCCTTAAATATTGTTTCACGTTTATTTTTTTTTTTTTTTTCAATGTTTACTTTTTTTCCCCTTTTTCTACAGATTCATCTCAATTCGAGTTGATATTTCAATCTCAATTACATATCGGAACTGGTATTATGTTTTGTCATCTCGGATGATAATGAAGACTTGCCAACGTCAATTGTTAAACGTTTCATGAAACACTTAACTACATGGAATATACCTATTAGTCGTCATAAATTCTCGTCATTATGCACGAACACACGCCTAGTTCACGAAAAAGAATCAAATAAAGATGTACTTATCGGTGAGAAATAGAGGAACTATTTAAAGGTTCATAAAAATTGTTAAAAGAGTTGTTAAGAGACATGTTGATGGTTGATAAAATATTTGCTTTAGTAGTGCGAGCAAGACGTAAACCAATCTGTAAACTTCTAGTAATAGTCTCGAGAGCTGACACATGAATCCCAGAACCATATTAAATATCTATGTTGTACTTGTATAACTACAGCTATTTTTGGGCAAATGGATTTATACCCAGTGGAATTTATAAATAATAGGAGATGAGTACAAGGTCAATGGGAAACGCCCGATGACATTCAATTGAGCCGAGATATGCCCGAGCTCGATAACACACCACTTAACCAAGTGACACAAGAACCTAGCATACACATCGATAACTTACAGCTACCAAAGACAAATGACACAGACATGCCAAAAATATAACATATTTTACCCCGTTATCTTCCAGCTTTCATTCATCTTCCAATATTCAAGACCATATGAACTTGTTTACTTTATTGCGCTAGTAATCATTCGATATCAACAGTGGTTGTGGAGGAAAGTTTGAAAAGACTGACATTGAATTACAAACTAGATAATCGAGTTTTCAGATTCTAGTAAGTGGTGTAGGGTGTAATCGTTATCGTTAAGAGTTTAATATAAATGTCATCCTTATCAATTGTCCAAGAAAATCTGAGCAATATTTTTGAAGAGATAAGCAATTCTTTGCGCTCAGTTGCAGATAATTAGGGTCTTTTTGAGAAAATATTTAAAGGGAAACTTAAACGATCAAATGTTTTTCAAATAATTTTTTGAAGAATTAAAAGTATTTTTTCTAATTTATAACTAATCTTTATAAATGTTAATACGTTATTACACTTTTTTATAATACCGTATATTTTTCGTTTTACTAACAAAATTGCATCCAAAAATGTTTTTAAAAATTTCGAATACTTTTCAGGATATAAAAGGCTCTTAATTTTTTAAAAATTTGAGATAGAAAAATAAAAATTATTTTTCCACAAATAGAAGCAACCTAAAATATGACAACTCTTTCATTTCTAATAATAATAATAATAATAGTTTGGGTGTGTTTTTTGTAGAAAAATAGTTTTAATTTTCAATCTCGACTTTTAGAGAAAATAAAGGGCAGGAAACTGAAAAAGATCTAGAAAACATTTTTAGATGAAATCTTTTAGAAAAATGAAAAGTATGCGGGGAATGTAAGGAAGCATCTAGAAAAGTATAAATCTCACTTATCTAGTGATTAGTTATAGAATTGAAAAACCTATTTCTCTATATTTTTAAACAAAAATTCTGACTTATTATTATTATTATTATTATTATTATTATTATTATTATTATTATTATTATTATCTAAACATGTCATACATGTTATCCATTTTCTTTGTTTTCGTTGAAAATTTATCTAGAAAATATCTTTATTTTTCTCCAACTAGTAAGATTCTCTCTCTCTCTCTCTAAAAATTGGAAAAAAGTGGTTGTATTTAGTTAAAGAAAAAAGCTCAATTGTTTCAGAAATGTTTCAATGAAAAACATAAAAGATGTTAAAATCCACATCTCTCTAAGGATATTTGGAAAATAGAAGATAAGGCCATGTTTAGTTAGGGAAAAGCTTCATTTTTCAAATTTTTTTAGAGAAAACTAGAAAACCTGTTCAGATCCACGTTACTATTGAAAGTTTTTTTTTTTTTTTTTTTTTTTTTTTTTTTTTTTTTTTTAAGAAAATAGTAAATCTACTTCTGCAAGTTAAAATATGATTTAGGAAAAATGTAAAGAAGTGAAATATATATATTTCCAGGTTTTTTCTCCCACTTTTCCTAATCACCCAACTTTTCTAACATGAAAAATGCTACACCATCAAACACATTTTCTAACTTTTTTCAACTATTTCTGGTAAAAAAAAACACATCCAATTTTCTAAAAAAACATAAATGAAAATATTAGAATTTTTTGCACAACTAAACACAACCTAAACTTTTCTAGCTTACAACATTATTTAAGAAAAGTGCAAAAAAGTTAAATATGTATTTTTCTATGTCTCCCCCCCCCCCCCCCCCCCCCCCTCTGACTTTCCCAAATCATCACACATTTCAAAAAAATTCAGTAGAAACTATTACACCACTTGAACACATTTTCTAAATTTTCAAGAATTTCTTTTATAGAAAAAAGAACGCATCTAATTTTACGAAGAAAAAAAAAAGAAATTGAAAAAAAAAAAAAAAAAAAAAAAAAAACTTTTCTGTCAACCAAACACAAGCAAAATTTAGTTGTTTTGCAATTTCTTTTATAAAGTAAGGGCCTAGTGCGGATTTTGTACTATGAAGAAAAACATGGTTGAAAGGAAAAAACACAAATGTTTTGTGTAAAATCTGGTTTCCTTTAAGTTATAATTTTCAAACTTTTTACGGATGAGGATACTTATAAATAAATATTTTATATTTTTTTCTTGTTTTCTAAAACAATTATTGTAGAAAATAACGTCCTCAACTAAATCATCACATTCGTTTGATATAGAGTTAATTTTTGCAGATGAAAATTTAACCTTTCACAGATATACTTTCTTTTCTTTTTTTTTCTTTTTTTTTCAATCAAATTTTTGAGTAAACGAGCGAGTCATGTCAACAAAGTTAAAAATATTAAACCGTTTAGTTGATCAACTAATTTAACCCGTGAACCATATAAAATTCAATTTTATATGTGTCTTGTAAAATATAAACAAGTTGGTAGGTTCGAGCAATTTAACTCGAACACATTATGTTAGACAAATTGATTGAATGATCGCATCGAATACATTTGTGGCCTCTTTATTTTTAAATAGATTTTCAACTTATAGTATTTTAAGAATTGTCATACATATATCTCTTTTAACTAGAATAAATTGCATCAATCGTTCATCCGGTTTCGTGAAATATTTCGTATAACTTTGAAAGCTCAGACGCATAATCTTTGAGGAACTTTTGATGTGCAACTATCATCACTATCAGATAAAAAATTGAGAATGCTTCTGAAAAACAATAATTACACAAAAAGTCTCGCGGATTTTTGCCATTAGTTTTTTCAATATGAGAATTGTATATATATCTAACTAGCTTATAGACCCGTCAAATTGACGGGTTTTTAGAAGAATGAATGCATCAAGAAATTAAGTGTGTGGGTAAAGTAAGAAAAAACTGCGAAGGTAAACACGTTGAACTATTTTTGAAAGGAATAATAAATAATTAAGTGTCCATGTGGTGATCTATAACAATTCCTTTTGAAGGTTTTCATTTGCATCTTTACAAATATTGGCACAAATATTCCATCTTCCTCGATGAGTGATCTTTAACAGATTTCATGTAACTATATGACAAATAAAATCACGAAGTCCAAATTCACTAATAAAGAGGATTCATATTCTACCCCAAACATCACTAACAACTTGATTTTATAATATAATGCATCTTTAAAGAGCCACGTATAACTGTCCATGTGTGAAAACAGGACGTGATGGGTATACACCAACTTTTGAAAGTGACTGGCCTTGGCTCTTGTTTATCTTCATGGTAAATGAGACTGATACAGGAAATTGTTTGCGCACGATTTGAAAGGAATATTAAGTAATAAGTCAATGATAGTATAAATTACAATGCTTGTAACTAATAATGTAATAAGCATCATGCATTGTGGCATATGATTATGATGATCTAAAAGACCCGTGATAGCTAAAAGATGTAGAACCTCGTAAAAATTTCTTGTAATTATATCGTTATTAAATAAATAATCTTTTGTTATCGTTACTAATTCCCATTTTCTTAGAAAATTTTGAAAATTTTCTTATTATATTATTTTTTCGTTATCACAAAATAATATAATTCACGAAATGACGGAACCAATCCTCGACACGTTACTCGAAACCTAAAATATCTCACTTAATCCTAATTAGATTTCCTAATCTTAATTAAATTTCCTAATCACCATTAATACCAAACGGGCCCTTAATCATTTTTTTCAGTCCAACACCTCGTACACTATTCATAAGCCCAGTTTCCAAGCCCAGCTTCCAAATCTTATTACTTCATTCATTCGACTAGAAATCAAGCTACAAAACGCCTCGCGTATTCACGATTCTTACACACGACATACCAATATTTTTACACCACCTCGTTTACCACCTAACCAACTATTAGCGTGTCAAGTGTCATGTTCATAGGACGACATTTGATACGTTTTTAACTGGCGAAGTGTTTGACAAAAATCCAAATCAATCGATTCATATATAACTCAAATCTTAACCGTTTTGATTCCCGTTTGTTCCTACGTGTTCCTAATAACATTTCTAACATTTTTCATGTTTAAATGTCATCCATGATCAGCTATATACAAGTTGTACAAGATTTCTCAATTCGTGTATATAATAAAATGGTGGTCGACATATTGGTGATTCACCAAGTACACCTCCCTTATTTCATGCACTCTCAAACTCATATTATATGTTATAATATCATCCTATAAGCATAGAGTTACTGACATGCATAGTACTTGTAGTTTCTTTGAAAATTTCACACTTACGTGTGATAAAATGACACCATATATACTACTTATGCATGCACCCGTTTCTCTCAATTATCATACACTCTCAAAGTTTTCTTTCTTCCTAAAAATTATATCTTGAAGACCAGAGGTTGTTTCAAAATCGTTTGGACGCAAGAAAGAGTTATCGGGTTTGAATTATACGTATATTATTTGGGTTATAAGTCGTACGTGATTTTCCTTGTGTTCCATTCATCCATTCTCGACTCTCTACCACCCTAGAGGTGTTGTAAGTTGTTTCAACCAATTCTCAATTCATTTCACACGATAAATACAGTTCATGCATCATATATATATTTATTCGATCGTATATTACTTTACATATTATTTTCATGTAAATATTGTCATATAGAACACCAAACGTGGCTAGCCTCTATCTTAGAAGGCCTAGGAGTCACGTAGCACACATATTACACGTTCATTTCAACGTTACATGCATCAAATAAACTTGTTTTGAACCATACACAATCGCATGAAAAACTATATATAAACACTTAGTAAATTTATAAGTTATCACATATATATAAACGATCCATACATGCTACAAAACGCCCGTATATCTTTAAATATCACGTAACAAGCATATCATATTTTTACACGACTCAATAGACCACCTAGAAAACTATCACTTTCATTTATATAACTTGTAAAAATACTCACGTTTCGACACTCAAATTACTTCATTTTGAATCGGCAAATCACAAGATTTTCAAATCCTATTTTAGTTAAAAACTTAAATAAACTCGTTTGGGCTTATTTCAAGCCCAATAAGAATTAACGATCCATAAGCCCACTGTGCCCATATGAAACATTTTTAGAATCATAAAAATAGCCCAAGTCCAGGCCCAAAACAATTTCCATGCCCTCGCCTCTAAAATTCTTAACGGGCCTTGAATTTGATTCGTTAAAGGCCCATAAGCTAAAAAAATAAGCTTTTAATCAAATAAGCAGTTAAAATAAGCTTATTATTAACTTAATAAGCCACGGAAAATTTTATATAATTTTTATAATCATTTTTGTAACTTTGGACTAAAAATGTAACGCGACGACACCTAGAAGGACTAAAATTGTAAATATTGAAAAGTAAGGACTAAAACTGTAAAATTAGAACCATAAGGGTAAAAATTGATAAAAGATAATATTCTAAGCATAAGTTTGACTATTGGACAATTAGAGGACTATAATTGTAATTTATATATAAAAAGGACTAACGGTGTAACGCTAACATCGTTAAGGTAAAAATGGTAAAATTGAAAAAAGGACAAGGACTAAACATATTCTATTTAACATTCTTATTTATTTTCTATTTTCGTAAATTTATTTCGTATTGCATTTAAACTTTCATTTTAGTTATATATATATATATATATATATATATATATATATATATATATATATATATATATATATATATATATATATATATATATATATATATATATATATATATATATATATATATATATATATATATATATATATATATATATATATAGGGTAGGGTTATTTTCAGAACCAAATAAATTGCGAGAACTGCGAGAACCAACAACAACCAATCAGAATTTTTTGGAATTTTATTTTTATTATTTAATTCAAAAGGGTATACTCGTAAAATTACATTTTTGATTTTTTTTTTTTTTTTTTTAAAAACGTTTTTTAGTTCCTTAATTTTAGGAGTGTTTTTTTTTTTTTTTTTTTTTTTTCCTAGTATGCATCGCTTGAACGGTAAAATGCACATGTGTTTTTTGTCCAATAATGTAATTTTACCTATGTTTTCAGTGTTCAATAACTTAAACCTCTAATGTGTTTTGGTTACAAATATTTGCACAAGTGCATGGATTGACAATCAGAAATATTTTAAATCTATTATATACATTCCAAAACAAAAACATTATACATAAACTCCAAAATCAATTAATATACAATTCAATTAAAAAAAATCTAAAAGTAAATAATAAATGAAAGTTAAAACGTGTCTAGTGATCTTTAACAGAACTCGTATCGCTGCATATGCACATGTATTTTCCATCATTAGATACTTGATTTCTTTGTATGTATATGTGTGCACTTGTATCTACTGCGTGCACTTGCGTCTTTACTCTTTACTTCTTTATCATAACTATCTTTTCGTTAGATAGTATGTACAAAATACATGTGCACTTTTCATATTAGTCATCAACCTGTAACCAAAAGAAGTTAATAAACAGATTTGTTAAACATAGAAACTAACAAAACACATATGCACAATCATTTCCCACATCAAATGAAGCATATGAATTGAATCATAACAAGTAGTGTGCACATGCGTCTTTACTTTTTACTTCTTTATTATAACTATCTTCTCGCTAGATAGTATGTGCAAAATACATGTGCACTCTTCATATTAGTTATCATACTCGTACCTATAACCACAAGCAATTAATAAACGGATTTTTTTAACATAGCAACTAACAAAACACATATGCACAATCATTTCCTACATCAAATGAAGCAAATGAAGTTAATCATACCAAGTAGTGTCACATGTATGCATAGTCTAGCAAAACACATATGCTGATATGCACACTTACTTATAATTGCCACCATCCATTATACATGTGCATTCGATATTCGAGTACATCCATATGCACTTGTATTTACGTTAATACATGTGTATCCTACTTCAATTTTGTTGTATCTAGATGTGCATTCGTCATCATATTCTTCATCATGAGAAACCATTTAAACACAAACTTTATAGAATCATGAAACTCAAATAAAATAAATAAAGAAAATACATGTGTACAATCATTTAGAGTTTTAGACACAATAATATTTGAAAATACATGTGCATAATCATCTAAGTGTGTATAATCTTCCGTAGCTTAGGAAACAATACAAAAGGTATAACAAGTACGCATTTACATATAACGGACAAATCAACAATCAACCAAAAAAATTCAATAAACTTAGATGGCTATAAGAAGCCATTAAAAAATTTCATAAACAAGCTAAGAAGCCATTAATACCCACATAAAGGACTACACAACAATAATTCTCGCCCCTAGTATCACAAGTTCAAAACAAGAACAAAACAAAAAATCAAAAGACTATTTTTATTAGATCTCACTCCTCATTCGCCCGATTAAAAAAAATATATATATAGAATCTTACCTCTAAATCATTTTTCAAAACAACACTCTTTTTTTAAAATCTAATATCACGTCATCCTTTTAGAAGTTTTCAACATGGCATTCTTTATTTACACCACTTCACCCTAGGATTGCCACTTTATGAAATAGCCATTGCTCTGTATACGTGTGATTCGAGGCTTTGGATATCACTTTTTTATTTGTACACTATATTTGATCATCTTGTGCTTGTATCAGTTTAATATTCTTTTTAATCTCCAAAAAAGTAAGGGTAAAAGCTAATCCACCCAAATCAAGTTTCGGATTTTTTCTAACCGAATAACAAACCGATTAATAAAATAAAAAGTAGTTTAAGAGCATGATATGTGTGCGTTTTCACATTAAAAACCAAAATCGTACAAAGAAAACTTACAGGATCTGGGTTGGAAAAGATAATAAATGAAGGTGGTTATCAATAGTTGAAAGGGGTCAAATGGATTGGATCGAAAGAGCTCGACGAACCAAGATCACATCAACGTCGTGCATCATTAAAGAACCGAATGATGTTTTTGTGACTGGATGTTGATTAGTATTGTTGTAATCAAGAAATCAATTGTGGTTTAGGGAGTGACGGCTAGGTTATTGGAGAAGAACATGGATAGAGAGAGAAATAGATATAAAAACTGAATTTATTGAATGGTCAAAAGCACGTACAAAATGCAATACGGTTTTGAAAATATTGAATCTAAAATTACTTTATTACCCATCATTCTTTTATAATATGTCCCATCATTTTTCATTTAATTACCACAATGCCACAACATCTTACAACCGTTGATCAAAAATTAAAAGGATAAGATTGGTTCTCGCAGTTCTCGCAATTTATTTGGTTCTGAAAATAACCTCACACTATATATATATATATATATATATATATATATATATATATATATATATATATATATATATATATATATATATATATTATTTAACGTTACGTTAATAATATATATAACGATATCACAAAAATTAATATTTTTACTTACGATTAAAAAGATAAAACTTCGATGGATAATTTAAATAACATATTTTGTCATATCATGCATATCATAAGAATTACACTGCACATCATCTATTCGTCATAACGAATAATTATTATTCTTTATTCGTTCGTAGTTACCAAATAGTATTTGGTCAAATTCTCAGATAAATCCATTTATCAGGTTATATTTCGAAGTCGTTATCATAAATTCGTCCGACTTTATTTTCTTCGTTTCAGTATCAATCAAGGTGAGTCATAGCCTCACATTTACTTATTTTCAAACTCCGTGAGGGGGATACATGTTATAAACAGATCACAAGTAATTTCTCTGTATGCTTCCTGACTTGATATATGCCTAAGTTACCTATTGCCAAAAGACCCTTGATCATGAGCCATTAATCACTGTTATGTGAACGCGAATATAATGAATAGATCTATTTAAGGTTTGACAGCCTATCCCATTAATACTTGACGGAATGCCATTATGCATATGGTTAGTCGTATTAGTCGTGATAATTATATTTGAGTAAAAATATGAATTGGCAAATTACCTATTACACGAGGGCAAAAATTATCATTAATTTGATAACACCTCCGTATTTACGGTATTTGTTAACGTTTTGCGTGTCATGAGACTTAGAGCAATATATATACTGCAATATCAATTTTTAACTGATTGTATTTCCAATACAATCTTACTTGTGTATTAAAATGATTACTAAATTCAAACTCTATGATATCACAACATTTTGTTGACTTTTAAACATGTTATCTCAGATATTTAGCAAAGGAAGCAAGCATGGAACGGGCGGAAAAACTTCAAAAATTATCTACTTTATTTAAATAATGGTGTAAAATAAAAGATGTTTGATTCAGTTTAAAACATCAAGACTTTTATTATAATACTCTGATAGTGACCTCTTGTATTTGAAATTTTTATTAATGAACTTATATATTTAAAACGTCTCTTTCGAGTCATTTTCTATCATTATGACTTCGATCCTCACCGTAACACCCTAATTACTATTCCGCTGCCATGTTACAAATTAGGGGGTGTTACAAAAGACCCGTGATATTCACGGGTAATTTTAGGTAACGTCGAAAAATGTAGCAAATGACCTTGTATATTGTGAAGTTATAAGTAAGAAAGAAACACATCCGGATAAACAAATGTAATGTATATAGTTGGTAATAATAAAAAGTACAATCCTTTATTCTACGAATGCAATATACATGTACATGTAGATGTGATCATAAATTGTTCATCACTTCTTTGCAGACCATGTTGGTGGTGGTATAAGTGAGATTTCTGTCTTCGTCACGACTGTTTTCAATCCTTTTTTGCTCCTAGTGCTAGAGACGGATATATATAGTTGGCCATATATAAAAACAGGTGATGGCAAATACAAACTGATTTGCTCGAGAGATTGTCCATGATTTTTGTTGTTTTTATGGATATATATTTTTTTTTTGGGTAAAAGGTCAAAAGACCCGGTAAATATTTTTATGGATATATTTCCTCTTCTGAAAACTTGATGATTATCTATTTGGTTAATGGTATAACATATCTTTTGTATATACCCACATGTTTTGACATAGTTATTGATTTTACCATAAAGTTCAAAGATACTTGTGTCAATTCTAAAACTAAAAATTCCTTATTTTGGCATTAGAAGTTATAGCAGGAAGAAGTATAAATTTCAATGATTTAAAATGAAGTTCCACAAAATATACATGTCAAACGACTCGAACCTTTATCAACACACATATCTACATACAACTATTTCCTTTACTCCTGGTACTTCATCCCTTGTTCAGCTAAAATATCTATAGAAATGAAGAACTATTACCATGTGAAATAGCACATTATATTCTGTTGGTCACAAAACTTTGCAATGGCGGGCTCTTATGTGTATGAATTTAATGCACAATTTCTCAAATCAATCAGATGTAAATGATATCATCCTTAGTCAAACATAATCAAAAAATGCCCAAAAAGGAGAGGGTTTAATGTAACTACGTCTCAGCTTTTTTGGAAAAGGGAACAGCCCCGACAAATTTTATTAAACCAAAAATATATACAATCAACTTAAAATCTTATATGGACAAAACCCATGTAAGTAAAGGTCCTAGACATGCACAAAACATGCTTTGGAAACATGACTAAAAATGAAATTAACAAACGACACTTGCGTCCAAAAAACAAATACTCATAAAAAAACCAGCGTCTAATAACTACGGTATTATTTCTTCTAGTATGCTCATGGACATTGTTACGGCACCAAGTCTTCATATCTTCAAAAAAAATGTCTCCTCTTCCCAAACCCAATAAACTTCAACCCATTAGCCATGTAATGAGAACCACCATTATCAACATCATAATAACCACCCATCACCATAAATCCATACATGAAAATGTAGTCAAAAGAGAACTTAAACCAAACACCTGACAATCTACCACCTATAAACCTCTTAACAAAGAACACTTCAGCATAAAAACAGTTTCAACACTCCATGCTATTCTTCCACCAATTAGATAAACCAAGAATTATGGAAAGAAACAAATTCATAATCCTAGCAAAAACCACCATACAACAATAACACTAAGCATTGAACTTAATACACAACTCCTACGATTCCTCTTCAAAACACACAAAACCCATAGTTTAGTAACTTCTCCAACTTGCTTAGAACTTCTCATCTTTAAACTTAACAATGCCAGCCTCACAGTCCCCCTTATAACTCCACAAAGATCATCAAAATTCCTGCTTTTTTGCTGAAATAAACATTTAAACTTCAACTTATCCCACTTCTTTAATAAACCATCAACTTGTAACCATAACATAGACCGATACATATCTCTATAAATCCCATAAATAACATCCAAACACCCCGTTAAGCTCCACGTTATATCAAAATCAGCATCACAAATATGAAATAACATGAATTTCCCAAATATAAACATTATGCAGCTATCAAATGCAACAGTCCAAACACTACCTTTGCCACCCATTAAAAACTCCACCAAATCACCCAAATAATCCAAATAGAACAACCACTGAATTATACTCCACCAAATCACCCAATTAATCAAAAACCAACACCATGAACTTTCATAATCAAATCCAAAAACCACCGTATCTACTTTAAGTCTAACCTAATATCTCCTTAAATTATAATCAGTAACATTCCCCGATTGCATAACAATCTTACCTATCTCATAACAATAACTTACATAATTAATCATTAGAAAAAGGTAGTGTCAGAACCAAAATTACCATGAGTTATATGAAGCTTCCAAATATCTGCAGCTTCAGAAACATGCTTGGACTTTCTAATATTAAAACTCAGCAGCGAGGTATCTCACCATTTCATAAACCAATTTACAAAAATCCTTAGCTGGCCTCAAATTATTTTGAAAATATCTCAAGTTCCTTTCATGCCAAATAAATACACCATAGCTCCAAAAACTAAACTCTGAATAATGCTCCATATAGATTTGTTGACAGGCCTTTTGGGCAAGAACAAAAGAATATCTTGTAAATCAGATGGAGCATTATCAAGCCTGGCCATACACTTCATATTATCCCAAGCACCCATAGCATAGTCACAATCAAAGAAGAGATGAGAGTGACAGTCTTGAAATTTCTTACATAAAGGACACAAATCACCAACTTTCATCCACTTAGATACTCTATCCTGGGTCTTTAATTTTTTTATTAACAGTTAAACAAAGGATAAAAGTGTTTCTAGAAATATTCTGGCTAAACCATATAAGCTTATATCACATCCCGTGATTTTCCCCATAATTAAAAACGTTTAATTATAAATTAATCTCTGTTATTACTTCTAATCACTATTTTTACAGAAAAATTTAAAATTTTCTTTATTATATAAATTGGTCGTTACAAACTTGTATTTTCAGGACATTTTTCAAATTTACTATTCACCGGTTACTATTCACCAACACTATTCATCATTTCACTATTCATCGTTTTTGGAGTCGGTTAGTAATATTGAGATGTTTTTCAAAAGTTTTACTATTCACAAAACACTATTCACAAATCACTATTCACTCTCGGACTCACGTAAACGTTTCATTAAATCTTAAACAAACTTCTATAATCCTAATTAATACCTTACTAATCCTAATTATCTTCAAACGGACCCTTAATTATATCCTAAGCCCAATATTATTTTCGACCTGTTACTATTCACAGCCTACACGAAATTGAGCCCAAACCTCTTATAATTATTTTGTAAAATGCAACTAAACCAAGAAAGAAACGTACGTCGTACTCCTTAATCTTACACACGACACATACGTATTTTTACCTTACCTCATTTCTCACCTAGCCAACTCCAAGTACGTCAATTTTCAGTTTCACATATCGAGTCTAACTATATTTTTACGAGGCCAAGTGATTGGTCCAAAAACAAACCAGCCAATTTATACATAATCCAAAACTAAACCATTTTAAACCCCGCTTGTTTCTTTAAACTCCTAATAATAATCCTAGCATAAATTCATGTTTAAATATTAAATTTGATCAACTATAACTAAGTAATACACGATTTTGCAAATCGTGTACCCAATAAAATGTTGGTCGACATATGTTTTAAACACAAGAATGTACTCCCACAAATCATGCACTCACAATGCCTAAAATATGTTTTTATGGAAGTACTAGTTACATTTTATAATGAAATCATACGTACTATCATAACTTATAATATACAATCACACGTTTTCTTTTGACAATTTGAGTGTGTCGACAATGCTAGAAACCAAGAAACATGTTACTTACTTTTCTTCCTTACAAGACTTTTGAATACTTCATCCTACACTCTACCATCACATCTAATAAATTTATGATCCCTGGAACACTCAAAGTTCCATATAAATACCACCTTGAATGCATGCATTCGTTCCTACATACATTCAAACCAACTTCAAAAATAAAACTAAGTCCTAGCTTTAGTTCTACTTCGAAACGCTTTGGCAAAAACACAAGTATTTCAAATCGTGTCTAGGAGAACGTTGTTTGCAAATCTTGGTTGGGTCGGCATTCACACTACACTCTCATACTCACTTTTCCTCGACTCTACGAAACGTTTTACCCCACCTTCTTGGTGTAGTAAGTCTCACACGTCCCTTTTTCCATTCTTACTTAAACGTGTATGTTGATATATCATCATCACTTGCACTAAAATTCTCGTAATCTAAATAAACAACACGTACGTATTATATTTTCACCTATATATTCACTATACTAGTAATCAAGATATATAAGGATTTAAGTCATAAGGGTCACGTATAAACAAATTTTGTGCACATTTCTAACGTACCCCAAAACGAGTCGTAAAACACTTAAAATTTTCTAAGTCTTTTACTTAAAAACCCGTCCCATGCAAACCTAAAAACGAACGTATATCTTTAAAATTAACTTAACGAGTATACCGTTTTATTTCATAAACTGTTAGACCACCTAACAAACTATCAATTTCATATATAACATTTGTAGTAATATTTACGTCTTGACCCCTTAAAAGATACAAAGTATCGCGACATGAAATCATTATCGAAAAATAATAAATCTCGATTGGGCCTTAAGGCCCAATCAGTCGAAATAAGCTAAACCAAATAAGCAGTCCAAATAAGCTATTTCGTAATGTTATTAACGTACAAAAATAAGCCCGAAACCAAGCCCAAAACTTTCATAAGCCCAATGGATTTAAATTACTTAACGGGCCTAGTTTCCGCTTAAAAGCCCATTAAGCTAAAAATAAGCTCTATCGACAAATAAGCAGTTTTGAAAAGTTAAATAAGCTATTTTTAACTTATTTGAGAAATAAAAATACTAAGTTTCGAATTTGGTAAATTTTAGACTAAAATTGCAAATTTTATAACTTTTGGGTTAAAAGTGTCAAGTTTATAAAGTTGAAGTAAAAACTGTCATTTTACAAACTAAGGAGTGAAAAACTGATTTTATAAACTTTTGGGTGAAAAGAGTAATAATTGAAAGCTTTTTGATTTAAAATGTAAATAAATTTAACTTTGGACTAACGGTGTAACGCTAACGCTGTTAGGATAAAAAGTGTAAAATTAAAAAAAGAACAAGGATCCAAATATTATAATTAACATTCTTATTTCATTTTCTATTTTTACGTCACCCCCTCACATACATTTCCATTTTATTTTCTTTACGTTAAAAATATATATAACAATAATTTAACTAATTAACTTTACGTATTATTATCATCAAAGATTAAGAAAAGAAAACTACAAACATGATAAATTATCTTAAAAACATAAGAACATCGCTCGCATATCATCCTTTCATCATAACGATTAATCGTCACTCATTAATCGTTATTCATTTACCAAATAGTATTTGGTTAGATTCTCAGATAAATTTATTTATCAGGTTCCGTACTAAGGACGCTTCCAAAATCATTCTCATACTCTCACTCAGGACGCTTCCAAAATCATTCTCATACTCTCACTCGCACTTACTTTCATCATTCCTAGTATCACTTAAGGTGAGTTCTTAGCCCCGTTTTTATAAATGTTTTATAAATGTTTTGGGGGAGATACATACTCAACTTCTACATTTACCTTCATAAGTATTTTAAACTAGTTACAAATTACTGTGAGTCATAGCCCCTATTTTTACTGGTTTTATAACTGTTTTATAAATGTTTTTGGGGGAGATACATGCTCAACTACTGTTTTTACTTTCATAAGTATTTTAAACTATTTACAAATTACTGTGGGACCATAGCCCACCATTTTATACATTTTATATCTCATGGAGAGATAACTGCTATAAACATGTTTACAAGTAACTTTTCAACTGTATGCTATATCTGATTTCTATTTCCTAAGTTAGCTATTGCCAAAAAGTCCCTCATATCATGAACATTAGTCACCCGTAGGGTGAACGTAAATAATTGTGGATAGATCTATTAGGGATTGACAATCCCCGTTTGGTCGTTGGAGAAAGCTACCAAACGCACTTTATTTGAAATTTAATAGGTTACTGGCAAGAACCTATCCCGAGGGCCCTTGTTACTATTATCCATCATTTATGATGAGATCTGTTAATCGGATGAGTGTCATGAGGCTTAGGGAAATCAGGTTGTAGTGCTGTGGGCGTATAACAACGTAGCTCATTATTTTTATCAAATTACTAATTTGTGTTCACTATATAACAGAAAATCATTATTTCTTGGCAAAAACAAACTATTTTGCTGTTGACCCAGTTTGGGCAAACCAACAAACTATTTCATGTTAACTTTGATTTTGATAAATCAACTGCTTTTGACTATAAACACTATGGATTTTTCTCACACTTTGATTTTGAAAATAAATCGTTTATTATGAATAGTATAAACTCACAAACTCTTTTGATTTTTAGAAATCAACTACTCTACTTATAAACTCTATGAACTCACCAACCTTTGTGTTGACACTTTTAGCATGTGTTTATATCAGGTCCATAATGAGCAAGGATGGTACGGAGGAGCACGGATTCTTACAAAGGCTATAAATTTTACTATCATTCGAAAACTTATTTAACAAACTTTAAAACCACTAGGACCTCATTTTGAAAACTCTGATATTTATAAAATTCGAATGATAAATGTTTTAAAATGACTAAATTGATAATCATTTTCTACTGAAAGACTGTGAACTACGAAGTAACACCCAATCTTTATTCCGCTGCAAATATTTTAAAATTGGGGGTGTTACAGCTTATACCAAGGAACAATTGGCCTTACATCAGACAAGTAATTCCAAACCATACAGAGGATGTTTGGAATAGTGATTTCAGGGTTATCATTCTATTATTGTGTTTTCAATACACAAAAAATAAGACAACAGTGTTTCAAACTATCAGAATAAAGTGTGTGCATTTTATCTCAGGTGAATACCTTGTCTAAACAAACACAAACAAATTATCTGTAAGCAAACACAATCCCAATTTCGCAAACAACCAGTATCTCATTACATGATGAGAATTAGAAGAACCGAAGAATATTAATAATATAATATTTCAGCTTTGGTCCTGAAGATATGATGTAAGATGTAAGATGTAAGATCAATATAATACAATTTCAGCTTCAATAAAGCTATTTGTTTTCATTGAACATACCTGACTAAAGAGATGATATCAGACATAATCGTCGGAACTGTTATAAAAGAAGTCACATTGTAATTTTCAATAGCTTCAAGAGCCGAGTTAGCTTCGAATTTGGGCATCAAGACATGACACGATCCTACCATGAGCATGGCTAAAGCCGAAGATAATCCACCGAAATGCTCTAATGGAGCAGTATACAAATACACCTGCATTTTCAAATCGAAGAGGCATGCATAATCAATAAACTGAAATTGCACATTAAGTCAAAAGGAAATTATGAGAATGTGTAAATGATCCTCACTATAACTAATAGCATCGATTTTGGCAAGAGATCGTACAACCAAATTTGAATGGCTTAACATGACACCCTTTGACTTCCCTGTAGTCCCTACAAAAAGAAAACATGTAAGAGGGTTTGTGAAGGAAAGACAAAAAACCAAAACAATATTTCAAAATGAGTACCCGAACTGACTCCCAGTCCTTTGCTGCAACTCTAGTCATTCCTGTTTATATTAACACTTAAAGCACCACCTTGACCAGGGTGGTCCGTCGACTAACATGTCAAATTACCCAGACTAACTTGAAGTGAATGCAAATTGGCCATGTGTTACGTTTTCCAAATGGTGAAGAATGTTTCCATAAGGCAATGTTACCTACAAAACAAAGCCAATATCATAAATTTTTTATTAAAAAAATTGTACATGAAGATTTGTTCTGTTGACTCTAACAGGATATAAAAAGTCCAATAAGTTCTGCACAAGACCATTTGGGAGAACTTAGGTGACTTTTGAGACAAAAATACACAATAACTTGAACAAATAAAAAAAGTTCACTAGTTCTATTAAAGAAAAATATAAACATCACTGTGCAAGGATTTTAATATTATATTAAAGTTGGAAGATATAAACATGTCTTGCTAAACGTTTATGAAGGCATAAAGGATCTTACTTTAGCATTAGTTTTTTATGAGGTTGCATCGCTCATGTAGATACTCTAGTCCTCTGTTACATTAAAACAGTAGTCTATGTAAGCCCCATAAAAGCACAATCTTAAAGGATCAACATTCGAAAGGTGTTGTGGATACCTCGCAATGTCAAGTGCAACTTTCATTATGTGATGCCACGTCAAGGTAGTAAACGTTGAAACTCACTTTGCATAGTGTAGTCAACGTAATATTGTGTGGACGTCTGCATATAGGTTTTCTCATGGGTGATTTTAGCGAAACTCTCCATTACAGTCTGCAAAACGTGATTTAAATAAAATAATAAAATGTAACTGAAATATAACAGACATAGTATTACTGGATTAGAATTAAATCCATTTTAAGTTAGGGAGACACTAAACTCATAAGAACATTAAGCTTATTGGAGAAACTAAGTAATGTACCAAAGTATTAGAAAGATTCTGAGAGTAATCACAAAAAATTACATGGTAAACAACATTTGTGATGGGTCTCTAAACTTACTTCAATATATTGATTAATAAAAGGGTTTCAATTGTGACCTGCAAAAAATCACGGAAGTTAAAACCATAGTAAATCTTTGCGTAACATCACCGTTTAATTTTTTTTAATTAAATTGGATCAAAGCAAATATATTAAACTGAACCGAAACAAAACCAATTCATCAAAATACCTGTACTATAGCGTGATGAGCCATTCTCTCCGGCAATCGAAACTTGTATCCTCCTCAAGCAATCGAGATGATTGATTAACCATAGCCACACTCTGATTAGTTTCATTAAACTGACAATCAAAACTCGTATCTTTGGCATATAACCAAGGAGAATTACTAATTATCTATGACATTCAAAATTAGTACTCTCTATATAAACAACCTCACTTTCAAACATTTCATCAAACACCTTGCACTCTTTTTTAAATCACTTACAAACCTCCTGCACAAACATGTATCACAAAAAAAATGACACCAATCTTCAGATCTACTACATATAACGACCTTCATATTCATAATCAATAAAAAATTTAAAAGTACCAAATTAACACATCAAACTAAACAAAGGAAGATAAATCAAAACTTACATATGGCCAGCAACCATAAAATGTCATCGACTCGAGATGTTAGGGTTTTATAAAAAAAAATTGTGTATAGGTTTTTTGAATCAGTGATATTATGCGAGGTATTTTTGGAAGATTATTCGAATTGATACTATCATTTACTGGGTTTATGTTTGAAACCTTCTTTGATTTGGGGAGCGTATATGAATGCACAAAAGAAACGAATGCTATTTAATTCTTTAATTAGTTACCATGAATGAGTTATTGTTGAGGAGCGTGAATGAGATGTGAAGAATGTATTGCATTAGCAAGTTGTACGTATTAAAGCATGTACCAATCACAGCCAAGACACATCATCGCATTAATTGCATAGAGTGCTTTAAGGGGCTTGTAAATTATTCTGGTTTATTAGTATAGATAGATGAAACTTATATAATTGCATATTTCCTCAAAATACAAGTTTTTAATGTATAACGTATAACGATGTTTAAACATGTTTTGAGCAAATATTCAAATATGAAAGTTTTTGTAGGTATATATAGGGTTGAAAACGAGTCGAGCCGAGCCGAGCCGAGCCTCAACTTGAGCCTCCAGAGTTTGACTCGTTCAAGCTTCTTACTTATGAACTTTAGCTTTTCACGAGCCTGCTAGAGCTCAGCTCGTTCAAGTTTTTTACTAAGCATGAGAAGCAAAGTTGAAAGAACCAAAATGGCCAAAATGGGCCAAAGATAAATCCTTCATAAAAAAAGAAAAAAGAAAACTAAAAAAAGAAAAGGCAAATCCGATCAAAGAAGCTAGTATTTTTTTAATTTTCTTCCCCCATTCTCCACGCTTCCTTCCTTCATCTTTGATAATATCCAAATCCAAAATCCATTTCTCTATAAAAACCCTAAAAATCAATCCAACCCCAAAATTTATAAATTTATTTTTCAATCCATAATAAATTCCCTCAACAACCCTATCATCAGCATAATATTAATTATCTAAGTGAATAATTAGTTTTAAAAAAAAATTGGATGTTGTTGATCTGATTGATAGTAATATATATATAGAAATAGAAAAGAAGGGAAGGGGAAATAGAGGAGTTTTGGTATTTAGTGGATGAGGGTTGCGTGATGGGGGCAACAGGTTCAAAGCTTGAGAAAGCTTTAGGTGACCAGTTTCCTGAAGGCGAACGCTATTTCGGTCTCGAAAACTTTGGCAATACTTGCTATTGTAACTCTGTCTTACAGGTTGCCTTTCCCCCCCCCCCCCCCCCCCCTTATCTAGTACTAGTTACATTATTATCACAAAACATGATAAATGCATACTATTTCGATTCGTTAGGTCTAGTTGATTTAATTATCTCGTTTTACTTTTATGGTATGCGGTGGCGGAACCAGGAAAATAGGTTGTGGGGGGCAATTTTTTTTTTTGACAATAGTAACAAAATGCGGAAGAAAAAACTAGGATCTTAATGATAAATCGAGTATTGTTACTTAGAGATGAAGGATTTATAAGGTTTTACTTTTTAGAGTGTTGAATGTTGGGTTTTAGTATGTGGGCAGGGGCAATTTGAGTTTTGGGTGGAGGGCACTTTCGGAAAAAAGCTCAAAATTAACACTAAAATCTCATCTTTTTGGGCGAGCCATGGAGGGCACCGCCCTCCCATACTAACTACATGCATCTGCCCCTGTTTGTATGGTTTTAAAGGGACGATTTGACTTGATACTTATTGCTCTTACTTGAAGTTGTTGTGCATAATAGAAGTAAGTTAAGTTGTGCTTTTATTGAAAACGTGAAATAAATGTTTTGACTTTGTTTTAGGGGTCAATGTCTCTACTCATCAGATTTAACTTCGGGTTTCAGTATTTTGTAAGGGAAGATTTAGGAGGTTTTGGGTTTTTGCATTTGCAAACAGACCGTGCTTGTGGCTTCTCTCTAGGAAAATGCATGTAATCACCTTTTTGAAGATGTTTTGCCAAATAGTGCATTCTGATAATCGGTCTCTTGCAACACACAATCATATGCCAAACACCTTTTCTTTTTCTTTTTTTTCTTTTTTTTCTTTTTTATTATTATTATTATTATTATTATTATTATTATTTTTTTGATTTGATGGAGTAAAATAGTGGAAAAGGATGATGAGGAATGGTTATTTGGAACATCTTGTCACATTGCTGGGTTGTGATCTGAAAGCTATGTTGTTGGATTAAAAGTTATTGATATGTTTTAAACAAATAATGTCGATTGTAGTAGATGATCACTAACGCTTGGCTTGCTTTGCCTTTAGGGGTTTGGCATCATGCTAGCTGTCTTTAACAAGTTATGTTTGATATTATTCTACTCTTAGTGGTTATAGACCATGATATAAGTTAGCTGTGTAAATGCATAACTGGTCAAGTGGTCATGATGTTTGGTTTGGAAATTAACTAGTAATGAGTAGTAGTAAGCTATCCTTGCAAGTTTACATAAACAGATGTTCTCATACAATTTTGATTTTAATATTTCAGGCTTTATATTTTTGTGTTCCGTTTCGCGAACAGCTACTCGAGTATTATGCGAATGTAAAAAATCCGGGAGATGTAGAAGAGAATCTCCTTACATGTTTGGCAGAACTGTTTATGCAGGTACACAGCTTACTTAAAATTAATTCTAGTGGTCGATTTTGGTTTCTGTTAGTAGATTTTTTTTTTTTTTTTTTTTTTTTTTTTTTTTTTAAATTTATTAATGGGATTATATATAAGGGAAAATTGTCCAAATATACATTCAACTTGCCACCTTTTACTATTGTATGCACTGAACTTTTTTTTTCCTATTATATACACAAACTTTACTAATCATCCTTATTGTATCAATAAAACGCCTTTTTGATGACTAATACAAGTCATGGCACAATTAGAAGAGAGAAAATTGTCCAAATATACATTCAACTTGCCACCTTTTACTATCGTATGCACTGAACTTTTTTTTTTCCTATTATATACACAAACTTTACTAATCATCCTTATTGTATCAATAAAACGCCTTTTTGATGACTAATCCTCCTTATTGTATCAACTTGCCACGTCATCAAAAAGGCGTTTTATTGATACAATAAGGATGATTAATAAAGTTTGTGTATATAATAGGAAAAAAAAAAAAGTTCAGTGCATACAATAGTAAAAGGTGGCAAGTTGAATGTATATTTGGACAATTTTCTCTCTTCTAATTGTGCCATGACTTGTGAGTAAAAGTTGTTAGTTTGTTACTGAGAAAATATGTTGTTGACATCACCCCTTCTATGACCAAAGCTGAAGTCGTCTGAAATATATTGCATTTTTTTGACTAAATAGTATGAAAAAGAATTGCAGATTGCTATTACAAAATGTTGTACCTTTCTTTACAGTACCATTTCCATTGAAAGATGGTTGTTTTAATGTATAGCACTGTAGCAGTTTTTCAAATCTTATAATTAACCGCTAGCTTGAATGTTTCTACTAACACCTTCATGATATACTTCTATAAAAGGATAACATTATCATTCTCTTTGTTGATATTTCTTTTGAAATCATGTTGATGTTGTGATTACTAAAATGTAAGCGCGTTTAGCAAGATAGTTCTGTTTTCGTGAATTATTATTTTATTCATAAATCTGCTTAAGTTATGCTTAATGATCTTTGAAACCTAAATCTTTGATAGCCAAGAAGGAAGTCTTTCTCTTCGGCCCATCAGGCATTTGAGTTTTAAAAGATAAAAAAATTCATACCTTCGATTTCATAAAAAAGGATGAGTTTGTAAACCTAAATGAAGATTACAAAACCAAGTCTGTTTGTCAATTTCTAGAAACTGTTTACATTTTATGAACCTGAGATTATTCTCAAACAATCCTGACTTGTTGTTTGGCTAAATACTCTATGATGTTAAATTATCCATCTGTGAATGTCTTGATATTGTAGCTAATATTATTTCTGATATGTGTTTTAGATTAGCACACAAAAGAAGAAAACAGGTGTTATTGCTCCCAAACGCTTTGTACAAAAAGTTAAGAAAGAAAATGAGCTTTTCCGAGGTTACATGCATCAGGTATGACTGTATGAGACATTTCTCATACAAATATGAAACTTATGGGTTACAAAATGAGCAAACTGGGTAACAGTTTAAAGTGGGTGCATTTCGTTACGGTCAAAACAGGTCAGGTCGGACACGCTCAAAACACTTATTGTCCAAAGTCTTACAGTATATTTTTGCAACCAGTTTGTAAAATTTGGTTGTATAAAATGCATCATTTCACTGATACTTTAAGTTTTCCTTTTAAAATGATTTTAAGAGGTTTTATCCATAAAAAATACACATTGGGCGATATTTAGCCTGTTTGACTTGTTTTTCTATAAGGCTATGCTTTTTATTTTACTCGTTTGACCTATTTGAGAAAAAAAACATAACCTGAATTGACCCATTCACAATTATTGGATTGAAACTGCCACCTACTGAATCCAATGTTTCTTTCAGAACCTAATTTTATGTGTTTCATATGTTGTGTAGGATGCACATGAATTTTTGAATTTCTTGTTAAATGAACTAGTTGAGATACTAGAGAAAGAATACAATGTAACAAAAGGGTCGAAAGAACATTCACCACCTCTTGATAAGATCGCCAATGGGATACATGGTCCGCAAGCCAATGGTGTAAGAAAGGAGCCCTTGGTTACATGGGTTCACAAAAACTTTCAGGTGGGTTTGATAACTGATAAATATGGTCTTGCTGCAGATGATAATTACCATCAATGTATAGGGTGATAGAGATAGCAATATCAATATGGGAGGGCCGAGTGGGTAATGCCAATATAATCTTGAATTAAATGATTTAGGAGGTTTATGCATTAGTAATACACTCTGGGCGACTTGCACCTGTTTTGCACGTTTTCTTTTAAGCTAGTATTATTTATCTACTCACTTGACCTATGAGAGAGAGAATATAACCTTAGTCTACCCTTTTTTAAGTAAATGGTTCGAAATTACTACCTCTAGCGTGAACATAGAAACCTAAAAAAAGTTGAATCAGTTGAACGACACACACTGACCAAACTTGTATTTTGATTTAAGTTAAGACACTATGGCTGCTTTGTTTATTTGTCCCGTCATGATTTAGCAGCTATGTAGTTAATCTCGGCGAGATCTCGCCGAGATCTCGTCGATATCTCGGATCTCGGGCTTAGAAAAAATCTCGGTTCAAAATCTCGGCCCAAAATCTCGGATCCGATATTCTCGGCGAGATTGGCCGAGATTTTGCCGATATTGGCTCCAATATCGGCGAAATTTCCGAGATTTTGCAAATTGTAACTGTGTGACTATTTTTCTTCCTTCTTTCTTTTGACTTTATTAATTGATGATAAGATTTCCTTCGTGGGTTTGTGGATACCGAAGGAGGTTGTGTATTTGTGTTTGTTTGAGGTTCAGATTAAAGCAGAAAAAGATAAGTAGAAGATTAGAGTGGCTGAACTAGCAAAAGAGCTTTGTGTTATCAAGAAAAGGAATTGTGGTTGCTGTAGCCTGTAGATAAGTGAGGAGATTTTTTTGGCTGCGTGAAAAAGCATTAGGGTTAGAGGAATTATAGGAAGTATTTAGGGTTTGTTATTGGGCTGCTAACTAAATTGTTTATTTTGGCCCAATTAATAAAAATATACAGTTTATTTTGTTACACAATGTAACTTTTATGCTATATTTTTTGTTTAATCTTTTATGATTTATATATATATATATATATATATATATATATATATATATATATATATATATATATATATATATATATATATATATATATATATATATATAAATATTTAATATTCTAAAAAATATAAAAACCGATATCTCACCGATATCTCACCGCGATAACCGATATTTCAAATCTCGGACCTTGAACGATACGAGATTTTTGACCGAGATAACTACATAGTTTAGCAGTTTGGTTTTCAGTTTCTTGATCATACATGGACCATAAAGATTGCAAAAATATATACATTATCTTTAGGCTTTATTAATTCTGATGCCTTTTGTCGTTTGAGAGAATGAACCGAACAAAACTGTATTGAACCCTATAAATTTGTGACTCTATCTTGTATCTTCATGTTAAGATTATCCCGGAAATCTAGTATCCAATTCTTAAGTCTTTGTTTCTTTCAACACGATTTCAGTGACTTGCGCTTGTTGTTGCTATTGTTTAGTGATTCGTATGTTTTTAAATTCAGGGTATACTTACGAATGAAACAAAATGTTTAAGATGTGAGACGGTGACTGCAAGGGATGAAACTTTCTTAGATCTGAGTCTGGATATAGAGCAGAACAGTTCAATTACAAGTTGTCTAAAGAACTTCAGCTCCACCGAGACCTTAAATGCTGAGGATAAGTTTTTCTGTGATAAATGCTGCAGGTTTGTGCTTTCTCCAAGATTTTAGTTTTTGTTTATGTCTGAGTACACCGATTATCTAAAGATAGTTTTTTTGGGGTATGTTTATTTTTAGATATCATAGATCACACATTCTTGGGTAAACCCTATAAAGTTCAATTTTCGTAGGAAATCCTGGTAGTTTATTTTAAAGCAACTTTAAGAATGAACCCTGAAAAAGATTGGTGGGTAGCTGGGTAATGATTGTTTCTGGAGATGGTAAATGGTAATGGGACAAGAAAAGTTGGGTCAGTGCGACTTTGATAAAATATAATGCACATGTTTTTCTTTTTTGAATTTTATCAAATATAATGCTTTAGATATGATTAGGAAATGTTATTGTTGCAGTTATAGTTTAATTTATAAGTATAATGCTTAGGAGGTTTTATGCATTATGAAATACACTTTAGAGGCCTGTTTATCCGACAATGTTTCTAAATTGCCACCGCTTATTGGTTTTTTTTTTTCACAATTCACTATGTGCATCATTATGTTTTGGGTGATTGCTGTATTTATAACTGTTACTTTTACATCGGCCCAGTTTGCAAGAAGCGCAAAAAAGGATGAAGATCAAGAAACCACCGCATATTTTGGTCATACATTTGAAGCGTTTCAAGTACATGGAGCAGCTCGGGAGGTACAAAAAGCTATCATACCGTGTTGTTTTCCCCCTTGAGCTGAAGCTGACCAACACCATGGAAGATGCGGACTGCGAGTACTCATTATTTGCTGTGGTAGTTCACGTTGGAAGTGGGCCCAACCATGGTCATTATGTCAGTCTGGTCAAAAGCCACAACCATTGGCTCTTCTTTGATGATGAAAATGTAGAAATGATTGATGAATCTGCTGTTCAAACCGCATTTGGTTCAGCGCAAGAGTATGCAAGCAACACTGATCATGGATACATCCTGTTCTATGAGAGCATTGCTACCAGCAATGATAAATAGTGACGACAACTGTTGTTGATACCATGGTACCTTAAAAAACAATGATCAAAATGGTATTTTCGGATTTTTTTTTTCTTTATTTTTTAACATTTGTGTTTCTTGGTTTCTGTCATATGATATAGAGCAATTTGGAATATTATTAGATGAGAAGAAACTTGAGATGGGTTTGATGTAGAGTTGATGCTGCTATTTGAGATCATCTGTTTTTAGTTAGTAATAAAGGTGGATATGTGGATGATGACGAAAATGTCGTATTAAACCCTATTTTGATCTTCAAAAACAATGACAATGGCTGCCTGGACAGGATAACTTGATGTTTATTTATCTGTCTTGTTTGTATGGCTGTTAAATCTTTTTCGTGTTGTGGGTCCTTTTCATGTTTAGAAAATAATGAAGTTATAATTTTGTTGTATTTTTGTTTGATGTATGTAGAAATGAAGTGTGAATATGGAGATCGGAGAAACTGTTGATTTGTGATATTAAGTGGCAATTTCGACAATGGACATAGAATTTGTCGATTGAGTTGTTTCAGTAAATACAACAACAACAACAAACCCAATCCTGCGAAGGCGAGGTATGGGGAGGTAGAAATGTAGACAGGTCCTACCCTACCCCAGGCAAAACCTGAGAGTAGAGAGACTGCTTCCAGGGAGACCTCCGGCACGTGCACCAGTGCGAGTGAAAGAGAAACTAAAATAAGCAAGTAGCAAAAGAGCAACAAGTAAAAGCATATAGAAGCAAGCAACCAACCAGAAAGGGGCCTAGTACAAAAGACAAACATAAAACATACAAACAAACATGCACCAAGACAACAAACAACAACAAACAAACAACAAACAAGGGGCAAGACAATCAGAACATGCAAAACAAAGCAAGTAGGGCAAAAGAAAGAAAGCAAAAGAAAAGCCAAAAACAAACACAAAAAAGCAAGGGCGCACAAGCAAGCGGGCAAAAAGCAAGAAGAGCAACACAAAAACAAAGCAAGGCAACGCAGGGGGCAAAAGCAAAGGCAAAGCAAAAGGACACCACTAGCCTACCACAAACCTACAAGAGAAGAGCAAAGGGGCCACTAAACCTAGAGTGCAAAGGGCAAACTAGACCTAAAAGGCAAAGGGGCAGGGCAACAAAGGGAAGAGAAAAGACCCAGGCGCAAAGGCAAGCACCTACAACCCTTCCGACACTACCCGCAAGACCTAATCCTAGCTCTCCACACATTCCTATCTGAGATCATGTCCTCGGACAAGAGAAGCTCCTTCATGTCTAACCTAAGTCGATCCTCCCACCTGAGCTTAGGTCTTCCCCTCCTCCTCAAACCGTCAACCATCAGCGCCTCGACTCTCCTAACCGGTGCTGTTTGTGGCCTCCTCCTGACATGACCGAACCACCTCAACCTTCCTTCTCGCATCTTCGAGATTATAGTTTCAACTTCCAGTTCCGCTCTGAAAACTCCGTTCGGGATCATGTCAAGCATCGTCTTACCACAAATCCACCTTAGCATCCTCAGTTCTGCCACTTCCACTCTGTTAGCTTGAGCTTTTGTGATAGGCCAACATTCTGACCCGTACAAGATAGCTGGTCTGATTGCCACCTTATAAAATTTTCCCTTAAGCTTAGAGGGGACTTTCTTATCACAGAGTACTCCTGACGACGCCCTCCATTTCGCCCAACCTGCTCTAATACGGTGGGTAACGTCCTCGTCTATCCTTCCTGATTTGTGTATCACCGAACCCAAATACCTAAAGGACTCCTTAGGTTGAAGAATCTGGTCTCCGATACGAACTTCCTCCTCGTTTCGGCCGATCTCGTAGCTACCGAAATCACATCTCATGTATTCCGTCTTCTCTCTGCTCACCCGAAGCCCATTGTCTTCCAAAGCCTCGCGCCAGTGTTCCAGTCTGTATTTTAACCCTTCGGCCGATTCTGCAACCAACACAATATCGTCTGCGAATATCATGCTCCAAGGGATGCCCTCTTGTATCCCTCGGGATATCTCATCGAGAATCAAGGCGAAAAGGTAAGGGCTAATGGCTGATCCTTGGTGAAGTCCAACTTTCACCGGGAAAAACTCAGTGCACCCCACCGTGCACCGTACGCGGGTCTTCGCCCCATCGTACATATCCCTAATGATCCTTAAGTATCTCCTTGGGGTCCCTTTTTCTATTAGAGTCCTCCATATCAACTCTCGTGGGACACTATCGTATGCCTTTTCTAGGTCAATGAAAGCCATATGCAAATCTCTCTGTCTTTCTCTATACTTCTCCATAAGACTTCTAAGGAGGTGGATAGCCTCGACCGAGGACCTCCCTGGCATAAATCCGAATTGGTTTTCTGACACCCTTGTCTCCCTTCTTAACCTCCTCTCTATAATTCTCTCCCAGAGCTTCATGGTGTGACTAAGTAGCTTAATACCCCTATAGTTGCTACACACTTGAGCGTCTCCCTTGTTCTTGAAGATGGGGATGACTTCGCTGGGTCTCCATTCATCTGGCATCTTTGCGCTAGAGAATATCTTGTTGAAGAGACAAGTCAACCATATTACCCCCTCATCTCCTAGGCTCCTCCAGGCTTCTATGGGTATTTGGTCCGGGCCTACAGATTTGTTTCTACCCATCTTCTGTAAAGATTTGTAACATTCGTCTTTATATGCCCAACTGAATCGTTCGTGTTATGCTTATGAGACTTGGACTTATGTAATTCGGATTATTCGATTATTCGGAATTTCGGATATTCATTTTATCCCAATTTGAATTCGGTTCGGTTTAGTTCGGTTTTACCCAGAAAAAAAAGTTTAAACGAACCAGATAAACTGAAAAACCCGATAACCGAATTGATGAACACCCCTAAGTCGTTATCCTCAAAATTAAAACATTCATATTATCATAACTAACAGATGTAGAAACAAGCTGAGTCGAACCCAAGCCTGCAAGTCATTAATTATGATATAAATGTACAATTATACGTTATAAACGCATATAAATGCTAAAGCTTGAACTCATGTATTAAATGATTGATAAACAAAGCCTCGTTTAACACTAATGCTTGAACTCGTAACTAGTAAGTAGTTATAAGATAGTAAAATTTCACTTTGTTGAGTTTAGGGTACCATCTACTACCTTTATAGTTTAAGATATTAGAATAGAAGTCTCACTTAACCAAGTTCTTGGTACTAAAATACATTTCAATCAATTTCAATTCACAGTTGAAAAGAATGAGAAATTGTGCACGGTGCTAGTAAAAGCTGATGTGCCGTATGCACTTCTGACTGACACAATCGACAACTTGAGGAATAAATGTGCTTTAATACTTTTTGAGTTTTACAAGAATAATAATCGTGAACATGAGACCTTCGTCTTTTAACTTATATCTTTTTAAAAAATTGATATGTTAAAACTTGTAGTAGACACTTACTTTGAGTTAAATAAAAGTTAGACACTAACTTTAACTTTTGAAGATTACTTTTACTGTCTTCAATTGTTATCATAGCCGATTCATATTCACAAATTTAGTTATAAGTTATGGAGCAATGTTAGAATTACCAAATTTTACAAAAAAGATTTCATACAATGACGTGTAACAAAATGATTCGTTATAAAAAAAAGTTGTGAATAAAAAAGTAAATAAGTGGTGAATTTAAACTGAAATTCTCACTCAAACACTTAAATGTATAGGTGATCGATCTTTGCTGAAGAAGCAGGGTACGTGCGACAATTAATAGAGATGTAAATACATTCTCAACTCGCTTTGTTGCGCGTACTCTACCTCTCCAACATAGATTTGCTCACCTTCTTGCTACTTATGCGTGTATCCAATGCGCAGTTTTTGTTTCATACAGTTTGATGTTATGTTTGTAGAATTTAAATTTAGTATACAAACTAAGGCCTTGAAACTGCAACGTTTCATTAATCTAACTTATTAAGAAGAATCCAAATCTAAATTGTATCAGGGGCGGAGCGAGGATTTGTAATTAAAGGGCCCGAAGTTCATTATATAACCCGAAAAAATAAAAGTTTAAAAATGGTTTTCAACTTTAGTTTATACAAATAAACCATCACAAAAACTTACGAATGCATTACTAAACCTATTTTTTTATAACATATTTAGTGGATAAAAAGTATAGTAAACTCAAAATAAAGGTTTTTTTTTTTTAATTCTATTTTGATGCTTCTAAGTATATAATTAGGGGCGAGCAACAAAGCCGAAACTTTCTAAGATTCTTGATTTAGATATTCGGATATCCGAAAACTTGATCATAATTTACTAAAAAGTTAGGTTTTATAAAAGGACAGTTTTGGAAGTCATATAAAAGTTTTTCAAAAATTATAGATATCTGAATATTCAGATATATAAAACTGTAATATGAGATTTCGGATATTCGAATTACAAAAAACTTAGATAAAATATAATGTTTAACATAAAACCATCATCGCAAATTTCGGATATCCAAATTCGTGATATAACTAGTTGTTGACAAGTCCCTTAAATTTTTTAAATTAACAATAAAAAAAATATTGTCAAAAATATCTCATTTCATATTTTTACTTCAGTGGCCACTTAGATAGGAGATATTCATGTCGGTTGTTTTCTTTTTCTTTCATGATAGCGCTTCATATCCATGGATTAAAGAAATATGTGCAAAGTTTGAGTGTTTGAAAGCGCTTCATATCCGTGGTTTGGTTGTTTGTGATGAACATCTCGCGCTGTTGGCTAAAACCCGAGGTAAGGACTTACGGAGTTTGAAGATTTGCGTGTGTGAAGGGTTTTCCGAGAACGGATTAGTGCACATATATGAGTATTGTAATGATTTGAGAACTTTGTGTTTGGAAAATAATGAGGTGGATGGTGAGTTGACTGGCGAATGGTTACATGAATTGGCTTTACGTAACACTCCCATTGAGTCCTTACATTTAAGGTTTGTTAATTATAATGTTGAAATTCTTACACTTGTTGCACAAAAATGTAGCAACTCTTTAGTATCTTTGAAGGTTAGTCAAAAACCTCTAAATCATTTAGGAGATGCCTTTAGCCATGCTGTTAAGTTGCAAGATTTTGAGGGCGCTGATTATGACAAAGATGGGGACTATACTAGTTTCAAGTTTCCCCCAAGCATTCGTAGTTTAGGTATGAGGGACTTGCCTGTTACTTCATTCTCTTTACTACTCCCTCATGCGAATCAACTGCGGGAATTGAATCTTACAGACTCAAAAAAAATATATTGACAGTGTTTCTTGATTGAAAGGTGTCCCAACCTGGAAGTACTATGTACAGATGATGTATGTGGAGACATGGGATTACGAGTTATTGGTCAGGTTTGCAAGAAACTGCGCAAACTTACCCATTACGGGTATGTGACTTGTGACAACTGGCAAAATAGGGAGCCATTTATAAAACCCGCATTACATTAAAATTATAAATTTGGAATTTTTTTAAAGTTTATTGTGACGAGATATTTTACGAATGTTGGTACTTGATTTTTAATCGTACGATGTTTATGAGATTTGGTTATTTATTTATGGTTTGGTTGATTCGGTCGTGATGATTTATTTTATGATCGTTACTTTGGCACTACATTGACTCCGGCACTAGATTAACCTAACGAATTTTAATCTTTTACAAAACGGTAGCGATTCACCGTTAAATAAACATTATGTCTTTCATACATATCTATATGTTTCGGGAAATGTTGTTGGGAAAATCATTTATGACGTGTACGAATATGTTTGGCGAAAATTTAATACTTTTATGAACGAGTAATCGTGTTACGGGAAAACCGATTAAAAAGAGTTCACTAAATATTAAAGTTATTGTGGCTAGTTTTAGAAAAGTGAAACTTGAGGGACCAATGTGCAAATTTCGGGTATAATACCCACACCCTAACCCTAACCCTTTCATAATTATCATCACCACACCTCCCCTCTTCTCCCTCTTGTCGCCGCCGACTGTACACCCCAACACCATCACCACCGCCGTTTTCCAAGCAACACCACCATCACCAAAATACTCACCATCATCTCCTTGTTCTTGTGGTGTGAAACACGCGCCCCTCCCCTTCGTTTTTATTGTTACCGCCGCACTCCACACCACACGCCACCACACCATCATTTTTCTTGGTTTTCATTCGATTTAAAGGTGAGAAATCGTGAGTTTTGTGTCGGGTTTGACTATTTTGAGTTGAACCCGAATTGAATCTTGATATATTGGGTGTTAAAAATCGAGGTGAAAACGGGTTTTAATATAAAGACGGGTTTGGTATCCATGGAGGTCGACTTTTGCTTGTTTTGGTGCTCGGATCGGATTTTTGGATGCGTTTGGTTTGGGTTGTGGCTCGTATTGAGCTCGACCGAGACCCAAGGTCTCGGTGTGATCACTCCTCGACTCGATTGAGAGTCTTGGAGGTGTTGTGGTTTTATTATTTTTGATTCTTGGTGATTGGTTGATTGCTAGTTGATGTTTTGGTCGCTTGGTTGCTCTCGACTTGTTATTGTGTTGTTTTGATTCTCGGCCGACGCCCCCCTTCGCGGGCTGTTTTGGTCGAATGGCTCCTTTGAGCAAGCCGAGACCAAAAGGTCTCGGGTGAGGTTAATTCTTATGGTTTGTGGTCTCATAGTTGACCCGGGTTTGACTTGGTAAGTCGACCCGTAATATTGGTATATTTTGCTTTGGGTTAATATGGTGTTACCATTTTATGTTGTGGCATGTTGGACCGAAGCTTTGGACATTGGTTTACTTGTATTTGGAATTGGAGTTGTGTTGACGAGTATGGAATTGGGGAGCGATTGTGAGACGGTCAATTAGATGACGGAGATAGGTTAGTTGGGTGCCGTAGTCGGACCCTCATGTTGTAGCACGTGGATATGGGATTGTTTGGACGGAGTTGATATATTTATTTGTGACTTGATTCTTATTATTTTGGACTTGGACTATGAGCCGAGGGTCATGACTCGGACATGTGATCAAATTCTATGACTCGATAAATATTTAAAAGTCGATATTAAAAATAATACTCGTAATAATATTATTAAGAATATAATCGTTTATATACGTATATAGACGTGTTAAACGTATATATATATATATATATATATATATATATATATATATATATATATATATATATATATATATATATATATATATATATATATATATATATATGCGTATATTAATAATAAAACGATCACGAGTAAACGTATAATAATAAAACGATAGTTATTATACTATGCAAATAGTGTAATAAATGTCGGACTATTGTTATAAATAATAACTATATAAATAATGGCAAAATAATAAGTCGGGTAAATAATAATTAAAAGTGTGATTTTGTTTATAAATTAGAAACTTATCGAGTTATACGAATTGTGGTTCTGTAAAGTCCAAGTGGGCTTTATATTGTGACTTTCGTGTTGTCACGGATATATGACGATTAATATAAACATTTTATATATCGAGTGACTTATTCTAGATCGAGTTATTTGACGATATAAAATGAGTATATTAATGGGTATCGTATCCCACGACGCCCATAGGATGTGGTATATATTTTAGGGTAATAAATTACTATATGTCTCGTGGAATTTGGCCGATTCGACGATATATATAGGGAATTCATTGGACTACGACATATACCAAATAGAATCTTTTGTGCAATGTGCTTTAGGTTGGGTATAATTTTGGAACGATATATTACGTAAATAAATATGGGAGATTATCAAATCGACAGATTTAATAAGCTTCGATAATTATTTAAATAATATGTTGGGCTAACATTAGACCTATAGTTGTTTTATTATTTTTGTTTATTGTGGCTTTCTGGTTTGAGTTGTGTCGACCCTCCACCCGTATGGATACCAAACGTCAAACTTCAAATTAATATGAAGTTAATTCGAGAAATGGATATTTTTGGAAAGTAAAATGGAATACGTTCGGGAATGGGAATATTTGATTTTGAGGAAATGATTTCTGAACGAGTTTGATATTGTTAGGAAGTGCCGAGTCTGTAGTCGCCGTTACGTGAGTTGCTTGAGATTACTTACGTCTTTCTTCTATCGTTTCTTTTGAGGATTTCTGGACTTGAGGTGAGTCATAGCCCCACTTTTACTCTTGAACTTTGTTTTCAATACTTGGGGTGAGAAACGTGCAAATGTTTTATTTGGACTATTATCGCTTTGTTTATTTAAAACTTGCTATGCTTATAGAACTAGGTAGGATTAAGCGAGGCCTAGTCCCGAACTAGGTAAGCTATTGATTTGGTTGTTGAGCGAGGCCTAGACATGAGCTAGGTAAGCTATTGATTTGGTTATAGAGCGAGGCCTAGTCCCGAACTAGGTAAGCTATTGATTGGTTATTGAGCGAGGCCTTGTCCCGAACTAGGTAAGATATTGATTGGTTGTTGAGCGAGGCCTAGTCCCGAACTAGGTAAGCTATTGGATTGATTATAGAGCGAGGCCTAGACTTGAGCTAGGTAAGATATTGATTGGATGGATTTGAGCTATAGCGTGCACCTATAGGGTTGATTTGATTTGATTTGATTTGGTTGGATATTTTGGTTGGATGATTGAGGCCTAGTTTAGCTAGCAAGCGTTTTGCGTATATGTCCACTATATTGAATTATGAATTTAAACCTATGATCTCCTCAGCGAAAGCTGACTTTTAGCACGTTTTCTCAGGTAATTAAGTGATGCTCTATGGATGCTTGGGATGGGAGGCTTGACATTTGGCACCGGTTATGGATCTATATTTTCTAAAACTCTGATAACTATTGTGGACCTATATTTATTTCTTTTGGGCCTGACTTTGGATGATTTTGTGATAATGTAAACTCTAAAACCCCGCGTGGTTGTATTTTATTTTGTTTACTTTATCTCGTTCTTTTATGTATTGTGTTTGGATACCAATCCCCGTAGCACCCCGAAAGCTTGTTGAATCTTCCGCTGTATCAAATTTTGGGGGTGTTACAGATTGGTATCAGAGCCAAGGTTATAGAGAACTAGGTAAATAGACACCTAAACTATAACCGATTTTTATAGAAAACGATCCTCGACCATTGCCCGCCAGCCCACCAAGCCGAAGCATCATTGTTTATTATTGAGGTATTATGAGATTATTGAGACGATTATAGAGTTGGGATTTTTTTGAGATGATTTGAGGATTTGAGGTTTATTGATTTAGTGATATGATGCGTTTTGAGGAATTATATGGCTTAATTGTTTTGCGAATGGTTTTAGTAATGCGGTATTTTAAATCTTTCTTGATTATATACGATTTGGAATTATATGATGATTTTTGGATTTGATATTTTGAGTTCGCAGTTTAGTTGTTTTGAAACACTTACACCTACCCTACGCTGTTGTCACAGATTATGGCCTCCCATACGCCTGATGTTGTCGAGGATATTCTTACTACACCGGTATTGCCAGCACAGTTCACCATGGCTCCTGATGACCCTTACCAGGTTGCCATGCATTCAGCTACTATGACACCGACAGGTTCTACTTCAGCACCACCTGCTGCATCTACGCAGGGACCCTCATCTTCTCTAGGGCTCCCTGGTACATCGAGGCAACTTACTCTTCATCAAGCTTTGGCTCGTGTGGCTCCACGTTTTGCCCACTGAGCTACGGCACGCATGTTGGTACGCCCTACTTCACCACCTTTACAGATTGATGCTCACTCTCTTCTGTCTGAGGTGCCACCCGTATCATTGCGTCGTCGTCCTAGATCACCTACCCCTTCACCACATGGTTCACCTGTTAGGAGACGATGATTGATGATGTACTCTTCCGATGAGGAGGAGGAGTACGAGGGTGAGGATGAGGCTGATGACCCTCAGGAGGCTGAGCAGGGTGAGGATGATGACTCTGAGGAGGAGGATGACCCTCAGGAGGAGGAGATGCCTGATGATGATGATGATTTGATTGTACCGCCAGCACAGGCTGAGGAGCTTGATTCACCTATACATCCGATTGAGCCTGATTCACCTGATCATCCGTTTTTGTTTGAGTTGCCACCTGGTAGTCCCGTTGAGTCGGATGCACCTTCTGAGGTCTTTGCTGAGCATGCAGAGTTAGGTGAGATTGGTAGGTTATGGGCTCAGGTTACGGATCTTGGTGAGAGAGTTGCACGTATATCTGATCGACTTGAGAGGGTTATTGGAGACTTCATAGCGGATCTGAGAGTGGATATGACTGTGGTTGTGGGCAGGACTACTGAGATGAGGAGAGTTTTGATGGAGGTTCATGAGCATATCGATAGTTTACAACGAGGTTTTGTTACAGCTCGTGAGGCCGACCGCAAGCTATGGCAAAGGAATGTCGAGCTGGAGAAGGAGGTGGCTGACCTCAAGAGAGACCGAGACACCCATAGTGTGGAGTTAGGATCATTATGGAAGGATCTTGATGGCTTAAGGCAGGAGTTGAGGAACCTCCGCCAGCAGCGTGGCTAGACGTTCAAGCTATGTTATCTTGTTGCTTTCTTAACCGAGGAGTGTTCGGTTAGAAAAGATAGTTATCTTATTTTGATGTATTTTCCGTTGATTACTCGTCTTGTTGGAACGATTGTTATCTTTGTGTTCTCGGTAGTTGGAACAATGTTGGACCTTTATTGTATGGTTGATGGTTATTATTTTATGGTATTATGTGGATGTTGGATATTATGGAAATCGAGTTTCCTATGCGCCTTATTGATGTCTTGTGGTGAATTGTTGATATTCTTTCCATGACTTGGCTTTGTTGATTTAATTCTTGTTGAGCATATGATAAGTTCTATCGGAGACTCACGAACTTGTATGATGTTTCAGATCAATGGCCACACGACGAAACCCTGTTAGAGCTACCAGAACTGGACCTGCAGCGACTACCCCTGGTCGTCGAGGACGCCGTCCAACTCGAAATGTTGAGACTCCTACTCCTGATAACCTAGACACTACTAACCGCAACAACAGGAATCAAAATGTTGATGTTCAGGGAGACAATGATCATGTTCCACTTAATGCGCCTACTGTGGATCAAGCAATGATCAATAAACTTGTGGAGCAACGAGTTGCTGAGCTACTAGCTGAGTCAAATCATTCCAACAATTCTGGTGGAACATCTCCACCCGTTCGTGCTAACGGATGTCACTACAAGGAGTTTAAGATTTGTGGACCGATTGAGTTTGGTGGAACTGAAGGAGTGGTTTACTTGGTTAGGTGGATTGAGAAGACTGAGTCAGTGTTTAATGTCAGTGGTTGTGCGGAGAATGCGAAGGTAAAGTTTGCTTCTTTTACTTTCAAGGATGAAGCCTTAACTTGGTGGAACAATTACCGTAATTCGGTTGGGAGTGATGTGGCTTATGCTATGACTTGGGAGCAATTTAAGTCTTTGCTGATTCAGACTTACTGCCCAAGAAATGAGATTAAGAAGCTGGAGGTTGAATTCTGGAACCACAAGGTGAAAGGTACCGATATGGCAACTCACAATAGCCGTTATCGAGAGTTGGCCTTACTCTGTCCCGATATGGTTAGGACTGAGACCCAAAAGATTGAGAGGTATACCGATGGATTGCCGGTAGCTACAAGGAACGATGTGATTTCTGCTAAGCCTGCAAACATTCCTGAGGCTATCACTATCGCTCAACAATTGATGGACTCTTTGGCATTGGAAGAAGCTGAGAAGGATAAGAATGGAAAGAGAAAGAGGGATGATCACTCTAAGGGTAATGATCGTCGAAACAAGCGACAAACAACTACTAGAGCTTATGCCATGGGAGATGGAGACAAGAAGAACTACAATGGAGATGCACCCAAATGTAACCGATGTTACAAGCATCATTCTGGTCGATGTACCGTAATGTGCAAGAATTGCTCTAAGATGGGACACATAGCTAAGGATTGTAGAGCTCGACCACTTGCTATGGTTCAAGCTACTCCTGAAACTATGAGCAAAGCAAATGTTACTTGCTATGGATGTGGAAAGAAAGGACATTATCGGAATGAGTGTAGGGAATCGTGGAATCGAGGAAATCAAGGATCGGGTGGTAATGGGTACAATAATGGAAACCGTGGAGCTGGAGGAAACCGTGGACGACAAGATAATGGGGACCAACGTGTGGAAGCTGGAGCTGCTCATGGAAGAGTGTATGCACCCGGGAATGAGAGAGGAGAAGATCTGAACGTTGTTACTGGTACGTTCCTTCTCAATAATCGTTATGCTTCCATACTATTTAATATTGGTGCCGATAAGAGTTTTGTGTCCACTAAGTTTGCACCCTTACTTGAGAAACCCCCGATGGCCTTAGGAATTGGTTATGATGTAGAATTAGCTAATGGGAACATAGAGAGGATTAAGACTATCATTCGTGGATACACGTTAAACTTTCTAAACCGTCCTTTCAACATAGATCTTCTACCAGTCACGTTAGGAAGTTTTGATGTCATTATTGGTATGGATTGGTTGTCGAAGTATCGTGCTCATATAATTTGCGATGAGAAGATCGTGCGTGTGCCATACGGCAAGGAGATTCTGAACATACCAGGAGATAGAAAGGATTTGAGAGGCCCATCTAGATTAGCGGTCATATCTTGCACTAAGTTGCCAAAGCTAATGGAAAAAGGAAGTTACCTTTTCTTAGCCCAAATTTCTGAGAAAGGAGAGAAGGAGAAGAAAGAAAGGTGCATTGGAGATGTACCTATAGTTTGTGATTTTTCGGATGTGTTTCCCGATGATTTGCCGGGAATTCCGCCTAATAGACAAGTGGAATTTCAAATTGAGTTGATACCTGGTGCTGCACCTGTAGCACGAGCGCCTTATCGTCTTGCACCTACTGAATTGGAAGAGTTGTCGAAACAATTAGCGGAGTTAGCCGAAAAGGGATTCATAAGACCAAGTTCTTCGCCTTGGGGAGCCCCGGTCTTATTTGTGAAGAAGAAGGATGGATCGTTTCGCATGTGTATTGATTATCGAGAGTTGAACAAGTTAACGGTGAAGAATAGATACCCGTTACCGAGGATCGATGATTTGTTCGATCAACTTCAAGGATCGAGTGTGTATTCGAAGATCGATTTGAGATCGGGATATCATCAGCTTTGAGTTCGCGAGGAAGATATTCCGAAAACGGCTTTCAGAACCCGTTACGGGCATTACGAGTTTCAGGTGATGCTGTTTGGGTTGACTAACGCACCGGCGGTATTCATGGATCTCATGAATCGGGTATGTAAGCCTTACTTAGATAAGTTCGTGATTGTGTTCATCGATGACATTCTGATTTATTCGAAGAGTGAGAAGGAGCATGAGGAGCATCTAAGACTTATCTTAGAATTGCTCAGGAAGGAGAAACTGTATGCCAAGTTTTCGAAATGTGAATTTTGGATTCCGACGGTACAATTTCTAGGTCATGTGATTGATAGACAAGGAGTTCATATGGACCCTGCTAAGATTAAAGCGATTAAAGATTGGGCTGCACCTACGACCCCAACAGAAGTTCGTCAGTTTTTGGGATTAGCCGGTTATTACCGAAGATTCATTGAGGGATTTTCGAAAATAGCAAAACCGTTGACCAAATTGACTCAAAAGAGTGTTAAGTATGAATGGGGAGATAAGGAAGAGGAAGCATTTCAGTCACTTAAGGAGATGTTGTGTAGTGCTCCTATCTTGGCGTTACCCGAAGGTAACGAGGATTTTGTCGTCTATTGTGACGCTTCACATAAAGGTTTAGGAGCTGTGTTGATGCAACGAGAGAAAGTGATAGCTTATGCTTCCCGACAGCTCAAGAAGCATGAGAAGAACTACACCACCCATGATTTGGAGTTAGGTGCTGTGGTTTTTGCTTTGAGGATATGGATACATTACTTGTATGGAACCAAGTGTATAGTGTTTACTGACCACAAAAGTCTGCAACACATTTTGAACCAAAAAGAGCTTAACATGAGGCAGCGACGTTGGATTGAGCTGCTAAGCGATTACGATTGTGAGATTCGCTACCATCCGGGTAAAGCAAACGTTGTTGCTGATGCTCTTAGTCGAAAGGAGAGAATTCCACCGCTACGAGTTAGGTCATTAGGAATGACTATCGTATCGCCTTTACCATCTCAAATATTAGAAGCTCAAACGGAAGCGTTGAAAGCAGAAAATCGGTCTGCTGAGAATATATTTGGGATGGCTGAAAATGAGAAGGGTTTTGTTAGACGTTCTGATGGAGTATTATGTTTTGGAGAGCGAAGTTGGGTACCATTGTATGGAGGAATTCGAGAGTTGATTATGCATGAGTCGCATAAGTCAAGATACTCTATTCATCCTGGGTCTGACAAGATGTACCAGGATTTGAAAAAGTTATACTGGTGGCCAAATATGAAGGCAGATATAGCGTTGTATGTTAGTAAGTGCTTGACTTGCTCTAAGGTTAAAGCCGAACATCAAAGACCGTCAGGATTATTGACGCAGCCAGAACTCCCGGTTTGGAAATGGGAGCGGATTACGATGGACTTTATTACCAAATTACCAAAGACAGCTAGCGGTTGCGACGCTATATGGGTAATTGTGGATCGTTTGACTAAGTCTGCTCATTTCCTGGCGATTAGTGAAGATGATAGTGTGGATAAACTTGCGAGGTTGTATGTGAAGGAGATTGTTTCTCGTCATGGAGTTCCGATATCGATTATTTTGGATCGCGACAGCCGCTTCACGTCAGCATTGTGGCGATCACTTCAAACCGCTTTGGGGACGAGACTTGATATGAGTACTGCATATCACCCCCAAACCGATGGTCAAAGTGAGAGAACTATTCAGACTTTGGAGGATATGCTTCGTGCATGCATCATAGACTTTGGTAAAGGCTGGGAGAAATATCTACCCCTTGCGGAGTTCTCCTACAACAATAGCTATCACACAAGTCTTAAGGCTGCACCATTTGAAGCTTTGTATGGTCGTAAATGTTGTTCACCTATTGGTTGGGCAGAAGTTGGAGATAGCCAACTCACAGGCCCTGAGCTTATTTTGGAAACTACTGAGAAGGTAACGCAAATTCGAGATCGACTGCAAGCAGCTAGAGATAGGCAGAAAAGCTACGCCGATCAGAGGCGTAAACCCCTAGAATTCCAGGTTGGAGACAAAGTGATGTTGAAAGTCTCGCCTTGGAAGGGTGTGATACGTTTTGGGAAACGTGGGAAACTTAATCCCCGCTACATTGGACCATTTCTTATTTTGGAAAGAATTGGGCCTGTAGCTTATCGTTTGGGATTACCAATGGAATTGAGTAAAGTTCATGATGTGTTTTATATTAGCAATCTGAAGAAATGTCTTTCAGAGGAAACACCAGTTATACCAATCAAGGATATTCGTGTGGATGAAAGTTTGAATTTTGTGGAAGAGTCGATTGAGATAATGGATAGAGAGATCAAACGACTCAAGAGGAGTCGTATTCCGCTCATCAAAGTTCGTTGGAATTCGCGGCACGGACCGGAATTCACGTGGGAATGTGAGGATGAGTTTCGAAAGAGATATCCGAAGCTTTTTACTTCATAGATGGTTTGTTCCGAGAGAAACCCGGGACGGGTTTCTTTTGAGGCCGGGAGGATGTGACAACTGGCAAAATAGGGAGCCATTTATAAAACCCGCATTACATTAAAATTATAAATTTGGAATTTTTTTAAAGTTTATTGTGACGAGATATTTTACGAACGTTGCTACTTGATTTTTAATCGTACGATGTTTATGAGATTTGGTTATTTATTTATGGTTTGGTTGATTCGGTCGCGATGATTTATTTTATGATCGTTACTTTGGCACTACATTGACTCCGACACTAGATTAACCTAACGAATTTTAATCTTTTACAAAACGGTAGCGATTCACCGTTAAATAAACATTATGTCTTTCATACATATCTATATGTTTCGGGAAATGTTGTTGGGAAAATCATTTATGACGTGTACGAATATGTTTGGCGAAAATTTAATACTTTTATGAACGAGTAATCGTGTTACGGGAAAACCGATTAAAAAGAGTTCACTAAATATTAAAGTTATTGTGGCTAGTTTTGGAAAAGTGAAACTTGAGGGACCAATGTGCAAATTTCGGGTATAATACCCACACCCTAACCCTAACCCTTTCATAATTATCATCACCACACCTCCCCTCTTCTCCCCCTTGTCGCTGCCGACTGCACACCCCAACACCAACACCATCACCATCGCCGTTTTCCAAGCAACACCACCATCACCAAAATACTCACCATCATCTCCTTGTTCTTGTGGTGTGAAACACGCGCCCCTCCCCTTCGTTTTTATTGTTACCGCCGCACTCCACACCACACGCCACCACACCATCATTTTTCTTGGTTTTCATTCGATTTAAAGGTGAGAAATCGTGAGTTTTGTGTCGGGTTTGACTATTTTGAGTTGAACCCGAATTGAATCTTGATATATTGGGTGTTAAAAATCAAGGTGAAAACGGGTTTTAATATAAAGACGGGTTTGGTATCCATGGAGGTCGACTTTTGCTTGTTTTGGTGCTCGGATCGGATTTTTGGATGCGTTTGGTTTGGGTTGTGGCTCGTATTGAGCTCGACCGAGACCCAAGGTCTCGGTGTGATCACTCCTCGACTCGATTGAGAGTCTTGGAGGTGTTGTGGTTTTATTATTTTTGATTCTTGGTGATTGGTTGATTGCTAGTTGATGTTTTGGTCGCTTGGTTGCTCTCGACTTGTTATTGTGTTGTTTTGATTCTCGGCCGACGCCCCACTTCGCGGGCTGTTTTGGTCGAATGGCTCCTTTGAGCAAGCCGAGACCAAAAGGTCTCGGGTGAGGTTAATTCTTATGGTTTGTGGTCTCATAGTTGACCCGGGTTTGACTTGGTAAGTCGACCCGTAATATTGGTATATTTTGCTTTGGGTTAATATGGTGTTACCATTTTATGTTGTGGCATGTTGGACCGAAGCTTTGGACATTGGTTTACATGTATTTGGAATTGGAGTTGTGTTGACGAGTATGGAATTGGGGACCGATTGTGAGACGGTCAATTAGATGACGGAGATAGGTTAGTTGGGTGCCGTAGTCGGACCCTCATGTTGTAGCACGTGGATATGGAATTGTTTGGACGGAGTTGATATATTTATTTGTGACTTGATTCTTATTATTTTGGACTTGGACTATGAGCCGAGGGTCATGACTCGGACATGTGACCAAATTCTATGACTCGATAAATATTTAAAAGTCGATATTAAAAATAATACTCGTAATAATATTATTAAGAATATAATCGTTTATATACGTATATAAACGTGTTAAACGTATATATATATATATATATATATATATATATATATATGTATATATATATATATATGTATATATATATATATGTATATATATATATATGTATATATATATATATATATATATATATATATATATATATATATATATATATATATATATATATATATATATGCGTATATTAATAATAAAACGATCACGAGTAAACGTATAATAATAAAACGATAGTTATTATACTATGCAAATAGTGTAATAAATGTCGGACTATTGTTATAAATAATAACTATATAAATAATGGCGAAATAATAAGTCAGGTAAATAATAATTAAAAGTGTGATTTTGTTTATAAATTAGAAACTTATCGAGTTATACGAATTGTGGTTCTTTAAAGTCCAAGTGGGCTTTATATTGTGACTTTCGTGTTGTCACGGATATATGACGATTAATATAAACATTTTATATATCGAGTGACTTATTCTAGATCGAGTTATTTGACGATATAAAATGAGTATATTAATGGGTATCGTATCCCACGACGCCCATAGGATGTGGTATATATTTTAGGGTAATAAATTACTATATGTCTCGTGGAATTTGGCCGATTCGACGATATATATAGGGAATTCATTGGACTACGACATATACCAAATAGAATCTTTTGTGCAATGTGCTTTAGGTTGGGTATAATTTTGGAACGATATATTACGTAAATAAATATGGGAGATTATCAAATCGACGGATTTAATAAGCTTCGATAATTATTTAAATAATATGTTGGGCTAACATTAGACCTATAGTTGTTTTATTATTTTTGTTTATTGTGGCTTTCTGGTTTGAGTTGTGTCGACCCTCCACCCGTATGGATACCAAACGTCAAACTTCAAATTAATATGAAGTTAATTCGAGAAATGGATATTTTTGGAAAGTAAAATGGAATACGTTCGGGAATGGGAATATTTGATTTTGAGGAAATGATTTCTGAACGAGTTTGATATTGTTAGGAAGTGCCGAGTCTGTAGTCGCCGTTACGTGAGTTGCTTGAGATTACTTACGTCTTTCTTCTATCGTTTCTTTTGAGGATTTCTGGACTTGAGGTGAGTCATAGCCCCACTTTTACTCTTGAACTTTGTTTTCAATACTTGGGGTGAGAAACGTGCAAATGTTTTATGTGGACTATTATAGCTTTGTTTATTTAAAACTTGCTATGCTTATAGAACTAGGTAGGATTAAGCGAGGCCTAGTCCCGAACTAGGTAAGCTATTGATTTGGTTGTTGAGCGAGGCCTAGACATGAGCTAGGTAAGCTATTGATTTGGTTATAGAGCGAGGCCTAGTCCCGAACTAGGTCAGCTATTGATTGGTTATTGAGCGAGGCCTAGTCCCGAACTAGGTAAGCTATTGATTGGTTGTTGAGCGAGGCCTAGTCCCGAACTAGGTAAGCTATTGGATTGATTATAGAGCGAGGCCTAGACTTGAGCTAGGTAAGCTATTGATTGGATGGATTTGAGCTATAGCGTGCACCTATAGGGTTGTTTTGATTTGATTTGGTTGGATTATTGGTTGGATATTTTGGTTGGATGATTGAGGCCTAGTCTAGCTAGCAAGCGTTTTGCGTATATGTCCACTATATTGAATTATGAATCTAAACCTATGATCTCACCAGGGAAAGCTGACTTTTAGCACGTTTTCTCAGGTAATTAAGTGATGCTCTATGGATGCTTGGGATGGGAGGCTTGGCATTTGGCACCGGTTATGGATCTATATTTTCTAAAACTTTGATAACTATTGTAGACCTATATTTATTTCTTTTGGGCCTGACTTTGGATGATTTTGGGATAATGTAAACTCTAAAACCCCGCGTGGTTGTATTTTATTTTGTTTACTTTATCTCGTTCTTTTATGTATTGTGTTTGGATACCAATCCCCGTAGCACCCCGAAAGCTTGTTGAGTCTTCCGCTGTATCAAATTTTGGCGGTGTTACATGACTGACATGGGACTTATTGCTCTGGTTCAAGGATGTATCAATTTGGAGTATTTAGATGTCAGACTCGAGAATATTTCAAATGAAGCTATCGAGTGTGCAGGAACTCATTTGAAGAATCTTCGTGATTTCCATATGCTATTGTTTAATAAAGCTAGCATAGACAATGGGATCCGAGCTATGCTAAAGGGATGCATCAAACTCAAAAGGCTATCTCTCGGCCTTGGTGAAGAAGGATTGACGGATGTGGGTCTTGGACTCTTGGGTACATTGGGAAGTATGGTCATAATTTAACATATCTCTTTCTCTCAAGTGTAAAGGAGTGTCTGATGCAGGACTTCTGGAGTTGTCGAAAGGGTGCCCAAAATTAAGAAAGCTAAATTTATGGGACTGTCCCTTTAGCGAGCAAGTTTTTGCCACTTTTATGTTTAATATACACTCACTAAGATATATTTGGGTTGAAGATGCTATTGGTAATACTGATTTGGCACTCACTCGTCCAACGTTTACTGCTGAGGTACTTAATTTTTAATTTGTTATAAATTATTTGATTTATGAATCTTTTTTTTCCAAACGCTTTCCTCTATGTGTTTTTCCATTCTGCACAAAAGGTTATGCCTTAGTTATGATTTACAAAAATGATATCATTAGAAAAATGGGCAGCTTGTGCATTAGTTATTGTTACTGAGGGTGTTGAAATACGTAGCTTGGTCGGTCTAAGTAACTGGTTAAAACGGACCGGTTTTTTATCCATTTTTCAGAATACATTATTAGAAACTAATGCGCGACTACAAATCAATGATTTCACAAGAATAATTTTTTAAAACTTGAGACATGTTCGACCCGTTTCCTTTTTACGTAAACATTTGATCCATTTGATATAAAATAACCCATTTTTATGTAAATTGGTTAAAACTGTTGTGTAACAGCATCAAATCATTCTGTAGTGACCCCGGATGCCTAAAATAAAGAATTCGAAGAAGAGATGCTGAAAGGATTGATACTTAAACTTCGCCATGTAAATGAGCTTAAAATCAGGAATTTTTGCTTAGAGGTACAACTTCCTTTTTACTTTGGCATATGTGTATCTTAGTGAAAATCATTGATCACGCTCTTTAGGAGTGTTTTATAGACTAATCTTCGAAAAACTTTTTATGAGTATATACATAATTGAAAAGCAAAAGGTTAGATTTATAGCTTTAATATGATAAACATTTTTTCTTACAGCAACTTGTCAACTACTTCATTAAGTCTGATTTCTTAGGATCACATTACTACCATACATAAACCCAATCATATGATTCTATATACGTACATTGCTAAAGAAAGTATGAACTAGCCCCAGCAATCCTTGTCACATACACAAGTGTATGCTTTTTTACAGCAATATCTTTTTATATTTTTTAAGGAGAGGAGTGATATGATCACAAAATAATTTCCACAAAGAAGTCCCACAAACTGATGTGGCGGAGTGTGATTGTTTCAATGAGAGAGATGGGAGAGAAACTCGCCAATGACACGCCTCTTTTAAGGAACTGATTGCAAGTTCTGTCTTCAGTTTGCTCCAACAACAATTAAACCATACATGCATTGGATCGTTTTAACTTTCATGTTCTTATCTTTGTTATGTTTTTTGTAGACTCTCTCTAGTTTGGAAGCTAAAGGTTTCACTCTACCATCAAACATCAAGAGATGAAACTTGAGACTGGGACGTACGATTGCTTATTCATGGTGTTGTTGGTTGATGAGTTTAGTTTACGGTTGGCGCTTTGACTAGAAACTGTTAGTGCGTTTCTAATGCATTTCTCCCAAGTGATTTTGATTTAGCACATTTTGGATCCTAAAAAACTAATTCAGTAATTGTTGGAAGTATGTTAAAACAATTCTTGGTTTGTAAGTTTATTAAATATTGGTGCTGAATATCGCGTCCATGAATCTCTTATTTATGCTATAGTTGTTCAAATGTATCAAGTCCAAACTGGCAAGCAAGTTTGATTTTGATTTTTTCTATTGACTCTTGTTCATTATGCATGTCTTGTAGTTTTTAGAACATCCAAATATGGCATTTTGATGAGAAAAATGGACTATGGGTTCTTAGTACGTATCATATGCTTTCATCTTGACCAAACACAGATCATGCATCCGTGGTTCGGTAGAGGGGATGACTAGTGAGATAAGTGGTGGTTATATGTCCGGCATTGAACCTGGCCTTGAACTGATATGATGTTGTATGGCTATCTTCAACTTGTTCATTGTGCCTTTTGACAAGTGAATGAAGGAATGCTTGCAGCATTTCACTTCTGAAACAACCCAACGTGCTACGGAAAGCAACAATGTGGAACAAACACGCAATTCTGTGAACTAAGATTGATGTTTTTTCAATATTGTTTACACAGTTCAGTCATAACAATTATATCAATTTCACATATACTTGTTATTAAGCCAACTTAAAAGCATAAAAAATACAGCATAAAACAAAGTTCCTAGCAAAAATATGTTACAAAAAAATTAGCGGAAAAACTGTATTTTCATTTATGTGATGTATAATGTATATCCTTAGAATTCACAGTTTCACAAGAAAGATTAAAATTGTGTCCTTTCATAATTTACCATGGAGACCAACACCAAGACTTTGGTGGTTTTGGAAATGATTCCTGGAGATAAAAAGATGCGCTAAGTTGAGTAGTGAGCATGTTTGCTGAAAACAAGCCATGTTCAACCAAAATTGACCCGTTTGGGCTACAGGTCAAAGTGAGCATGTTAACGGGGTGTGTAGTTGAAATTGACCTTTACTGGCTTTCTACATGTTCAACCAAAATTGACCCGTTTCTTTTTTACACAAGATATTGATCCAACCCATATAAAAGTAAATATATGGATTGAAATTGCCACATAATTATTTGCAACCCTTACAGAACTGAGATATATCCATCGGGTCCAAACCATTGCAGAAACGCACACAAAGAAATAAGGTAAGACTAGGAATTGGACATAACAAGCACAACATACAAATTTATAAAGCTAAATTTGTACAGACCATCTAACTGATAACCATCACTTGCCTACTTCAACAAGTAGTAGTATAAGGCCATTCACGTGCCCATTGACTACACCTTTTGACCCGATCCTTGGCCCTGATTCAACCTCCACAGATGAACTTTGTGGATCATACCAATCTTAGATCTTAAAGGACTTGTATCCGTCTTCCGGGTTCTCCATTCCCTCTTCCCAGTCACCCGACCGACCACCAAAAACTACCTGTTGTATACCCAAATACCTGTGAAATAAGAACACAAAAAAAGAAAAGAAAATTTGTGTAAATTAGCTTAAACGAACTAAAGAGTACCTACTTTTAGAAGCAGTACGGGTCACACGGGTTGGGTAATGGGTCATTAATGGATTATGACTGAAACATGTCATTTATTTTATGTATTGGCCAATATGGGACGGATAGGGGTAACCCGAAACCACATTTTCTTTGCGTTTTTTATCTGGAAATAGATGATGTGCTAACTAGCTATGAACAGAAAGTAGTATCTGACCAGTTGTTCACCTTTCGCCTAAACTTTTTGGTTTGACAAAACCCAAATCAACTGATTTATAAGTAATAAGTTCGGAAATGCAACCTAAAACATTATGGATCGAAAAATACAGAAGAAAGATGCTTACTCAGAACTCAATACCGTGAGGCAGTTGAGCAGGACATCAAAGTATAGTGGTTACCTGCAAATTAGTTGAATTATATGCACCCAAACGTCCCATGACATACCACGACTGGATAACCTGTCAAATAGATAAGCCAGATTGCTTTATTTATTCTTCATACCCTTTATAAAGAAGCAATGTCGATATACAATATAACAAGAGAAGAGTACAATATAACCATCTTGTCAATTTGGGCGAACAAATTTAGAAAGAAAATAGGATTGGGAGAATCAACATACACTGCCAATGAGGTCAACATCTTGATCAGAAGGTGGTCCATATAACTTGAACCATATATTGGAACCAACAGGACTGAAGCTGAAAATCACATATCAAAACAATGGCGTACCCTTTGCGTATCCTATCTTCAACTTGTAGAAGCAGCATGTTTCAAACAAAACAATCATGTTTCAACCTGTAGAATCATGTCTTTAATAGCTTTTGTCAATCACAATTGTTTCAAATAGTTTTGTCAGTTGTTAATCATTACTTGATGGATCAAATTAAAGAGGCAGCGCAAAAGGATTTAACTATGTCTAAGATCATCAATGACCTTCAACAAAACGCAGCATCACATCCCTAGAATTTGTGGCAAAATGGCAAACACAGCATCACATCCATTGGATGCATGCTTCTGCTCATTCAGGAGTGACAATAACTTGTATGAGAAAAAGTGTAAAAGTGATCTAGCGGGCTTATTGCTATGGACTTTTTAGAAGGCCTTTCCTTCTTCTAAAAGGAAAAATACAATCTTGGTGATCTTTACATTGATAGCTCAAGCATTCCTAGACAACGTAGTGAAATTGCAAGGGTTCCCTAAATCAATTTTCTCCGAAAGGGACAAGATTTTTCTAAGTAATTTTTGGACTGAATTGCAGAGCATTGATCAAAAGACGTCTACTTCATACCATGCGCAAACAGAAGAGGTGCTTAGAAGCATATTTGAGGTGGTATGTGTTTTAAAATACCTACTGATTGGTTACCTCTAGCTGAGTATTTGAAATTGTTTATGGACAAAAACCTCCCCTGCACCCACCTTATTTCCCTCACTGGTGAGAGTAAAACTGAAGCTAGAGAAGAAACAATTAAAAGAATAACTTGGTGGCTGCTCAAAACATTATGCAGAAGAAGCTAATGTTTATGGAATAGTACATATATTATACACCCCGACCCTGCACAGGGTCATTTTCCAACACCCTATATATAATTCAACCAAATTATCTAATGAATTAGTGATGGAGAAAGGTTCGGCAACAAAAACAAAGCAATAACTGATAGAAACAAAAGAAATCTACATCAAGTGATTCTTTTCAGTAGCCATACATGACAGCAAATGATACCAAGCATAACATTACTTGTCCACATTAAAACACTACCGATAATAAAAACATTCAAAGTGATTTCTCCGTGCGTTAACAACAAACTAGGCGGGAGGACATACAAAATAATCCAACTCATCCCGCAGAAGTAGTGTTTCCTTGTAAGAGGCCATGAAGAATGAACTCTTTTCTCCAAAAATCCCAAGGTTATTGACGTATTCTGAGTTGTAAAGTTGAACTGCAGCAAATTGTTCATCCTCCTTTTCAGTCTCCAATACAACTTGATCACCGTTCTTCCTAAATCCCAATATATTATTTATTGTGTAACCAGGCGTGGTAATGGTGAATAGCTTTGTAAAAGATTCATCATGCTCCATCTTCCATACACCACAAACTGGTATTTCGACCGCTTCATTGGGTACAAAGAGTACAACAGACCCCCTTAGCTCAGATATGAAGAAGCATCTTTGGGGAAACGAGTTGTTTAAGATACAGTTACGTGGTATGTCTATTAGTCTAATTTCTTTAGCAACCAAATCAAAAGACATGATCACATACTCATAATGAAAAGTACCCATGAACATTACACCAACTTGGGCTTCGTTCATATTATGTTGAATTGCTTCACTAGCGGCCCAATAAATACACCTATCTATAACAACCTGAGACGACATTACCTGAACTTGTCTAGGATGCAATCTGGTATACTGCTGGGAGAAGGTGAATCTCTTGGAGCTCAGCGTAAAAATTCCAACTTGCCAAGCAGATAAAATCATGACAATGGTTGGATCATTAGTGACCGGACAAACCGCGAAACCAAGAAAACTATCTCTAAAAGGATAATTAGGTAACTGAAGACTAACAGTCTTTCGAATACAAGGGTTCGAAAGAAGAAACAACCCTGTGTTGCGAATATGCACACACAACAAACCATGAGATGAACCAATTACTTCCGCCAAATCATTAAACTCTTGTTTCATCGACTTAGGAACACCAACAAACAATGAGTGGAACCATGAGAGTTCTGACTTCATTTTCAAAGGAACGTTATTACTATTATTATCATCGTCTACAAAACGAAGATACTTGTCATTGGAATTGCCATCTTTGTACCTTAAAAGAAAAGTATTTGTGTCTCGGGCGACGTAACCAGAAATTAAGTAAGAAGTGTCGATGAAAGACTTCCACGGTTTTGAAACAGATCTGAATCGAATCAATGATTTGAGATCAGGAGCGTTTTTGATGATTTTAACTTGGATTTCAAAGGGTATATTGTCTGACATTTTGGGGAGAGATACACAGGTTGTTGGTGTTAATGTTGGTGATACAACGAGAACTTTTACCTGTCGTGTGATAGATGAAAAACACAAATGAAGTTATAAAGGGCAAGTAAAATTTGCAATAGTAAAGACGTAGTGAGTTCACAAACTAATACATACTAAAAGATAAGTAATGATTTGCATACACAGTTGACTAAAAAAACAAGAAAACTATACCAAGACATGAAATAAGCAAAAAAAAAACCCACAATCTTATCAGACTTGATATTTTGAGTAACATGAAACACAACATAATAGTAGCATTATTGTTTCGGATTTTACAAAACTGTTGTTAATTTGGTTTTAAAGCGCAAGCATAAACACAAAGTAGTAGGTTGAAACCCTTGACAAAAACATATTATGCCGAATAAGTTGAAAACAAACCCCTTTTAATAAAAATTTAGCACATGAATAACATAAACTTGATCGGAAACCAGTAATTATTATTGCATCAAGTATTACACAAAATGATGATAACACACAGTTTAAACAATATCAATCCGCAACATACATATATTTCCACGCCATATTTTGAAGCAAATTAAACTATTTAATCAAACTGACTATTTGCAGCTTTGAAACGAATGGACTATTAACACATAATCCAGTTATGATTTCAAACAAAAACATCATAGTAATATTCATCAAGGTATGAAATGATAATAAGATTACCATTTTACAAAAACACAAGATAAAGTATTATTTGGTACATATAAAATGCTTATAAGTTATAACCCTCAGAAAATAATATGAAGAGCCTCAAAATAAGCAGAGTATAAACCCTGACATACTAATTTTAACCTCCAAATAAACACACGCTTTAATTTTTAGCGATTAAATTTTGGGATAATGCCAAAAATGCCCAAGTTGCCCAATTGATTTGCTTTTTTGCCCTTAAATTTTGGCAATCGGGCAACTCTAGTGTTTCAAACCATAGGACGCCAAGTGTCCCAAGTTGCCCACAAAATGTAAAAGTTGCCCAAAATTTCAGACACTTGGCGTCCCCTCGTTGGCTAAAAAAAGTTGCCCGGTTGCCCAATGGGTAGTTTCGGAACTTTCTGAGCGAAGGGCAAAAAAACAAATCAATTTGGCAACTTGGGCATTTTTGGCATTATCCCTTAAATTTTTAGAAAACAATGATGTTAAAAGCCTCACAAAAAAGCATACACTGTTTAAAAGCCTTATCTATTATAAACTTCCTTAAAAACAAACATATAACTGCAGGTTTTGTATATTTTTTATAAAACTCAAGTTATTTAAACCATTTACTAAAATACTACTCCTATATAAACTTGGTTATAGTACAACAACAATGAAGCTTAAGAAACAACAACATGTGGAGGCGTGGAGCTACAAATTTAAGCATAAAAATAACAACAAATAGATAGATCTAGGATTATACTTATTAAACATATCATAAATTTATACCTCGGGTTAGAAGAAAAGATAGAAAGCGGCAGTGCGTGTATGTGAGAGAGATCTAATTAGGGTTTTTATAGAACAAAAACTGTTTGAATTAGAAAAGGGAGTAGAAAGACAAGTGAGCTAAAAGATAAATGCAAGCTCAGAGAATAGGTAAAAAGAGATCCTTACTTTAACAGCCGTGTTGTGAGATTGCATAGGAAAAAGGAAAACAAATTTTCACTTTTTTTTCTTCTATATCTTCATTTCTTAGGGCCGTGTGGTTGTTGATAGGAATCACAATGGGTATCGGATTTGGTACAGATAGAAAGAAATAAAAATTAAATGATAGTATTAATGTTGTTTGTTTTGTAAAATGTAATTGGGATTGGTTTTTATTTAATATTATTATAAATAAAAATGGCCCACTTAGGGTGCGTTTGGTATCCTCCTATGGGAATGAGGGAATCATAGTGGTAATGATTCTAAGTGTTTGGTTAACACGAGGGGCCCACATTACATGGGAATGAAACATGGATATTATCCATACTTCATAGGAGTCCAAGAGGGGAGGAATGACTCTATCATAGGCGAGGAGCCCACCACTACTATCAAACTCATACCCATTGTGATTCACGGGAGCATACCAAACGCACCCTTAGATATAGTATTAAAACAAACGTGTGATAGAAATAAAAAGATATAATGGGCCCCACATGGATGGCTATCAAAAACCACCATCTTGATGAGGTATGGATCTATGGGCATAATATCATAGTTTGATTTCCAAATCTTTAACCAAACAATTTATTTTTCTTTGGAAGTATTCCCTAAAGTCAAAAGCCTCAAACCAAACGGCACCTTAATATTACAATTCATTACTATTACGTAGTAATCGCTCCGTCCCAAAATAATTGTTCTGTTTGACTTTTTCGAGTCAAACTGGTTCAACTTTGACCTTTAATATATATTTTTTGTGTTATATAATACTTAATGAAAAATTATACCAACAAAAAATACACTTAAAACCTAATCCAATCATATATTTTGCATCAAGTATTATATAACACCCGCAAAAATAGATAACGTTAAAGTTGAACCAGTTTGACTATAAAAAGTCAAACTGGACATCTATTTTGAGACAGAAATAGTAGTGTCTTTTCTAGGTAAAAAAAAAAAAAAAAAAAAAAAAAAAAAAAAAAAAAAAAAAAAAAGTGGTTAACACCTTATCCTCTGGAGACAGAGGTTAGAGGTTCGATTCTCACCCCTTGCAAGATCCGGAGGTCCTTTATTACCTTTGATAGAACCAGAAGCAGCACTTTACCTTAGGTAGGGGGTAAGGTTGTCTACATCTCAACCTCCTCATATATACCGTAAAAGACGGTATTGGGAGTTACTTTTAGTATTGTTTTTAGTTGTGTTATTCTTGTATAGAAGTAATATATCAAATTCTAGCAAATTAACCACCTAGTCAATTTCGATTTAAATATCTAAAATCTCCTAATTTGATAACATGTTTATTTATTAAAGCTCATGTACAATAATCTTAAACGTAAGTGTAATTTTATAGGTGTTTAAGATCGGTTAGGATGATTGAACCACTCAATCGGTAGGTTGACGGATCTATAACTTGTATGTCACTAATATTGAGTAACTAATTGTGGCCCCCCTTAACCTCAATTTTTGGCTCTGGGGTTATGGGTTATGTGTATGTAAGCTAGTATTCAATTTTGAGAACGATCCAATGATTAGCAAAACCTGAATCACGATTCTTCCACAACCCGTACCGGACGAATCGAGCAAAATTGTAAGATGATATCAATCAACTCACGAGGTGGCATCATGGTTCGTACTGGTAATGCACTATTGAACTATTACTGGCGCAAAAGTTTACAAACCGTAACTACCTGATAGTTTAAGCCTTATAAAGTATATCATTATATCGTTGTTATATTTCAAGATCAAGAGCAACCAAGTCAAGGTTAAACGCGGGTGACAAACGCAACAACCTTTAAGTATGTCTTATGTTAAAGGTTACACACGTGACAACTACCATCAAACTCGCCATACAATTATGTCTTATGGGCTATAAGTGTGTATGTACATAGGTAGGTACATTGTTCGTGCGTAACTGGACCAATATCCAACCGAGAGAGGGAAATCTTTTGAAGCAACAGGTTGGGAAACTAAGAGAACATTTGGCCTTTTCTAATCTTTTTCATCCCTAAGACTGCGTTCCCAAGTTTTAATTTTGAAAGAAGAGAAAAGAAGTGGGAAGAAAACGAAATAAATTTGTGTTCCAGAGTTTTTTTAGGGGAGAAGAGAGAAGAAGAGGGGAGGAAATTGGGTTATATTTCTCTCCAAAACTTTCTTCCCAAAAGTGGATGATTTGGGAGGAAAGTATATTTGGAAACTTTTTAATTAAACAATGACTTAAATGTCCAAGAATGAACTATAAATTTTGTATGTAACAAAGAGTATAATTGTAAAATCATCGGTTTTCTCTTCTTTTCTCTCTAAACTCGGGAACACGGTGTAAAAAAACAAATTACATTACTCTTCTCTTCTTTTCTGTCCAATTTTGTCTCTTCTCTTCTTTTCTTTCATATTAAAACTCGGGAACAAAGTGTAAGAGTAGGAGTAGCACAATGTGAGGGAAATCTTTTGAAGCAACAGGTTGGGAAACCAAGAGAACATTTGGCCTTTTCTAATCTTCTTCATCCCTAAGAGTAGGAGTAGCACAATGTGAGTCATACACTCACGGCGTGGGCAATTGCATAAATATGATTATAGCTCCATTGGGGTTACATAAGGAGAAATGACCAAGAAACGTTGACTAAATGATTTAAAGTTGATAGAATATGGATAATGAAGTGAATAAACGATAAAATAGGCAATTTGTGTAAATATACAATTTAACACATAATCGAGATGATCTGCTCGTTATAGTGTATTTAGAATTGGACAAGCAAATTGTTCTCGGGTTTTTATACAAAAGAAAAGAAAAGAAATAAAATGATTGAAAGATGTAATAAATGAAAGTAAACTTTTTTTGTGTGTTCTCGAGATGGAAGAAAGAAAGGAAATCAAAAGAAATTCACACAATTTATGTCTTGAGTTGGAAATAAACACTTTTACATTTATATCATTTACTATTAACTAATGGCATGTGTAGAAAAGGGAACTCAAATAGAGTACAATGGTCATTTAATTTGTAACTAATATATATACACTTTTCTTCCCTAGGCAATCAACCCAAATATGGGCAGAAACAAAATGGCTCCAATTTCCACTCTATTTCCGTCATTTCCATTTGTTTTCATTTCTAAAAAACTAAAGAACACAATAGATCCTTTTATGGCAAATTATATATATATATATATATATATATATATATATATATATATATATATATATATATATATATATATATATATATATATATATATATATATATATATTATACTTGCCACGTATTCATCTTCTTTTTCAGCACCATTAACTTTTTTATTTATTTTTTTTTATTTTTTATTTTTTTTATTTTCAGGGTAATATGTGACTTGCCCAACCGGTACCAAGCTCCACCACCACTCAGAAGATGAATGTGGTAAGTATAATTTTTTTTTTTTTTTTTAATTTGCCCTACCGGTAAATCCTTAGTTTATATATCCCAAGTGTTTAGGTCACCGGAACACCACTGCCACCAACATGAACACACTACCACCATTTCCTTGATCTTTACATTATTTCCATTACTCCGGTACCCTTCACGGGCCGAGAAACATCTCTATCACCACTTGTAACTCAACCACAGCCACACGCCCATAACCGAAAACATCTCTCTCTCTCTCTCTCTCTCTCTCTCTCTCTCTCTCTCTCTTGTTGATACCGAAAATCCAAGGTAGATAATCTGTGTACTTTCGAGGGTATTGGAGTTTAATAACGAATAAAAACTAATAAAAATGTAATAAATAATGGTTTGGTATTATGTTGGTGTTGAGAGGAATGATTCGGTATGTATGCGAAATGTGGGATGTTTCGGGTTGCAATTAAGGTGTTTGATGAAATGCTTGAGAGAGATGTGGGGTGTTGGAATACGGTTATTTCGTGTTATTTACATGATGGGAAGTAAATAACAGCGGCTGTTGTGGCAGTGGTGGTGGTTTAAGGTAGAAATAACGGCGATTGTTGTGATGGTGGTGGTGGTTTCCGGTAGAAATAACAGCGGCGAATGGTGGAGATGTTGGTTTTTTTTTTTTTTTTTTTTTTTTTTTTTTTTTTTTTTTTTTATGGTTTGTGTGATGAGGAAAGAGGAAGAGAGAGGAACTTGGTACCGTTATATATATATATATATATATATATATATATATATATATATATATATATATATATATATATAATAATTTGCCATCCTTTTATCTTCTTTCCTTTATTTTCTTTTACCTTCAAAATGAAACTTCTTGAAAACGCAACGTAAATATGCGATAAGCACATGAGTTATAGATTTATACTCCCTTTATCCCATCTAATTACGTGGGTAGCTATAAGCAGGGGTGAAAATGAGCCGAGTCGAGCCCGCCAGAGCTCGAGCTCGGCTCGTTTATATATATATGAAGCTCGAGCTCGAGCTCGTTTCGAGCTTAATATTTTGAGCTTGAGCTCGAGCTCGTTTCGAGCCTAATATTTTGAGCTCGAGCTCGGCTCGTGAAAATTTTAACAAGCTCGAGCCCGAGCTTGGGCTTGACTAATTTGTATGATGTTTTAAAGAAAACAAAGTTAAAATGGAGCTCGGCTCGTTAATTACATAAGGCTCGTGCTCATTTACTACTTGTAAGCTTGTTTATACATATAGACAATATATATACGTATATATTTCTAGGGCTCGTTTAGGCTCGCAAGCCTACTCTAGCTTTTTGTATAGAGCTCGAGCTCGATTATTAAATGAGCCCAAACTTAGGCTCGAGCTCGTTTAGGCTCGGCTCGTCTGAGCTTTTTACCGATCCGATCCAGAGCTTTTCACGAGCGGCTCGGCTCGTTTTCACCACTAGCTATAAGAAAACACATAGAAAATTATGGGAGGACTTTGGGTATGTTTGTTTAAAATTATATGTGAGCTTATGAATCATAAGCCTCAATTTTTTGACTTATTTTGAGACTTATGGTCATGGCATGATAAACTTATATAAGCCCATAAGTCTCAAAATAAGCTGGAAAAATTGAGAATTATGAAACATAAGGTCATTTGGGCTTATATTTCAAAAAGCATTAATTTTTTGGCTTATTTTGAAACTCGTGGGCTTATATAACTTTATTATATATAATAAACTTATATAAGCTCACAAGTTTCAAAATAGGTCGGAAAATTAAGGCTTATGAAAAACAAGTCGAAACAGAAATAACCTCATAAGCTACCTATAATAGCTTAAAACAAACACCCCCGCTTTTTCACTTACATCTCCTCCCCCCTTCTATATCTATATCTATACTACTATATAATGCATGGATAAACCAAGCCTAACTCATAACCAAAAATTAAGATAAGGAACTTCAATTATGAGGTGACATGTGTCACTTGTCAACTAACTCCAAGTCTAACTCCTAAACAAAAATTATGATAAGGAGCTCTAATAATAAGGTGACATGTGTCACTTTCAAACTTAAAATTCACCTTTATTTTCAAATTGAAATATCTTTTTAACAATTTATTTTTTTTTTGTTATCTAATTTCAACATATTTTCTAAAATTTTGTGCTCTTTAATTCAACATTCATTTTGATATATTTTTACAAGTTTTTAGTTTTATAGATTTTTAGTGAGTTTTTTATTCAAAATTTTACAACTTTAACTTTTATTTCAATCAATACTATCTTGATTCGTTAAAATCATATACTTTTGGGTGAGTGTTTGACGGAAAAGAGATTGCGATGATCTTTCTATATACGGTAATAATGATGTCACGAGAAAGCTACGGAAAACCCAAACAAACACATATACGTTCGGAGTGTTGTGAAACGAATTCACTAAGCGGGCAGAAAATTGTGGGGAGAGTTGAGCTAGCAATTCATTTACTAACCTTATTATTATATTTTTCGCCCAACTATGCACAGTATCCGACTAGTTCTTATAAATCAATAAAATAGAAACCCTAAAAAAACCAATTTACCCGCCAAAATCAAATCCACCATGGACGACCTTTCAAGCCACCTACTCCGACGACCACGATGACGTCATCACCACCCCCAACCCCACCATCTCCGCCGTCGTCCCACCCATCACCGAAACCCTAACCCTAACTCCATCGATCTCAATCTCCTCTGAAGACGACGATATCGATATCGACAACTTCGTCGACACCGAAACCGAACCGGAGCCCAAAAAACTCAAATCCATCGAAGAAGTCGTCACGCCGTTACCTCCGAAACCGAAAAGCAACAAAAACAGTAAGAAAAAGAGTAAAGGGAACAATGTGTGGACGAAATCGGCTTCGAAAAGGGGAAAAAAACGGACGAAAAGCGTCACGGCCTCAGTCGCGGAGAATGAGGACAATGTGCTGATCACCCCGGTGCATAGGTTGGATAGGAACGACGATAGCGCGGAAATGAGTATTTGTTTGTCGAAAGTGTACAAAGCGGAGAAAGTTGAGTTGAGTGAGGATAGGATGAGTGCGGGGAGCTGTAAAGGGTATAGGATGGTGCGGGCGACGCGTGGGGTGGTTTCCGGGGCGTGGTATTTCGAAATTAAGGTTGTTAGTTTGGGGGAGAGCGGGCATACGAGGTTGGGTTGGTGTAATGAGAAAGGTGACTTGCAGGCGCCGGTTGGGTACGATGGGAATAGTTACGGGTTTAGGGACGTGGATGGGAGTAAGGTGCATAAGGCGGTTAGGGAGAAGTATGGGGAGGGCGGGTATGGTGAAGGGGATGTGATTGGGTTTTATGTGAATTTGCCGGATGGGGAGAGGTATGCGCCGAAAGCTGCGCAGTTGGTTTTGTATAAAGGGCAGAAGTATGCGTATGGTGGTGACGGGAAGGAAGAGGTGCCTAAAGTGGTTCCAGGTTCGTGAACCGTGACCTTGACTGTTTGTTTTGCTAATACGAGTATGTGTTTATAGATTAGCTTGTTTGGCATTATGTTAGGTAGGGGTGTCATTCGGGCTGACCCGACCCGAGTCAATTCGGGTCGGGTCAATCGGGTCAAAAATTATATTCCAGGGTTGTGAACAGTGAATGTGATTGTTTGTTTTGCTAATGTTTGTGTTGTTGACTAATATATGAGTATGTGTTTATAGATTAGCTTACTAGCTACCAATGGGCCTCTGGTCTAGTGGTATGGAGGTTTTACCCTCCTAGGCGATAGGGGTTTCCTCCCGCGTGCGTAAAAGGAAGGGTGCCATTGGCTTCTGGGCTGGGCCCAACCTGGTTATGTGGGCTCGCTACGCCTTATGGGCTAGGGGACATGTAGCCACAATTGCCGTCCAAAAAAAAGATTAGCTTACTAGCTTGTTAGGCCGTATAAAGGATAGAAGTATGCGTATGCTTGTGTTAGCTTATTTATAGGGCTTATGAGCTTATGTTAATTTAGAAAAGCTCATAATCCCATTTCTTTCGGCTTATGAGCTTATGGCTTATTTACAGCCATAAGCTCACCTTCATAAGCTCATAAGACGAAAAAGTGGGCTTATCAGCCCGGTAAATAAGCTAACACAAACATCCCATTATACATGGGTTAGTTTTGTTTGGTATTATGTTGTCTTGGATTTAGTTTATATTTAAGGTTTGAGTGAAATTAAATAGATGCAATTGGAACAACGGTATCCTCTGGTGTATCGTTTAAAGCCTCACGGTCGGAAAGCTTACATTGATGCAGCAGCATCATGTTACTAGGTGTACTTGATAGAGGGATGACTATAGCAAAAACTATGGTCATAAGGGGTACGTAGTAAAGAAACCGAGTTGAAAGTCTGATTGATTAATATGCTCTGCTATACAGGATAGTTATCGTTGGATTCTAAGAGTGTGAGGGAGAAGTGAAGGGAAGAAAGGGTGAGAAACTGAGAATAACTAGAAAGCTATTAAATGTAGAAAGAATCTTGGAGTCTGATGACATCATGGCAAGTCAAAAAGTAAATAAAATGAGATAGCTTACGTTCGTCTGCTTTGAATGTATCCATGTACTTTTAATAAATTTGATGTTACAAATAGTGCTATTGGTCGGGTTTTTAAGAGTAAAATTTTGAATTATATGTTTCCCTTATACTGGTACCTTCGTTACCTATAAAGTTCTAGTCATGTATGTCATCTCTAGTGAATATCAATTTGTTGAAAATAGTGATTTGCTATGTATGTGGAAAAACACATTAAACCACATTTTGGTCACTTAAATTTCTTAAAAGCTCTGTGAATAAGAAATGGAGAAATTTGTGGTAGAGGGCCGTACTTGTAAGCTGATTTCTTTCAAGACCATTTTATAATCACCCTTTTCTCTTTTTGGAAGAAAAAACATTCACAATTTTGATGTCTAGATATTATAATCATAATTACGGCTAGGTAATTACTTATCGGATTAAGTTGCTGCGTAGTTGATACTCTTTCAAGTCTTGATCATGCAAATACTCGATACAGCTAAATAGTTAGTTGCCGAATTGACCACCATGATTAAAATCAGACAAGTAGGAGAATCTTTTGACTCTTGTTTTTCCTTGTTACCTATTTATATACTCAAACCAAAAGACATACATGGACTCCCAAAATATAATAATAACATTCCAAACACTAAATTGATGTCTAGTGATTAACAGGATGTGCATCTGGCGTGTAGAAATTACAACCTAGGTCCTCATGATGAAATAACAAAACAAATTGAATGTGAATTCAAAAGTTGAACTGTTTTAACTATTTACAGTTAAATAATCGTTAGTTTTAATAGTATGATTGGAATGAGATTAGCAACAGAGGAAGGAAGCCACGTGACATAATTTGAGAGAAATGAGACCTGTAGGACTTGACTTTCATCTGATAGTGTGCCATTTAGATTCCTCTGGGAAAGATTAGGCTTTCTTACTTTTGCAGCAGGATTGCATACATTTCTAGTCTCACTACAATGAAAGGAAGTGTTTACAGTTTATCCTGAACTTCTGATCTATAAGCTGGTCAAAAGGGCCAAGTAGATGCGATTTGATCAATTTAAAGCTGTACAGCTTTTTAGCTATCTACAGTTACTTAACCATTAGTTTTAATAGTATCATATTCGAATGAATATTAACAATGGAGAGAAGAAACCACACGTTAAAAATTGAGAGAAGTGAGACCTTTGGGAGTGTGCCACTTAGATTCTTCTGGAAAAATTGGGCTTATTGCCTTATTGATTCTGCCAGCAGGATTGCCTACATTTTTAGTCTCCCTAGTCCCTACAAAGAAAGGAAGTGTTCACATATTATTCTGCAGATAGCTTCTGATCTATAAGCTGTTCTAAAGGGTCATGTAAATGCGATTTGGTTCTAGATCATTGAACTTCACCACCTTGATTCATGACAAGATTGCGTACTTAGGTTTCTTTTATTGATCGTTTTGTAAGTTTTCACCTGGGTTGTGACAGTATCATCTCGATTGAGAAGATGAAACCTTTCTCATTAATTATGTTCTTCCAATGGGAAATATTCTTACAGTCTTACTCACTCTAAAATAACATCCCCATGACTTGGAATGACACCTGGCGGACACACAAGAGTGTTTCTTGAAAGTGTCAGCAAAAAAGCTGAGTGTAACTGGAGAGAAAATAATAATGCTATGTGCTGTCAATTTGCATATTTATAAGTTATGCCTTTTCAAGCTTATTTTTGCATTATGATCATGCTGTAATGATCCATAAGCAGTAGCAGTCAAGAACCTGGCATCAAGATAATGGGGGTTTATAAGTTACATTAGATTACTAGGAATAGCTTTTGTGTTTTAATGAGTATACTTGAGAGACCTACTTCATACTAGTTTCTATCATTGTAGTACTCTTAAAAAAGTACATATATTGATAATCTCATGCTTTCTTTTTGATATTGCATGTTTTAAAATTTTATAGCTTGGTTGCTTGTATGAATTATAATTACCTGACACCTGCAGTCCTTCACACATGAACTCTAGTAAAACAAATTTCACATGAAAAAAATATTAAAACAAGAACAAAAGGGAAATCATAGGCTACAAAAAGTCAAAAACTGGTAGCAAGTTTTATAGTAAAGTTGGCCTGTGATGTATTTGAATGAAAAAGGTGACTATCTACCTGCTAAATTGCGCGGGTCTGTATAATATTCTGCTGTTGTGTATATTGGTTTTTCTGATGATTCATTGTCATCCACATTTATATGTTGTTTTGTTGTGCAGGAAGTGAAATATGTTTTTTCAAAAATGGTATTTGTCAAGGGTCTGCTTTCAAAGATCTGAATGGTGGGCGTTACTACCCTGCTGCTTCAATGTATACTCTTCCTAATCAGAGCAACTGCGTTGTCAAGTTCAACTTTGGACCTGATTTTGAAGCCTTTCCAGAAGACTTTGGTGAACGACCTATTCCAAGGCCAATGGTGGAAGTTCCATATCATGGATTCGAAGGCAGCGTTCAAAATGGTGTGTCCACGGAGAAGCATTAGCAATAAGCGCCATTTTACATTGTGTCCATTATATATCTGCAATTGGGGTTCATGTGACTTTTATTTTAGTTGTAACTTTATTTTTTCTTTTCTGTACCATTAGCAAATTTTTGGAATTTCTGAACTTACATAAACTCAATTTACCATTGGATTTATAAAACATTTTATTGACATATCAATACGTTCCACTTTTGAGTTTTTTTCATACTGGTTCCATATTCTTCTGTGCAATGTTCAATTTTATAAAGTTAGACCTTATTTATAATGGCACTTTAAGTGCGGTTTGACTCTCAGCAGGTATCTAATGAGTTTTGTGTCTGTTTCTTGTACGGAAGAAACAAATCTACTAATTGTGTACCTAAGAAAGACGACGGGGTATCATAGTTAGTATGTATGATCGAAGTTTCTTTTTTCGTGCAGGCATTCCTTTTGGTCCCACTAGAATGTGCCCCATGCTGAAAGTGGTAAAAGAGAACGACTGATGACATTGCTGAAGCAGACGAAGGCAAATGTTTCTGGCTGGTTATCTCTAATCAATGTAAAAAGGTACAGTCTTGTATCCTCTATCATCATCTTCTCTTGATGATGGACTTAAATGGGGATGACTAGTGACTACAACTAGCTCTCTATATGCAGATTATCTTTTGTATAAGTAAATGCGATGTTAGATGTTGAAGTATCAATGACTAATGGTAGGTTTGAACTAGCTGAGGGCCGCAAAGTCAAATACATGTTCTAAGTTGCTAGGCAACTCTAAGACCAACTATCGTTGCTATATGATGGTTATGCTAAAAAAGTAGTAGCTACATCTGGATCATAAATTAGTTAGATGTACTAGATAATACTCGGCATATGTGATTTTATACCAATTTAGGGCCTAATTATGCATCCGGAACACATTTTGTGTTTTGAGTCTTGTTAGTTTCTGATAAATTGTCATTTGGTTTTAAATTGGTATAGTCATCAGTTGCCATGCTTCTTTTGTCCTTTTTGGTTTCATTGCAACCGTTGCCCCATTTTTTTCTCCTTGCCCCATTTTTTTTGCCTTTCTTTCGAGTTTCCTGTTTTCGACGGCTCTCATTGCTACCTCTGTTATGACCTTTCTTTCATCACGTTCCCCCCTTTTTTCATTGTTGCCATGTGGGTCATAGCAGAGGTTGCTGTTAGGAAATATGGCAACCGTGATTGGAGGCACGCTTTAGGGGGGTAGGGGTAAGCAGCAAAGACGTTTTCTGTGTCGTACTAGGGTGCGGAGAAGTAAGCAACTATTGTTTTTAGCCGAAATTTGGGAGATGAACGTACTAGAGGTAGAAATGAATTTTTGGGACTTGAAACACAAACACAATTATGGAGGCTAATAGACCTGAATCTTGGGAAGCATAAGGGCTAAATTCAGGTTTAGAAACTAGCCACCTTTTCAGCATGTTGTGGGTCCTCACTGTGTGATCCACAAGAGGAATAATAGGGATACTTTTTCTGGTACAGTTTTTCTGTTATGAAATCACAACCAAAGCAATTTGGTGACTGGGTATAAGTAAGGCTAAGTCGTGAAACTTTGTATTTTTATGAGTAATTTGGAAGTAGACATTTGTTTTGGGACTATTTAAAATAGAAGGGTGGACAAATAATTTGGGACGAATATTTTTCATTGATATTAATAATCTCCTAGAGTAATATTTTTTGTTGTACTGATATTTTTCTTGTTTTAATTGGAAATCATATTTATCAGATAAGCCAACTAAAACATGGTAATAGTTCGTAGAACAAAAATATTAGATCATTCTCACGCTTAAATGTAAAATTCACATGTTTCTTTAGAGCAGAAGTGGTAAAAAAAAACTTGGTACTAAATTATTACTGTAGTTATGTGTAAAATTAAATGAATCAATGGAAATCATTATCATTATGTGTCTATTAAATAGGAGATCACCACGATAAGACCTTGAGCCCTGATTAACTAAATATTACCCTTTTGGGCTCGCATCTGATTTTGATGCATTACATAATTTGTCTGTTTTACTACCTATAGGGAGTATTGTTTGTTGTGCTATTTAAGGCTAGAAAATAAATATGCTAATTATAGTGTTCAAATGATTAAAAGTCCCTATTCGAGGAACTAATGGAGACACGCATGCGCGCACACACACACTTGTTTATAGATGACACGATCCAAGTATGCTTTTGGTCACAAACTCCAAATGATTCTCTTAATTATATTTGTGCACTAAATTATGGCATGTACATTTAATACCTCTCCAGACTCGAGGGTATAGATTATATGAGCCAATCCCATGATCCCTGGATGATTAACTGAAAATATCTGTAACTATTTATTTGATGTAAGATTACTGACATACACGTAGACATGATTCTTTGTTGGATGGTGACACAAACTATCTTGATATGTTATGTCATATCATGAAACATCTGATCTGATGCAAATATGCAATATAGAGAGCAACCTCATTACAACAACAACAACAACAACAAACCCAATCCCGCAAGAGCAGGGTATGGGAGAGAGCAACCTCATTATGACGTTTTAAAGGTTGTCCTGTTTTGGAGAGATGAAAGGTGTTTAGGGCTACTTTAGTGTCCGAAACACAATTTTTTTTCTTCCTACAGAGAAGGAAAAGTGCATTTTGGGCACCTTTTGGTGTTCATAGTTTCTGGATCTCCTTTGAGCAAACACTTCAGTAAGAGATAGGAGACAAGTATTATTGGGAGCCTTAGAAAAAGGTGTCCGGTTGTGTGATGGGAAATACATTTCTTAGGTAAACTGGAAAGAGTCCATGACTTAATGGGGAACAAACAAACAAATGACACTCCAATAGAAAATCAAACACCCCATACGTGCAATTATATTATTTCCATAGCAGATGGGCAGAGAATATAGGACATGCTTGATGCTTATAGGGTTCAATTAAGCATCATTGGGATTTTGGATGGGCAAGTGCCTCAAGAGTAGGTCTGTTTTTCGTATGTTATTTTATAATTAAATACCTTTGGCGCTTAAGACTTACTGTTGTAATTATAATACAATGGCAATGTTCCAGCTAGGCACGGTTATACATTACCGCCCGCCTTTCAAGCCACAAGTTTTGCTTATTTGCAACTCCCAAAATGTCATATATGTATGTGTATGCACAATTTTAGTGGTATTTAATGATCTTTCTATCCATATAAATGATAAAACAATATTTTGACCTGCATCCTTTCGGTTAGAGAATCCAAGCCCACTTTTCATAACTAAAGCTGATTTATTTCATTAAGAGTTGATATTGATTTTGAAGAGGAGATGTACTGACAGAAATACGAAACAGAAACTAATAAAAAACTGTGTTGTACTGTAAAACTAGGTGAGCCAGGAGGGGTGGAGGACAAAAATGTCACCCTCATGGGGTGTACCCTAAGACTAATGCTAGTGGGTGTTGCTTGGCAACCACAACCCCACAAAGCAACGCGCCCCCTCCCTTAGCAATGTTTTAAGTGACGCGTTGGATTGCAACTTTTGCCAAAAAATGGTTGCCTCACTAACCGAAAGAATTGCACCAATTCTTCATAATTGTTTGAACATTGGGAGTAAATGGGTGGGGTTGCTTTGTGTTCACCACTAGGTAATTGTGGTTGGGGTGGAGTTGTAGAGAGAGAAAGCTGAGTTGGCGTTGATGTGGCGGGGTTGCTTTTGTGAAAATGTGGTTACCACTAGCATTAGTCTAACAAATCCCAATTTGTTACTGTTTAAGAGACAACAACTAATTTGTCTGTTCTAGAAACAAAGTATTAATATAGTCTAAACTCTAAAGTCTAAACAAAGCAAATTATTAGGTTAATTGGTAAGGCTCATCCCCTCCAAGCTAAAAGCCCTATAAATAAATTTTTTTTATCAAATTTTGGGCTATAAAAGCCCTAAGTAATTGTGAAGCCCAACATAATATCAAAATGGATAATCACCAAAATAGACCGGACAATAGGGGTGTTCATCGGTTCGGTTATTCGGTTTATTGGGTTCGGTTTGTTCGGTTAATTTTTTTTCTGGCTCAAAACGAAAACCGAATCAAACCGAATTCAAAATTAATTCAACCGAACCGAATAACCGAAAACAGAACCCCTATAACCGAAAACCGAACCGAATTACGTAATTTTAATTATTTTTTCATTTAATTATATATATTTTTAGAACAAAATTTTTTTTTCAAGCTTAAATAATGTTATATTTATACTAAAAAAAACTTTTAGTGATTATTTTTATATATAAATACATAAAATATATATATATATATATATATATATATATATATATATATATATATATATATATATATATATATATATATATATATATATATATATATATATATATATATATATATATTTATATATTTTCGGTTCTCGGTTCGGTTTTCGGTTTTCATTGCCAAACCCATATCCAAACCGATAACCGAATATTTAGTTCGGTTCGGTTCGGTTTTGACCAATTCGGTTCGGTTACAAATTTGGTTCGGTTATTTTCGGTTCGGTTTGGTTTCGGTTTTCGGTTATCGTGGATATTACCCGATCCATGAACACCCCTACTTATGACCCTAATTGATACTTGTCATCCAATCAAAATGGTATTTTCGGGATTATTTTCAACTTTTTTGAGATTATCATCCAATCAAATTGTCAAAATCATTTATAGGTGGTATTGTAATGAAAATTATTTAATTAACCACAACTCTTAAGGGTGTTGTTAGCAAAACCTCTTCATCAAAGTAAAATCGTCATTCTAACAAAAGTAAAAAAATAATTATGTTTTTCTTAAATTATATGTTTGTAATTGGTGTATAATTATTTTAGGAATAATTTTATATCTCCCCTGACTATTAATTTCATGGGTGAAATTGCAAATGTAGTCATTGACGTTCTGCAAAAGTGCAAAAATTACCTCGAGATATAAAGGCATGCAAAAACGCAACTCACATTCCATATAAATGCAAAAAAGCCACTAAGACCTAACTCTCGTTATTTTCCTCGTTAAATGCCACGTCACTGAGGGTATTATCGTCATTTCATTGCTTTAAGGATTGATATGTCCATGTGTCATAACACTATTGCTTTAAGGACTAAATTTGCAATTTAAGTTTTATCTTTTATTTCACAGCCACCACCACCATCCTCTACCACCACACAACCAACACCACTACCCTTTACCGCCACCACCACCTTCTACCACCAATCGCTAACTGTGACATCGTAAACATGACATCAAATGGAAAGAATAATGCAAATTCATTTAACAAATTGAATTTTATAGGTACCAATTTACGTAACATTGCATCGAAACTTGTTTCTTTGAAGCTTCAGATCATTAATTTTAATCATCTCCCAATTTTTAGTCACGATAGCGTTATATTCAAACGGAATCTTAAACCACTCGCAATAAGTAGCCAATCTTCTACCCGTTTCCTCTACTTGTTCAGCAGGCCTAAAACCACGTTGTATAGTTCTGTTAGCAAAATAAGTTAAAGTTAAAGTCTCGTCATGTATAGGTGTTAGCAAAATAATAAATATTTGGACACCATCGTAGGCCTCACTCTTCTCAGGATCTGTTACTGATGATCCATATGATGAAATCTTACGTAGTGGTGTTGGTTGTGTGGTGGTGGAGGGTGGTGGTGGCTGGTATGAAATAAAAGATAAAACTTAAATTGCAAATTTAGTCCTTAAAGCAACAGTGATGACACGTGGACATATTAATCCTTAAAGCAATGAAATGAAGATAATACCCTAAGTGACGTGGCATTTAACGAGGAAAATAACGAGAGTTAGGTCTCGGTGTCTTTTTTGCATTTATATGGAACGTGGGTGGCGTTTTTGTATGTCTTTATGTCTCGTTGTCATTTTTGCACTTTCGCAGAACGTCAGTAACTAAATTTGCAATTTACTCTAATTTTATATATTTGTATTTTTAGCTTGTGGTTCAAGAAATTTAAGATCGGATCGATCGAAATTTTAAAATCCTATAGTTAATATTGTGATTTTATTAAAATCCTGTCTCGCAAAGATTTTAAGTAAAACAGAGATTGCTTTTGTTTTGTACTATCGTTAAATTAACAACCATGATATCTTAACACTTTAAACACGTTTAGCAATTTCCTTAACAAAATTCAAACATAGAAAGTGTTTTCAGTTTAAAATTTAGAGTCGAGTTATTCTACAAACCAAACATTCCTCACATACCAAGGGACTAATCCCCACCATTCATCTAAAAAGGAAATCAATGGTTGAGATTAAAAACATTTTATTATTTCACCCATTTTTTATAATTTAAATATCTCTTAAACTGTTAATCGTTAAGCAAAAATAATTACACCATCGCGACGGGCATTTAATTATCTTTCTATAGACGGACACTTTGATATACTTTCGAAAAAAAAAAAAAAAAAAAAAAAATCTTTTTTTTTCACGTTTTTTTTTCGTGGCCGAAAAAAAATCATATATGATATTACATATAATATCATATATGATATGATATGTAATATCATATATGATATGATATGTAATATCATATATGATTTTTTCGGCCACGTGAAAAAAACGAAAAAAAAAATTGTCGAAAATATATCAATTAGCCTATCTATAGAATGATAATTAAATGCTCGTCGGAACGGTATATTTTTTTTCGCTTAACGATTAACGGTTTAAAAGATATTAATATTTGAAAAAAAAAGATGAAAGTGGGCTTTTTAAATTGTTGAGATTAATCTCATCAGATCAAATAAAGATGAAGGGAAGATGATGGGTGGAGATTAGTCTCTTGATGTGTAAAAAAAGTTTGGTCATCAAATGATCTTATATCTAAAATTTAATGAGATGTTAGCACGTGTACAGTCCAAGTACCAAAGCACATATACCTTACTCCACTGCCAAACATCCCCATAAACTTGGGCCCAAAGTAACGGTCATTTCTTCAACCTTCTATTCAACACCAGAGGCATTTTCGTCATTTCAACTATCATATCAATTACATCATTCATAAACCGCTTGTACCCAACAGCTCCTCAATACATACATTAATACATTATCCCCTAAACTGTCGGTACACCGTATACCGCGAAACACCAAATACTTTCCCTCAAATTATTTATCTGTATTTTCTTTTCAAGTTGGTTTTAATTAACAATTCAATGCTGAAAATGGAATCAAGTTTAATATATTACACGGAGTACTTTTTTTAAGGTTTTTCTTACAAATTATTAAATAAATTTTTTTTTTTAATTAATTCAAAGCTACCTACAGTTTTAAAAGTTATAGTTAAGAGGCTTTACTTTATTCAATTGTTTGTAAATATATATTTCAACCAATCACATTCAAGTGTATTCAGTATTTTCGAGATTATCTTCATAATTTTTGAGATTATCATCCAATCAAATTGTCAAAATCATTTATAGGTGATATTGTAATTAAAATTATTTACTTAACTAGAGGGTGTTTTTAGCAAAACTTATTCATTAAAGTAAAACGTCATTCTACCAACCAAAAGTAAATAAAAATATAAAAATATAATAATAATGTTTTTTCTAAACTGTATGTTTGTAATTGGCATATAATTATTTAAGGAATAATTTTATATTTCTTCTAGCTATTAATTTCATATATAAAATATACAATATTTTTAAAACATGTTTACATAAGTATAAAAAAAAAATAATAAGAAAAAATTATTACATTATTTTAGTGAAAAATATAATATTCCATCCGTGTCAAAATAACTGTGTTCAAAAACTACTCCCTCCGTCCCAAATTTATTGTCCAGTATTGACTTTTTTAGTCTTTCTTCGTCAACTTTGACCTTAAATATTTTTGTAAGTGTTATATAATATTTGATACAAAATATATAAATGGATTGGGTTTTAAGTCTACTTTTCAATGGTATAATTTTTCATCAAGTATTATATAATATAAAAAAAAATATTTGTGGTCAAAGTTATACCATTTTGACTTTGAAAATTCAAAGTGGACAATAATTTTGAGACGGATGGAGTATATTTTAGAGTAAATTACATGGTTGGTCCCTGTGGTTTATACAAAGTAACAAGTTTCGTCCCTCTCTTTTAAAAGTTGCATGGTTAGTCCCTAAGTGCGTAAACAAATAACACCACAGGTCCCTTGGTTTAACTGGTGTTAACTAAGGTTAGTTAAAATTTACAAGTTAGCCCCCTTTGGTTAAATAGCGTTGCATCGTTAATCCTTTGGTTAAATAGCGCTGCATCGTTAATCCTTTGGCTAAATAGCGCTGCATCGTTAATCCTTTTAACGTTTTCGCCCGTTTTTGTCCGTTTTTTTTTATGTTTTCGCCCATTTTTGTCCGTTTTTTTTTTTGTTTTCGCCCGTTTTTGTCCGTTTTTTTTTACGTTTTCGCCCGTTTTTGTCCGTTTTTTTACGTTTTCGCCCGTTTTTGACCGTTTTTTTACGTTTTCGCCCGTTTTTGTCCCTTTTTTTTTTGTTTTCGCCCGTTTTTGTCCGTTTTTTTTTACGTTTTTGCCCGGTTTTGTTCTTTTTTTTTGTTTTCGCCCGTTTTTGTCCGTTTTTTTTTTACGTTTTCGCCCGTTTTTGTCCGTTTTTTTTACGTTTTCGCCCGTTTTGACCCTTTTTTTTACGTTTTCGGCCGTTTTTGTCCGTTTTTTTTGTTTTCGCCCGTTTTTGACATTTTTTTTTACGTTTTCGCCCGTTTTTGACCTTTTTTTTACGTTTTCGCCCGTTTTTGTCCGTTTTTTTTTTGTTTTCGCCCGTTTTTGACCGTTTTTTTTTATGTTTTCGCCCGTTTTTTGTCCCTTTTTTTACGTTTTCGCCCGTTTTTGTCCGTTTTTTTTTTGTTTTTGTCCGTTTTTTTTATGATTTCGAAAAAAAACTTGGGTAAAAAAATATTTTTTCTAAAATATATTTTTCGAAAAAAAAATTTGGGTAAAAAAAAGTTTCTAAAATATATTTTTGGAAAAAAATTTTGGCGTAAAAAAAAGTTTCTAAAATATATTTTTCGAAAAAAAAAATTGGGTAAAAAAAAGTTTCTAAAATATATTTTTTCTAAAATATTTTTTCTAAAATATATTTTAGAAACTTTTTTTTACCCCAATATATTTCTAAAATATTTTTTCTAAACGGGCGAAAACGGAAAAAAACATAAAAGAAAACGGACAAAAACGGGCGAAAACGTAAAAAAAACGGACAAAAACATAAACGGGCGAAAACATAAAAAAAGGGACAAAAACGGGCGAAAACATAAAAAAATGGACAAAAACAAAAAAAAACGGACAAAAACGGGCGAAAACGTAAAAAAAAGGGACAAAAACGGGCGAAAACGTAAAAAAAAGGGTCAAAAACGGGCGAAAACAAAAAAAAACGGACAAAAACGGGCGAAAACATAAAAAAAACGGTCAAAAAACGGGCGAAAACAAAATAAAAATGGACAAAAGCGGGCGAAAACAAAAAAAAAAGGGACAAAAAAGTGTGAAAACGTAAAAAAAATGGACAAAAACGGGCGAAAACAAAAAAAAACGGACAAAAACGGGCGAAAACATAAAAAAAGGGACAAAAACGGGCGAAAACAAAAAAAAGGGACAAAAACGGGCGAAAACGTAAAAAAAAGGTCAAAAACGGGCGAAAACGTAAAAAAAAAACGGTCAAAAAACGGGCGAAAACAAAAAAAACGGACAAAAACGGCCGAAAACGTAAAAAAAAACGGTCAAAAACGGGCGAAAACGTAAAAAAAACGGACAAAAGCGGGCGAAAACGTAAAAAAAACGGACAAAAACGGGCGAAAACAAAAAAAAAGGAACAAAACCGGGCGAAAACGTAAAAAAAAACGGACAAAAACGGGCGAAAACAAAAAAAAAACGGACAAAAACGGTCGAAAACGTAAAAAAAACGGTCAAAAACGGGCGAAAACGTAAAAAAACGAACAAAAACGGGCGAAAACAAAAAAAACGGACAAAAACGGGCGAAAACGTAAAAAAAACGGACAAAAAACGGGCGAAAACAAAAAAAAAAATGGACAAAAACGGGCGAAAACGTAAAAAAAAAACGGACAAAAACGGGCGAAAACGTTAAAAGGATTAACGATGCAGCGCTATTTAGCCAAAGGATTAACGATGCAGCGCTATTTAACCAAAGGATTAACGATGCAGCGCTATTTAACCAAAGGAGGCTAACTTGTAAATTTTAACTAACCTAGTTAACACCAGTTAAACCAAGGGACCTGTGGTGTTATTTGTTTACGCACTTAGGGACTAACCATGCAACTTTTAAAAGAGAGGGACGAAACTTGTTACTTTGTATAAACCACAGGGACCAACCATGTAATTTAACTCTATCTTTTAATAACAAAAGCACATGGTCTGAAAAAACATAATGAGCTCTAACTTTTTTTCTTTTCTTTTTTCTTTTTTGCTAAAATGATACTTGTATTAACTAATTAATTTTCTTGTAAGAATAATCGGGACGGAGAGACTATATATATATAACCACTTATATTCAGTTACAACAAAACTGTATGATCTAAAATCCTAAACCCTAACTGATCCAACCAAATCACGTAAAAATGAACCGAATACTTGCGAATTCCACGTTACGTAGATCAGTCATCAACACCGGTAGGACCATGTCTGCTGAAAAATTGCTAGTTTCAGTTTCTGTTCATGATTTTGAAAATTTTACTATGCGGAGGAGGAGGATGATGAGTTCCTCTGCGGCCGAACCGACGTCGAAAGCGCCGTCGGTTAAGGCGCAGGAGGAAAAAAAGGAGGAGAAAAAGAAGGAGGTGGTGAGTTATTGGGGGATTTCGCGATCGAAAATTACGAGAGAGGATGGTACTGAGTGGCCTTGGAATTGTTTTATGGTATAATTATATTAATTACCTGTGATTTATTTTTTTGTTTACATGCATGATTTTGTCATCATTTGATGTTGTGGAATTGTATATATGTTTTAAGAGATTAAAGAGCGTTGATTGATATGCGTAACTGTATCATATTTTTGACATGTGGCAAAAATGAACAGTATTGTAAATATGAGTTAGTCATGTCAATCATTTTTCTGGATTAGCTGATCGTAAATGTTTTAAGATTAACGAGTATTGATTGACTTGTTTAACTTATACTACGATGTTTTAACGCGTGGCGAAATGAAAAGTGAATATGATGAAAAAGGAAAAGTACAGTCTATGTATGTCAAACACAATGAATGAATATGACAGTGTGTTTAGTTATATGAGTTAGATTACATATGATAATCATTTCTCTAGATTAGCTGATTGTAATTTTCCTTTAATCTGAATTTGCGTTGTGTTGATCTGCTTTTTTTGGGGTTAGGTTCCTCATAGTTTATTAAATAATTGTTAATTAGTATGCGGAATCTGTTGGTGGAGTGTTTGCTAATATTATATGGTTGATGAGTTAGTTGTGGTACTATGGATCTTGGCATTATTTGGATGATTGGATCACATCATTGATGTTGGTATGTTAAAAAAAGGAGGATCTACAATAATGGAATCTTTTCTTCTTGGCTTTATAGTTGGTAGTCAAATACAATTCCTTCTTGTATTTGGTATACTTTTATGATTTGGATATGAAACAAAGGTTATTTTAATAAATTAAAAAATAAAGTGTGTCCATTTGGACATTTGGTAGTAAATAGTAAAATGTGATGTGGACCACTTTGGAATCCCATAGGATCATGGGAACCACCATGTTGTGGCTGGAAAATGTTTAATTTTGTTGTAAATTATTTAGAGCTTATTGTCCGGACCAGCAAAACAGAGATACTGTTCCATTTTCGGTTCCAAAGTTTAGAGAAAGGTTATCAGTTCAGGATACTTATGAATATCTTGTTCTCGGTCTGGGACCGGGACATAACCAGTTTTCTAGCTCTTCTAATTTCAAACATAAACGACTTCATTTTACTTTCAACAATATTCATACTCTAAAACCCTGTATGAAAATCTGTTTGACTAGCCGATTTTGGACACAACTGATACAAAACAGGACATGACAGGTAGCAAACCTGTTTAGAACAGTCCTTTTGTTAAGTACTTATTCTTGTGGTTCCAGCTTGGTTCAGTTATATTCCACCAACACTCCTAATTGCTTCATGTCGTAATTAAATGGTATATATGCAAAACTCATCCTTGTTGACAGGTTTTTTTCACTGTGTTGTTTGTTGTCTTGTTTCATGAGTCCAATTATTGTGTCTTTTCACTAAAAATAGAATAGGAATCAAAATATTCTTAGACACATGCCATTACTATCATGGGATTACGAGTATGGAACATTATGAACTTTTGGAGGCTGTGTCAACTTTCAAGAGAGTATACAGGTTCTTGAATACTTAGTTAATACTTTTTTCTCCATATATTGGTTAAGAGTTTTCTTATCTATGATTTTGCGACTGCATATTTGATCCTGTTAAAAAGCCCCATAAGGTAACACTTTCAAGAGATTACACTTGGAAGGTTTGAGGAGAGTGATGATACTAGGATAGTAGGATGGACATCATTTTAAGTTTATTTAGTCTCCTTATTGTGTTTCTCTCTCTTGCTTTGCAGCCATGGGATACATATCAATCAAACTTGTCAATAGATCTCAGCAAGCACCATGTACCGAAGAATTTTACTGATAAATTCGCTTACAGGACAGTGAAACTGCTGAGAATTCCAACAGATGTATTTTTCCAGGTATCTTTCTTTCTTCACTATTTTATGGTTGATTATCTGCTTACTGCTGTCTAACTATAGGCACATAATGTTGTAAAATAGCGAAGTAATATACTAATTTCAGAGGTTGATATCTGCTCCTGTAGTTTGATGACTCACTAAACTGTCTAGTTTATTATGTGAGGCAATGTGGGTTGGTAAAATTTGAATGCATCCTGCAGAAAACAAGAATTTAAATGGATTCTAAAATCCTAAATCTATTATAATATTAATTTGAGTGGCACTGAGTATTGAGGTTTCTTGTAAACTTAAGTTCTCATTTTCAAATTTTCAATCATAATTACATGAAGCAAAATTGACTATTGAGGTGTGTCTGAGTCGGTTTAAATGAAGTGCAAACTCAAATGGTTGCTTTTGGATAAGAGGTGATAGTTTTGATCCTCTTACATATAAATGGCTGTTTTGGACAAAAAGATTGAGCCAATCTACCCGTTGTTGCATTTACCAAAAAATGACCTGTTATTCAACTGGCCCGTTTTGCCACATCTGCTTTTGGATGTATTAAAAGATGAAACAACAATCATGGTGATGGATTCATGTTTAAAATATCATTATGTTTCAGAGGCGATATGGGTGCCGTGCAATGATGCTTGAAACTGTAGCAGCCGTCCCTGGCATGGTAGGTGGGATGCTGCTGCACTTGAGATCTCTACGCAGGTTCCAGCAAAGTGGTGGTTGGATTAAAGCATTACTTGAAGAAGCCGAGAATGAGAGGATGCATCTCATGACTATGGTGGAGCTTGTGAAACCGAAATGGTATGAAAGGCTTCTGGTTCTAGCAGTTCAGGGGGTCTTCTTCAATGCGTTTTTTGTCATATACATGGTATCCCCAAAACTGGCACACAGAATTGTCGGATATCTTGAGGAAGAGGCGGTACATTCATACACCGAGTTTCTGAAGGACATTGAGAGTGGTGCTATTGAAAATGTTGCAGCTCCTGCTATTGCTATAGACTATTGGAGGCTACCAAAAGATGCAACCTTGAAGGATGTCATAACTGTTATCCGAGCTGATGAGGCTCATCATCGTGATGTCAATCATTTTGCTTCTGTAAGTTCTCGGCAACCATTTTGGATATATACCATGGTAGTAGCAAGTTGGGTGGGCTGGGTAACGGGTCAAACCCGATGCTTTTCGGGTTGAAGAGCGTGGATCAAAACAGTATTTTGGTACAGGTCAAAATGCGCTGGATTGGCCCGAAGCATTTTTTGTACATAGTTTAAAAAAAATTAATTAAAATGCTCAGTATGTGAATATGATTAGGGAAGTTTTATCATATTAATACTAATAAGAATATTTGAATAAAGTTATTAATGAGGTTTCAATATTAAAAAGACACTTTAGGCAACTTTAGTCCCCCTTAGCTCGGTTTTTTAAGGTAACTTTTTGCATTAATACTTGTTGACCTGGTTAGAGATAAACTTAACCTTAATCGACCCATTCCTAAGTACTTGGGTCAAAATTGTCACCTACAGTTTTAAAGATTACATCATATACAAGAATATCTGATGATGGTTTGAAATCGTGCAGGACATTCATTTCCAGGGAAAGGAATTGAGGGAGGCTCCAGCACCTGTTGGTTACCATTAAATCCATTCTCGTATAGAGTTACACGTCTACTTGCTGGCATAGAATTCAAAGTGTCTAAGTCCTATTGCTTATTAACTAGACAAATAAGCATCCGTACGTTACTCTGAACTTTTATTCAGGTATGGTGGTTGTCACAGTCGAGTTGACGTAGACTTTTGTCAAATAATGCTGTTATGTGAAAAAGTTTCATTTTTTTTTTCTTTGGAATACACATGTTGGATGCCGTGCTGCAATAATTGCTTCAATGCGTATGTTGAAACTTGAAACATTATATTTTGTTTTGATCTATTATATATAATCATGATCTTCTTCAGTAGACAGATTAGTAGGTCTTCACATAAGATTGATTCAACATACTTTAGGAGATAATGTATATTATGCATCTGATATTCATTTATGTACCAAGTGTGCTCCCTGTTGTGCAATGCCACAGAAATATAAAATTCAAAATGGATGCTATCAGGTGTCTAGTGTTCTTTTAGCTTCTTACTCCCATTACCAGAATCTAAGGGCATTTTGTTCTTTTATGTTCTTGATTTTTTTCTCCCTCCCTCCCTCCCTCATTCATTTGAACTTTGTTGTTGTTTGTCTTTCCGCTTTGTTTTCTAAACTCCAAGTCTGTTATTCAGTTTTGATTTTATTTTCGATTTCATAAAATGTTTTGTGGTTAGTAGCAGATGGGGTGTGGATGGATGGTGGTATTGGGCCAGCAAGGCGGAAACCAGGCCGGTGTTCTTGTATAACTAATGCTTAATATTGTATCTAAGACTTGCAACTGTGTCAAAGAGCTCCTGCTACAATCATGCGATTGATAAAAAAAATTCAGTGTACCAAATTAGTGAATCATTTTCCCTTTATTGTAATAAAAACCAAATGTGCTTGCCTGTGGCAATGATAAATTTGGTGGGTTCTACTGGAGAAAGAATTTGATTTTTAACACCAAAACATTTATCCACACGCTGATGCAGATCTTATAAATATAAATTTTAAAGAAATAAAAGCATTATATCCTTTTAGGGCTTTTAGGGGTGTTAGTTTAACCTTATTTATGGGGCTTATAAGCTTATTAGGGCGTTGGAAACCATCTCCTTCATGAGTGGTTAGGATCAGTGTCATTTTGGTGGTTTGTGGTTCGGGTAATGGGTTTGATGTTCGGGTTGGGTTTTTTTTTTTTTTTTTTTTTTTTTTTTTTTTTTTTTTTTTTTTTTGTGAACGGCATTTTATTATAACGAAATGACGATCTAGTAAGAAACTAGAAGCGAAATAATACAAGAAGAAAGATTACAATGAATTTGTACAAGCATGATTAGGATTAAAAATCCACTCAAACCAAGTAGGATGTGCTTTTTTATGCCTATGGAGGATCCAAGAATGGGAAAGCACTTTGATCTCTTCACCTAGAGTATCTTTCCGAGGGGGTTTAGCATCGAAGCAAACTCTATTCCTAAATATCCATAAGATCCAAAATGTTGTTTGTATGACAACATCAAAGCAACTTTTGGAAAGCTATTTAAGTTCACCGAATCTCCACGGGTTGGTTGTACGGTATGTAGTTAGGTCGTGGTTTTAGTTTTTCGCAAGCGATTGGGTCTTAAGATTTGCAGGTCATGTTGGAGCCATATTTTTGGGTTGTGGTGGAGGTCGTGATTTGTTGATTAGGTTCGCGTTTCGGGTCGTGGTGGAGGTCGTGTTTTGTTGATTAGGTTCGTGTTTCAAGTTGTGGAGTTCGTGATATGGGTAGTAGCGCAGTGTGGTTCATGTTTGTGGTTTGGATTGCTGTGGCATGTAAGTCGTGGTTTGTGGTGGTGGTAGGGTGCAACGAAGGTTGTGTTTCAGGGAGGCGAGATTGGGTGCTAATGTTCGTGGTTCGGGTAGTGATGTTGTTCGTGGTTTGTGCTTCAGGTTCGTGGTACGGGTGCGGTCGTGAGTTGGGTAGTGAAGTTGGTCGTGGTTTATGTTTCTGGTTCATGGTATGGATGAGGTCGTGATCTCGATAGTAGTACAGCTCGTGGTTCTTTTTATGGCCATAATTTTGTTTCTGTTTGGAAAAAGGTCGTTTAGCAAGGTTTGTGGGGCTATAATATGAACTTGTGGTAATCAATTGAGGGTATTTCTCCCTCAACTGTTCCTACATCTCGCCATGCTGCCACTCCGTTGGATAGTGTTGTTCGAATTGGTTTGTTTGAGATTTTGGTGAGTTTCGCACAAGGGTCAAGTTCATGGTCGAGTTTCCATTGTTCCATACTTCTTACTTTAGATTGTTTGTTTATTCACGATGTTTATTTTAGTGTCGTTGTACTAATAGGGACATGTTTGTTAAGAGTTTTGTCCATGTAACTTTCAGCTTCTTAATAGTTGTTATTAATAAAATTATTGCCTTTCAAAAATAATAAAAAAAAATAAAAAATAAAAAATGGGGGTAATCTTATAATGTTTTATAAGCTCTTATATTAAGGGGTTATAAACCTCAAATTTTGTGGTTTATTTATTTGACTAGGTTGAATTTCAATATTAGGTGTTATAGCAAAATACTTTTTATACCCTCATATAAGATAAAATGTTAATGGCAACCACAATTACCTAACCAGCTGAGTTGGTGACCACGTCCCCCATTAAGAGTTTTACTAATAGGGACATGTTTGTTAAGAGTTTTGTCCATGTAATTTTCAGCTTCTTACTAGTTGTTATTAATAAAATTATTGCCTTTCAAAAATAATAAAAAAAATAAAAAATAAAAAATGGGGGTAATCTTATAATGTTTTATAAGCTCTTATATTAAGGGGTTATAAACCTCAAATTTTGTGGTTTATTTATTTGACTAGGTTGAATTTCAATATTAGGTGTTATAGCAAAATACTTTTTATACCCTCATATAAGATAAAATGTTAATGGCAACCACAATTACCTAACCAGCTGAGTTGGTGACCACGTCCCCCATTAGCCCCCCCCCCCCCCCCCCCCCCCCCTCCCAACCACACACACACCCAGGATCAGCTGACCATAACAATGAATTGTGTTGGTGTGTGTGAGGTTTTCTTATTTTATTTATTTGAGGTATGTTTTTTGTTGTAATTGCGATCGCCTTACTACTTGTTTATAGTCTGTGTGTAGTCTTTGAGAAAGAAAGTTAAGACCAAAATAAATTGTGGTCACCATTAGCATCAGTCTAACAATTAGCTTTGGTTGTTCATGTCCTTTTATTTAATTTTAACATGTTAACTATAAATAAAGTAACACAAACACTAAGCATGGCTTATGAGCTTATGAACTTATAAGCCATAAGCTGCTTTTGAAATATAAGGCTAACTCAAAAGATGAGCCTTTGTGTCTATCTTCTCCTTGTGTGGTTGTGGTATCTCCTAAGGATTAGGAGGGTGAATTAGAGATAATGTAACTTCTTATATTCTGGTAATAATGTTCTGGCTTCTCTTGGTGACTTGGCTTTTGGTATGTATAAAAAAAAAAGCGCCACCAAGCCATGATACGTCAATTTTATAGCAAGAATATTCATATCCAAAATGAGTAAAGATTCAGATAAAGTGCAACTGGAATATGATTAACCATTTGTGTGTTTGTGACCATCGATGCCGTGTCAAAAGAATTAGATGCCAACTAATTAATGCAAGATCTGAAACTAATTCGAAGGCTTTTCGTCATGAAAAATTGACATGCCATGCAGCATAAATCGTCATAATGTAAAAGTAATGTTCTCTGTAACGATTAATATTTTGGTTTGGACGTGAGATACATTGTCGAATTTTCATATTCGGTTTCGGTTGACCAAACAATGTCAAATTTCCCCTATGGACTTTCTAACATCGACTCATCAAGGCTCAAACATCAACCATAGAATCAAATTCTTAGTATCAAGTTATCAACAATCCTTGTTCCCCTTTGATTCCAATCGACCCTCCCTCAGATGTCGCTAATCTTCACCGTAAACCAGATTCTAATTTGAAACAAGGGTTAATTCCATATATCCCCAATTTAAACAATAAAATGCCATATTTACCCAACTAAATTTTATAATGTCATATATACCCAATTAAAACACCAAATTTGTCATATATACCCATTTATCTATAAAATCATTTAGAAATGAATCTACATCATTAAGTTCCCATTATACCCTTCAACAATAGTATGAAGATTGCTTGGTGTTTTAGACTTTTAGTTTGTAAATGTTCTAAACTATTTGTTACTGCTTTGTTTGATATGATTTTTGAATAAATGACAACCGTTTGTGCTAAAGTTCGAATGGTTATCTAAAAAAAACAAGAAAATTAATACGCAAGGAGCATGCGGGTTGATTGAATTTTTTGTGTCTTTCACATTTCTATTCATATAATATGCAAAAGACAGCAGCACAAAAAGTATCTTTTGTCCGTAAGAAATCACATATTTTGTTTTCTTTCATGTTTCATGTTTGATTAATTGATTCTGAATGTGCATATATTAATTTTTCTTCATCCCTTTTATAAACTACAAGAATACCCTGCATGTTTGAAATTTAGTGGTTCAGTTGATTATATTAATACGTATGTAAGGGTGTATTCGGCTAAAATAATATGTGACAAACATTTAGTGGTTCAGTTGATTATAGTTTAAGGTATAAGAGTGGAGGAGAAGATGGATGACAAGCATAAATGTGAGTTGTTAAAGGGTATAATGGGAATTTAGTAATATAACTTATTTTAAATTGGTTTTATAATTCAAATGGGTAAATATGACGAATTTGATGTTTTGGTTGGATATATTTGACATTATAAAATTTAGTTGGGTAAATATGACATTTTATTGTTTTAATTGGGTATATATGGAATTAACCCTCGAAACAAATACAAGACATACAATGATTCAGCATGTTTTTTTAATCTTGTTTCTAGCAAATGAAATATATTTCGAGCAAATGAAATATAGCAAACTATCAAGCAAGTTGATCTTTTTTTTGGGTAACCTTGATTTCCGACCTTTTGGTCGACTAATCCACGGGGTTTGAACCCACCGCCACACAGACTCAAACCGGGTAAAACCCTCCTTTTTCAGTAGGTTAGCGTAACCACTTCAGGGTTTTATACAAAATAAGTAGCTTATTTTAGGCAATGGTGGAATTCAGACTTTTCTGTCGTCTAAAACCAAACTGATCTATAAATTGGCTTCTTTGCTCAGTCTATAATGATTTTTTTTTTCATTGTCCGCCATGGATGAAAAAGTATTCAAACAGAGATCGTAATTCAAAACAAGAAACACTCCAGATTAAATGCCTAAATTGGTCAGATTGGAGGTCTCTTGTTTTAGCATTAAAAAAATGCGACGTTCTGAACTTTGAAGTGCAGTTGGTTACAGTCTACGATTACAGTTAAGCGGTAATTATTTTTTACCATTTCAAGCTCCTAAGAAGATCAACATTTACAATGCTACGATAGTGCCATCTGCACTAGTTTAAGGCATAAACCATCACTTAAACATTCATCAACAGTCTTGATTTTTAAGATATGTTAGATACAGATTCAAATGGCTATGCATTTAAAAATCTATGAGACAAAGTCGATACATAAGAACTTGATACTTATCCAAGTGGTCGAGTCTTTAGTTTTTAAGATAACTTACATTCCAAAGTTCAAACTCACACAATCTGACACTGTTTAAAAGACTTATCAAACATATACACGACTCAGACCCCCTAAAAGCAATGGGGTCTATTATGATGTACAAAATCCAGTCACATCCCACATCCAACCTCTGTCTCAAGAAAAGGATGCATAATAATTAAAACAAGCTCATCCCCCTTTTTCCGGATCAGGGCAATGTGCAACTTTCAACGCAGCAAGCACAAGTAATCATAACAGCAACGCTATCGATTTCAGGATTTTAGTCTAAAAAAGGACATGCTTATGACCATTTACATGGGTTACATATAATTACCATTATATATATAAAAACATACAGATAAAAAAACCCAAACCAACTTTCAGGATTCAATTGATGCAAAGCAGACAGAAACATTACCAATAGTAATTATACTTTTTTTGCTACTTGTTTCAGTTCACGAACGAAAAGGCCAGAAAAATGATAAGGGGTTCCTCCTTCCCCTACCATGTCCACCATTCTCTTCACCGCCACGAACATCACCACTACTACTGCTTCCCCTAGTTGTACCCTGAGCTGGCAGCTCCAAACGACACACGGGACAAGAATTATGCTGAACCAACCACGGTTCAATACAGCCCGAATGATAAATGTGATTGCATGGCATTTGCCTAGCCTCGGTTCCCAACTCAAACTTATCTTTACAAACAGGGCAGTGAGAATCAGTATTAAGGTGCCTGTTTGTAATTTTAATAGTGGGCATAGAGTCGATAGCTGATCTGGTTGCTGGAGGTGGGCCCTGTCTACCATCATTCACTGTAAGTTGTTCAATCAGTTCTTGTAACCCGGGGCCCATAAAGATATTACTGACATTAGACCGTCTTGGACCTGGTGGTGCCCCGTTAAAGAAGAACTCAAATCTATCACTTGCAGACATTCGAGCGGGAGCTTGACCATCAAATATGAACCATGGAACAACACCATGTTCAGGGACGAGTCCAGATCTCCTTCTAATGTCAAAGTTAGGGTTTCTACCAGCCATTCTTTGTCTTATCAACTCAGCAAAAGCATCCATGATTCTGTTTCTAGGGTCTGGAAACGATTCCATGTACCCATAATCTGAAGGCTCGTGTGCATGTGTGGCCCCCATGCCAGGTTGTCCAGGCTCGACCACCTCACTTAGTTCTTGAACAAATCCACCAGAACAATATGGGCAAACGGGATTACGACCCCGAAGCCGGACTGGCTGCTGGCATTGGTAGCACCAGTGTGTATTACCCCCACTCGACATTGCTCGTCACAGAATCTCAGACTCGAAATGAAAAAGTACTCTGCAATCACAAGATTATTGTTTGTATTGTGTTAGTAACATTTCAAATTCCAAGTTAACCAATAGAATCATGACACTTGCCTTCTCATTCATATGAAGAAAAATCCTAACTAGGTTGCAGTATTGGCCCTTTGGCCTCTAAGAAGTACCGCAAAACTCGATTAAGTCTAAGCATATGACAAAGTAAAACAGTAGCTGAAAGCCAAGCTCAGTGTCACCTATAACTGTTTTTTCGCATGTTAGTTAATTTGATTTGTAATGTTATAAGAAAAAAAAGGAATATATCCCAGGTGTAACGAAAAGTAAGGTGCTGCAATAATTCTGAAGCAGTGGGAATACCGTGTGTCTAAATATATTCCTTTAGCAACTTGATACATATAGCCAGGAATATTTACTAGTTACCCAATGCTCAACGCATCTCTTCTAAATAACAGATAAGCGTACAGAATCCTACCTAGTGAAGCAATCACACATGATCAGAAGTAGAATAAAGAAGAGCTTGTTATACTAAGAGTCAAGCAAACTTCAAATTTTGGAAATCCGCAACAGGAGAAGAGAACCTGCAGGGTTTGAGCATCTACTATTCTAGAACATCAAAAGATTGATAACGGTAAAATCTTAACCCTTAATGAAGAATAATTTAATATTCGAGGTATAACATAGAGCATAATCTATTCACTTAGCCAAATTTCAGATAAAGTAACCCTGAAAAGAAAAGAGTCACATGTTTATACTGGGAATGATCATATAGGAATCAATGAAAATTACGTGTTGCTTTCTATACCAAATTTTACCACAAATATGTCCCATTGGCTTACTTAATAAAGAGAAGAAGAACACGCAATAATCTCGGCCAAACCGAGCTAATATGAAGACCACTGGTGAGTAACTTAATCTAGAAAAGATATAAAGGAATATATGACGGAAGGAAGAAAAAATTGGAGATGATGATTAACTAATGGTATACATTAAAGCTAACGAGATGACAACCAACAAGAATGATGGGATGTTTAACAAAAGGCTATCCTTCCCTACATAATGTGTCTTTGTGCTTTGAATAAGACAAGAACATGAGACTACAACAGAAATAAGAGATAACGTAAAATTCCCTTGTCTTTATGTTTAAAACTAAAATGAATAATGAAACACTTCCCTTTAAATATTCAATTCCGAAAACGGAAACAGAGGAAAAAAAATAGAAGACATAAACACTGGATTTTGATAATCACGTAACCACACTTGTGCATAGTCTTTGCTTTCTTTACGTGAGGATAATTTTGTACTTCTGATCTTCTCTTTATTTTCTTTTCTTTTCTTCTTCACTTATGAACAAAAACAGAAGAAAAGAATTTAACTTTCCGTTGTAAACCCTTGTACAAAAGAGACAAACCTCGAATATTCTTTCTCTATTATTTTATTTTTATTTTTTTTTTTTTTTTCGTGTAAATAACATAATTAGGATTTAATCCACCACATCATACAAGAGAACCATCTTCGTTTAAAACAAAGTCCATCATATGACAGCTAGTGTGAACTCTAGGCATTTAGATTCCTAATCGTAACTAAGATAGCATGTCTAGCAACTAGTTACCAGCACAACAAGTAACTCTTGTTCCAACTATTTGTGATTATTCTTGTCACTCAAGCCACACGTTACTTTACTCCGATCTGGTTGTCACAGTCAAAACATCAACAACAAACCCAATCCCGCTGGGGCAGGGTATGGGGTGTCACAGTCAAAACATCAATTTCATTAAACAAAGTTTGAATACAGTAACTAATCAAGAGTTATCCAAGACGAATAAAGACGCCTACACTCATCCACAGTTCAAATCTCATAGTTCGACACTGGTTGATAAAGTTACAGTACCAGATGCAGTCAATAAGCAGATGACAAAGTCACTCAAGTGTCGTTTTCTAAACATATATACATGACCCAGAACCCCAAACGCGATTGGGTCTATTATGAAGTACAAAATCCAGTCACAACCCACATTCAACCCACGTGTCTCAAGAACTGTAACGAAAAGGAAGGGGCTACAATTATTCTGAAGCAGTGGCAATACTGTGTTTAAAATGATTCAGTAAGCAACTTGATAAATAAAACCAGGAATATTTTACTACTGCAGTTACCTAATGCTCAAGCATCTCTTATAAACGATTAAGTCGGTAAAGCATTATACCTAAAAAGCAATCATACATAATTAGAAGTAGAATAATGAAGAATTTGTTACACTCAAGAGCTGTGCAAACTTTAAATCTAGAAAAGATAAAATAACGGTCACATCTTAGGGCCTAAGGAATAATCGTTTAATGATTGGTGGTAAGGTAGAGCATAATCTATTCACTTAACCAATTCTGAATTAAAAGTAATCCTGAAAAGGAAAGATAAAAATGCTTAAAGCATATCAGGGTCAGGAACAGGAAAATCGACCATTAAGAGTTACATCTTTATACTCGGCTTAAAGATCATATTGGGATAGAAGAAAATCACAGGTTATTTGCTCAACCAAATTTATATTACAGAAATTATGCCCCATCCACTTACTTAAAAAGGAGAAGAATGATGAAATGATGAATAATCTCAGACAAACCAAATGATTATGAAGACCACCGGTGAGAGACTTATTTAGAAAATAAATAAAGGAATATATGACGGACACAATAAAAAATGGCGATGATGATCAACTAACGAGATGACAGCCAACAAAGATGATGATGCATAGCAAAGGCCATCCTTCCTGACATCATCATGTGTCCATGTTCTTTGAATAAGGCAAGAACATGAGAGTATGACAGAATTAGAGATAAAGTAAAATTCCCTTGTCTTTATGTTCTTACAAAGAATATATATTCATCAAGGGAAGGATACACATAAAATTCCCCCTCAACAAAAACCGAATAAAAATTTAATTCCGAAAACAAAAACTGAAGAAAAAAAGAAGAACACTAGATTTTGATAATTACAAAATCACCCTTGCACGTAGTCTTTTCTTTCAAAAAGTAAGGATTAGTTTGTATATCTGATCTTTTCTTCTTCCCTTATGAACAAGACAAGAGAAAAGAGTTTAGCTTTACGTCTTAAACCCCTGTACAAAAGAGACAAAACCTCATATATTCTTTCGCCAACTTTTTTTTTTTTCCGTGTAACTAACATACTTATCAGTTTCTTCCGCCACATCATACAAAAGAGCATCTCCATTTTACACATATAAACAAAGTCCATCGTAGGACAGCTAATGTGAAATCTCGTCATTTTTAAATTCCCAGTTGTAACAAAGATACCATGTCTAACAACTAGTTACCAGCACAACAAGTAACTTTTGTTCCAACTACTGTGATTACTATCCTCACTCAAGTTACATGTTACTTTTACTCTTATCCTGTTATCAGTGTCAAAAATCAATTTTAGGTCATCCAAACTCTAAATTAAGCAACTAATCAAGTGTCATTCCAACAAATAAAGACTTGTACAATCATGACTTGTCCATAGACATCCAAAGTTCAAATCTCATATTTTGACATTGGTTAAAATTACAAGATATGAGTCGATAAGCATATGGCAAAGTCGCTCAAGTGTCGTTTTCTAAAAACAAATGCATGACCCAGACCCCAAAAGCCTTAAGGTCTATCATGAAGTACAAAATCCAATCACAACCCACATTCAACCTGTGTCTCAAGAACAGGAGAGCATATATCCCAGGTGTGACGAAAAGGAAGGGGCTACAATTATTCTGAAGCAGTGGGAATACTGTGTGTTTATGATTCCCTTAGCAACTTGGTAAATATAATTAAGAATCTTATACTAGTTACCTAATGCTCGAGCATCTCCTATAAATGACCAATAATTTTGTAAAGCATCATTCCTAATAAAGCAATCACACACAATTAGTAGAAGAATAAAAAAGTTTGTTGTTCACTCAATATTCATGCAAACTTTAAATATTGTAGGGATTGAGGCATCTACTATTCAAGTTAGAAAGATTGATAACGGTCAAATCTTAACACCTAATGCAGAATCAATTAATGATTGGAGGTAAATGGAGCATAATCTTCTCATTTTTTAAAGTTCAAATCCTGAAAAGAAGAAAAAAAAAATGCTTAAAGCATCTTCCACGTCAGGAACATAAAAATCAACCATTAAGAACTGACATCTTCATACGTGGCATAAAGATCATATACGGACATATAAAAATCACGTGTTGGCTAACTCAACCAAATTTACATCACAAAAATAATGTTCCATATGCTTACATGAAGAGGAGAAGAACGATGAATAACCTCGGGCAAAAACCAAATGAATATGAAGACCACCGGTGAGAAACTTATTTAGAAAAGAAACAAAGAAATATATGACAGAAAGAGAAAATATGGAGATCATGATTAACTAGTAGGCATAAAAGCTAATGAGATGACAGCCAACAAGGATGATGGAGTAATACATTTACCAGGTTAAAACCCTTTACCTACAAGGATGATGGGATGTTTAACAAAGACCCTCCTTCCATACAGAATGTGTCTTTGTTCTTTGAATAAGACAACAACATGAGAGTAGGACAGAAATTTGATATAAAGTAAAATTCCCTTGTCTCTATGTTTTTTACCAAAAACGAATATAGATTTAATTCCAGAAATGGAAACATGAACACTAGATTTTGATAATTACGAAACCACCCTTAAGCATAGTCTTTTCTTTCATAAAGTAAGGATAAGTTTGTAGTTCTCATCTTTTCTTTTCTTATATTTTCTTATCTTCTTCACTTGTGAGCAAAACAAAAGTAAAGAATTTAGCTTTCTATTGAAAAACCTTGTTCAAGAAAATAGAAAGTTTTGGAAAATTGCAAAAAAAAATTTCTTTTATTTTTGTATACGTTTTATATCCACAAGGAATTAGCGATAAAAATTTCCATCACTGTAGATCATTAATTCTTCTGTCATGCCATATGGAAGAATATCTTGTTCTACAAACATAAATCGAAATCCATCACTAGATAGCGAATGTTATGTATTGTAGTCTTGCATTAAGATTCCTAACAGTAACTACGATAAGTCGATAACCATGTGTAGCAACTAATTACCAGCACAACAAGAATTAGTATACGTAATAAGATTCCTTCAGTACGTCATACAAAAAGCACATGTGCATTACACACAAACATAAAGATTCCTAATCCTAATCTCTAGTAACTAGTTACCAGCACAACAAGTAACTTATGTTCCAGCCAATCGTTAACTCCTGCACTCATACCCTAATTTCAGTGTCAAAAAAATCAAAGTCAGTTTGAACAAACTCTAGGAAGAGAAACTTATGAAGTGTCGCACGAGTTCCAACTCACCTAGGTGCAAACAACTCCGATGTGGTCACGCCAATATTCCCAAAAAGGGGAGGACTTTACCCGGTTTGAGTATGTGTGGCTGTGGATTCAAACCCGCCAAAAATTCGGAAAATCATGGTTACCCACCCAAAAAAAAATACTTTTTATACATAATTTGTTTTATAACTATCTCACGATATATATACACCACAAATCTCAAATCTATCTCACATATCATAAGGGCTTAAAATACAATTACGTCACTATACTTTCCAAAAAAATGCACCTAAGGTAACAAACTTTCATATTGTCCGTTTAGTAAAATAGACGTCCCGTCGTGTTTTTACAAGTTCAGTTATGTTTACGCGTATTTTTATAAGCTCAGTAACCTAAATGAATTTTCGTTACCTTAGACGCAATTTTTTGTAAAGTTTAGTAACATATTAACCCTATTCTAAGCAGCACTTGGACACTATTTGCCTAAAAAGCAACACGGGTATCGACCTATGTATTTTCATACAAAAAATGAGTAGTAGTATCTTTAATCTAATTACTTAAACTCTAACATATAATATAAAACTTGTAGTCGTAATAAAGATACAAATAATTCAGATCCGTATATACTAAAAGAGTAGTATTCGACAATCAAATAATTAATTAAAAATTAAATGTTCTTTTGTAAGAAATGAAGAAGGGTTTACCTAGTACTGTAGTTATTAGATGATAGTAGTGGTGATGATGATGATGATGATGTTCATAAGCGGTTGAGATGACTTCAACCAAGAAAGAAAGAAAGAATGTGTTGTTTGACTATAGTAGTAGATATACTCCTATGTTAATTCTGTGGTCGGTCTTCAAATGTTGGTTTTGATAAGGATCGGTTTTTGACCCGTCTAAACGCACTGGCTCGGGTCTACCAACCACTCGATTAATTGACCTTAATTAACATTTAGGGGTCTTTCTTTCTAGAGTGTGATTTTCGCTCACATGTTTTGTGATGTTATTTTTTTTTTCCTTATCTATACTAACTCTCTCTTCAAAATTTTCAGATTTATAAAAAATAATACATGCTTTACAACATTTTAATGCACCCAATTTTCAGAATTACAACAAAGTAAGCATATTATACAACAAAAAACAGCATGATGTCATTTTAAGACCAAAATTCTACCAAACAACATTAATGCTATTAAAAACACCCCTTCACCAAAAATTACAACCATTTAAGCACAATATACAATAATTTCTAAGTAAATACAAGTCATAAAACACAAAGCACAAGTATGTAAAGCACAATGATTTTAAGGTCAACAATCTATTGAACACATATAATTAATACACTAATTAATTCACCCTTTCACCAAAATATACAATCATTTAACCATAATGTACAAGCTAATCAAACTATTAAGCCAAGTACTTAAAAATAAAGCCATTAAGCTGGGCATAGTGGTCAGTCGACTGGACCGATCGCCCCTGCGCTGACCGAGTCGCCGCCATTGCAACCACAAGATCGATGAAGGTCGGACGGCTCCAAAATTCACAAATCAGTCACCCCCTCGACTAATTAATGCATTCCACAAAAGAAGAAAAAAAATGTACCGTTACATATCAAAATAAAAACGAAGATGAAACGAAAGAAGAAAAGAACAATCATCAATCAAGCCAAAACAAACATCAAACTTATTTCATCTATGGTCCACGAACGAAAAGTATACAGCAACAATAAAAACCAACATCTACATCTACCTCAGTTCTAACCCATCTCAAAACCACCATCACGGTCAACACAACATAAAACCTTAGGGAGAGTTTTCGTTTGATATTCAAGAAAAGGGTCTGATTTTCTTGCAAACATTAATTGTTGATTATGTTCGGTTATCGAGATAAGAAAGAAAGGAAGAGTAAGTGATGTTTGTGTGTCTGCAAATCATGGCTGCGTATTTTTGTGAGGGAAATTAGGGCATGAATGTGGTAATTTAGGTTTTTTAAACGTATTTATAAGTCCTAACATTTGGGTTATATAACGGTTTGGTTGTTAATTGGGCTAGCCAAATGATATCACAAATTGTTTGGTAGTTTTATCATGGCCATAATAGATATTGATGATTAAAGTTTGTTTAGGCTAAAAATGGTTTTAGACTAATTACTAATTGAGCCGTATATTATTTGTATGGTATAGTTAATTTTGGGCTAATTTTGATAGTTGGTTCATGTGAATAGTGTATATTAAAAATGAAAATGTAGGGGATATATATAGTGTAAAAAAGATGGATATTTTTTAAATAAAAATATGCCTACCTCTGCCTAAGGTAGAGAGGCTGCTTCCAGTTCTATCTAAGATAGGAAAGGACCTCCGACTTTTTGTAGGGAGTAAGGATCGAACCATTGACCTCTAGGTTGAGATGCAAGGGGTTTCCCAACTGATCCAACCCTAAAATTATTGTTATTTCTAAATTAATCGATAAAAAAAATATGGCCACATAACATCACATTACCAGAAAATATAGTCACAGGGTACCCCCGCCGCATCGCGCGGGTACCCTGCTAGTTAAATTTTGGTAAGCGATTAAATAAAAAATAAAACAAATACAAAAAGTCTAAAAAGTAAAACAATTTCGTCTATTTAATTCGGATCTCAAATTGTTATCATTATTTTCATTTTCTCACTCTTTTTCTCATCTTCTCTTCTTGCTTTTCTCTCTAATCCTCTCATTTTTTGGTAGAAAATTTAGTGCACTTGAGGGATTAATTCACACCTAATACTGGGTTTGGAGGTACGGAGTGTACACCCATTTGGTCACTGAATCCTCTGACTCAATAGTGGTTATGCTAGTGTGAATCTGCTGATCTGATTCAACTGCTAGTAGAATCTGCTGCGGGTGGATTCTGCTGACAGTGGGATTCTGCTGCTAGTAGATTCTGCTGCTAGTGTGTTTTTGCTGACGGCATCTGATTCTGCTGATGGCATCAGTTTATTCTGTTGCTCGTTTTTAACCACTGATTCCTACTATTATGGAAAGTATTATGATATATTTAATGGGCCGTTAATTATACATAATTCCATAGGCTAGGGTTTGAGTATTCTCTATTATAAATAGAGGTCATAATACATCTGCATGGATATACGATACAATACAAACCCTAAACACTTGAATACGTTTATGTTCTTGATTTGTGCCTAAAACAAGAACATCACTTGGTCTTATCCCATAGAGATATTCGTGTAACCCAAGCATAGGGTCGAATAGTTTCTATTGGAAAGTGATAACACAATTTCAAGTGAATATCTGGTACTCATTGATTATCTTAACCCTAATCTGGGAACACTTACAAACACATAATAACCAATAATCAATAGAAACTATTAGTGATAATCAATGGTTGTTGCTATGAGACAAATGGCTGCTAACTTTTCCAAGTTAAAAAAGTTTGAAGGTGTTGATTTCAAAAGATGGCAAAAGAAGATGCACTTCTTGTTGTCAAGTATAAATGTGGTTTATGTTCTGACAACTGAGATTCCAGAAGATTATGGAGAAGATGCTACTATGGAACAGATGAGGGCAAGAAGCAAATGGGAGAATGATGATTATGTCTGCAGGGGTTTAATTCTCAATGGTATGTCTGATTCTCTATTTGATATTTATCAGAATGTTGAAACTTCTCAAGAACTATGGGATTCCTTGGAAGCCAAATATATGGCCGAGGATGCATCAAGTAAGAAGTTCCTTGTAAGTAATAACAATTACAAAATGGTTGATTCTAGACCTGTCATGGAACAATACAATGAACTTCTTAGTATACTTGATCGATTCACACAACACAAGATGAACATGGATGAGGCTATTTCAGTCTCTTGTATCATTGATAAATTACCTCCTTCTTGGAAAGATTTTAAGCATATGCTGAAACATAAGAAGGAGAAATTAACTCTTGTTGAGTTGGGCAGTCACTTGCGCATTGAGGATTCACTCAAAGCACAAGACATTTACAAGCCAAAGAGTAGCAATGCTACTGGTCCATCAGTTGTCAATATGGTGGAGCATAACAACTCCTTCAGGTACAATGACAACAAGGGCAAGCGTAAGCATCAGGATAACACCAAATCTGATCTTAACAAGAAACCAAAAGTGACTTGTTGGAAGTGTGGTAAAACTGGACACTTCAGGAAGGATTGTAAAAGTGGTAAGATTGGCAATAAAGCCAATGGATCAGGCACAAGTGGAGGGAATTGTAACACTAATTCTCTGAAAGGTCAGAATATATTTAATAAGTCTTTTGAGATTTATTATGTTACATATATATCTGAAATATATTTTGTGTAGGATGATGATGTTGCTTGGTGGGTTGACTCTGGTGCAACAATTCATGTGTGTAAAGATAGAAGCTGGTTCAAGACCTGTGAGTCAATGAATGATGGTTCTATTCTTCATATGGGAAACGAGTCAACTACCCTGGTGCATGGAAAAGGATGTGTTGATTTGAAGTTTAGTTCTGGAAAGATTGTTTCTTTGTTTAATGTTTTACATGTTCCTGATATTAGAAAGAACTTGGTTTCTAGTAGTGTTTTGAATAATTGTGGTTATAAACAAGTTATTGAATCTAATAATTTTATTTTATCTAAACATGGTGTGTTTATTGGTTTTGGATATTTGTGTAATCAAATGTTCAAACTTAATATTGTTAATGATAATGTTAATTCTGCTTTTATATCAACCTCTAAACTTAATGATTCAACCATATGGTATGCAAGACTTGGCCATGTACACTTTAAAAGAATGCGAGATATGTCTAAGGATGGGTTAATTCCAGCCTTTGATATGGACACTGAAAAGTGTAAAACTTGCATGATGACCAAAATTACTAAGAAACCATTTCAAAGTGTAAAACGTGAAACTAAAGTTTTGGAGCTGATTCATAGTGATCTATGTGATCTACACGCTACTCCCTCTTTGGGGAACAAGAAATACTTTGTGACTTTTATTGATGATACTTCTAGGTTTTGTTATGTTTATTTGTTACATACTAAGGATGAAGCATTAGATAAATTTAAAGTATTTAAAACTGAAGTTGAATTGCAACAAGGGTCTCTAATCAAAAGATTCAGGACTGATAGGGGAGGTGAGTACATAGATACTCTGTATTTTCAGTCTGTTGGTATAATCCATGAAACGACTGCCCCTTATACTCCTCAGCAAAATGGTATTTCTGAAAGAAAAAACAGGGTGCTGAAGGAGATGGTTAATTCCATGTTGTCCTATTCAGGGCTGAGTCAAAGGGTTCTGGGGTGAAGCTATGTTAACAGCTTGCTATTTATTAAATAGGGTTTCCAATAAAAAGAACAAGGTTACCCCTTATGAACTCTGGACTAAAAAGAAACCCAACCTGAATTATCTCAGGTTTTGGGGTTGTAGGGCTATTGTAAGACTCCCTGATCCAAAGCAGAAAACTTTGGGTGAAAGAGGCATTGAATGCATTTTTTTTGGATATGCTGAGCATTCCAAGGCATATAGATTCTATGTTATTGAACCTAATGAATCTGTTTCAATTAACTCAATAATTGAATAAAGGGATGCACTATTTGATGAGAATAGATTTTCATCAGTACTTAGACCAAATAAGAGGATTCCAAATGGAACTGATGATACTGGTGGTTCAGAGATCCCTGATGAGGTTTCTGATGAGGTTGTGGAACAACAACCTGAACCTGAGCTCAGAAGGAGTAATAGGGTCAGGACTCCAAAGTCATTTGGACCTGAGTTTCAATTATACTTAATTGAAGGTACAAGGAGTGAGGTCTCTGACCAATACTCCTATTGCTTCATTGTTGAGGATGATCCCAAAACATTTGAAGAAGCAATGAAGTCCCAGGATGTTGCTTTCTGGAAAAAAGCAATTAATGATGAGATGGACTCCATCATGGGCAACAACACTTATGTGTTGACTGATCTACCACCTGGTTGCAAACCTCTAGGTAGCAAATGGATTTTCAAAAGGAAAATGAAGGTAGATGGAACTGTTGAAAAGTTCAAGGCTAGATTAGTCATTCAAGGCTTTAAACAAAAGTCAGGGATAGACTATTTTGATACTTATGCTCCTGTGGCTCGTATCAGTACCATAAGATTGCTGATTGATTTGGCATCAATTCACAATCTGATTATTCATCAGATGGATGTGAAGATAGCTTTCTTGAATGGTGACTTAAATGAGGAGGTTTACATGAACCAACCTCAAGGCTTCATCATGCCAGGCAATGAAAACAAGGTGTGTAAACTGATTAAGTCTCTTTATGAACTAAAACAAGCACCTAAGCAATGGCATCCAAAGTTTGATAAAGTGGTTTTGTCAAGTGGTTATTTACTTAACCAGGCTGACAAATGTGTATATAGCAAATTTGATGAATCTGGTAAAGGAGTCATTATTTGTCTATATGTTGATGACATGTTGATCTTTGGCACTGACCAAAATCAAGTTAACCTTACAAAGGCATTTTTGTCATCAAAGTTCTCCATGAAGGATATGGGGGAGGCTGATGTTATCCTTGGCATTAGGATTAAACATGAAAGTAACAAAATTTCTATCTCTCAATCTCATTACATTGAGAAGGTATTGAAGAAGTTTAATTACTTTGAGTGTACTCCAGTGTGTACTCCTATGGATACAAGTGAGAAGCTAATGCCTAATACTAGTAAAGTTGTATCTCAACTTGAGTATTCTAGGGTGATTGGCTGCTTGATGTATGCCATGACTTGTACAAGGCCTGATATTGCTTTTGTAGTGGGTAAATTGAGCAGGTATATTAGTAATCCTAGTGCTCATCACTGGCAAGCAATTCAGAGGGTCTTTAAGTATTTGAAGAGAACTATGGATTATAGTCTCTCATATACCGGTTATCCTTCAGTATTGGAAGGATACACTGATGCAAGTTGGATTAGTAACACTGAAGACAATTCGTCTACTAGTGGCTGGGTATTCCTACTTGGTGGAGGTGCAATTTCTTGGGCATCGAAGAAACAAACTTGCATCACCAGTTCTACCATGGAATCTGAATTTGTAGCTTTAGCAGCTGCTGGCAAAGAAGCTGAATGGTTGAAAAACTTGCTTCTTGAGATTCCATTGTGGCCTAAACCTATAGCACCTATTTCTATCCGGTGTGATAGTGCTACTACATTGGCAAAGGCTTATAGCCAGATGTACAATGGGAAGTCTAGACACTTAGGTGTCAGGCATAGCATGATTCGTGAGCTTATCATGAATGGGGTGATATCGATAGAGTTTGTTAAATCTCAACAAAACTTAGCTGATCACTTGACGAAGGGTTTGGCTAGAGACTTGGTTTTAAAGTCTGCAAAAGGGATGGGTTTGAAGTCCAACTTAGTCACTGAATGCTAAGACACCCAACTCCCTCCTGAGGAAACTAGTTCAATGTGGAAAGCTGAACATTTAGTGGACTGGAGCAGATGTTTTATATTACATCCCAAGGTTGTGCTCAGAACCTGCTGGAAAAGGAGGATGAAGTCTTTACTTCTGAATGCTTATTTTCTTTGAAAAAGTGCTAAGCAGGAGCATGAATAAAGAGGAACCACCTATGTAAATGTTGAAGTTTTGCCGCTTCAGGAAGCTTTGGATTTTTAGCTTTTACAACATTTATGAATTGGATATGGACACATGGCTTGTATAGTGCAGGTTTGTTTAAGTGTTTGAAATGTGTATTTTATCTTCAGGTATTCAAATGGGTTGAAGGGTTCAATTCTTAGAACACCCTGATTCTCGAATATTTGAATGTGTAATGTACTAAGATGAGAATTCAATTCTCAAGATATTTTCATTTATGCATATATTTTGTTTTGTGTTTATTTTTCATGCAAAGGAAGTGAACTAAATTTGGGGAGGATTGTTGGAAAATTTAGTGCACTTGAGGGATTAATTCACACCTGGTACTGGGTTTGGAGGTACGGAGTGTACACCCATTTGGTCACTGAATCCCCTGACTCAATAGTGATTATGCTAGTTTGAATCTGCTGATCTGATTCTACTGCTAGTAGAATCTGTTTCTGGTGGATTCTGGTGACAGTGGGATTCTGCTGCTAGTAGATTCTACTGCTAGTGTGTTTCTGCTGATGGCATCTGATTCTGCTGATGGCATCAGTTTATTCTGTTGCTCGTTTTTAACCACTGATTCCTACTATTATGGAAAGTATTATGATATAGTTAATGGGCCGTTAATTATACATAATTCCATGGGCTAGGATTTGAGTATCCTCTATTATAAATAAAGGTCATAATACATCTGCATGGATATACGATACAATACAAACCCTAAACACTTGAATACATTTATGTTCTTGATTTGTGCCTAAAACAAGAACATCACTTGGTCTTATCCCATAGAGATATTCGTGTAACCCAGGCATAGGGTCGAATAGTTTCTATTGGAAAGTGATAACACGATTTCAAGTGAATATTCGGTACTCATTGATTATCTTAACCCTAATCTGGGAACACTTACAAACACATAATAACCAACATTTTTCTCAATTTTTTTTCTCTTTCTCATCAACAAATCTAGATTTCAAATTGTCAGAATTATCTTCATTAATTTTGATTTGATAATTGACATAAACATATAATCAATTTAGAGGTGAAGAATTTGGTAAAGTGAAGATTTTATCTTTTTGTTAGGGGTGTTCAAAATTTCCAAGAAACCGACGAACCGGGCTGATCTGCTCAACCTGAACCGCAAACAACGAATAACCGAAGAAACCGAAACTGGAAAAACCTGCTTATCACGGTTCAGTTTCGACTTTTACTTTCAATTATTCGCGTTTAGTCGAACCGAACCGTGTATAATATACATGCAAGTTTCAACAAACCATTCATAAAAATTTACAAGTATTAACTAATACAATATTATTACATTACTTTTATCGTATAACGCATTTTTACTTACCTAATGTGATCATTTACTAACGTCCATGGATTACATATGATTAAAGTGATCGTAACCTATAAACGTCAAATCAATAGTATTATTTATTTAAACCAAAAGCTACACAAGTACTAGTTTCATGTATATTAAGCATAGTTTCATGTATATTTTTATTCCGGCTTAAACTCTTGAAAGTAAAATTGTTTCCATTTATAAGAGTGTATTCATTTTGTATTAATACTAGTAAAGTTTCTGGCCGTGCTAAGCACGGCTCTAGAGTACGATATGTATCGACAATCAAACAACTACTACTGTCTTGACAACCTTATTAAATGCATAATAGTAATATGGACTACATGAATCAATACTTAACAACTCAACTAAGATATATAGAAAATAAGTATATAAATACAATCACAAAAATCAACATGTATTATAATACAACTTCGCAACTAATACATTTCTTTCGTTGTGGCTCACTCACGACACCGTCTTTAAAGAAATGAGATACCGTCTTTCCGTGACGCCAAATCTCCATTTACTATTCTGTCACAGTTTTCTTCAAAACAACATTATCAGGTAACCAGATCTCCATTCGACATCTTAAACTAAGAAGTTACTGCTTTTGGCTAATGCATATGCACTAATGCACATAAATACAGTAATACATTTTGGGACATATGAACATACATATCTACAATATTCAATAATAGATTATTAATTTATTTTTGTTAGTGGAAATCTGATGTGGCGTGCACATGTGGCAGTAAAGATTATGGTTTCGGTAAAACAAGTTTAGTCGTGCAAAATGAAAGTACATTACATAAAGTAGAATGGAAAAAAGTTCACGTACCAAAACGATACATTTAGAGAAATACGTAGCTATTGTACGACTAAAACCCATGTCTCTTTTAGAATGACAAACTCAAATAAAGAAAAAAAAATGGACAAGGAAAATGTCAAAAATTCTTTGGGTAGAATTTTACTGCATGCAATGCACAGTCAAAAATAAAAGCTTTTTCTTGTTTGAGTACTTAATCTCCATACCTTGTCATAGCCATTCTTATAAGTCATGTCATAGACCATAGCCATGCTCGCGGTTCATCATAGTTTTTACTTTTTAGTCATACTTCTACATGACTAAAAATAATGTTTATATACTCCGTACTTTTTATTTACATCTTAGAGATTTTTAATATAGTCCTTACATTAAAAATTTCTCAAATATTTGCCATGAAGATGATGTATATGACTATATTGAAGCAAATAGTAGCAAAATAAATCTACACGGGCATGAAATAAATATTGAGAATGTGAATTATAGCATACGAAAATGTATGGTTTTTTTCCTGTATGGCTTTTTTCCATGTGAATTATAGCATACGAAACGGGTACGCAACCTCACGTGATCAGACTTTTACCATTTTCCATCTACTTGCACAAAATATATCTACTGTCTTCACTTTCTCAAGTCTCGACCACTATTGACTGCTGCAATTTCCAACCAATTCTCCATTGGCCTTTTTCCTTCTAGCCACTCAAGCAATCAAGCATACCTTGTTACAGTCCTTTTATTTCTTTATTTATTATTTATTTATTTTTTATTTTTTTTCAGACAGCTCTATTTTTTCAGTCTGTTTTTAGACACAATCCAAAAAATACATAAGCTCATATAATATCGACCATTCACCTCTCTCTTTTACTGCAAAACATAGTTACCATTACAATCAAACAAAATTTATGCAAACCAATCACTAACGCAAGACGTTGAAAAAGGAACAAAGGACAAACATCACCAAAACTCAAAGCACTTGCACAAAACCTATGAAATTTCTGGAAACAGAAGATATATACAAACGTTTGTAATGTAACATGGGTTGTAAAACTAAAATTCTCAGTGACTAAAATAAGTAATAACTCATGTGTAAAAAGTAAAATAAAGCCTCAAATTCGGATATGCAATGTAAAATTAATAAGAACTCCTGTGCCATTTTGAAGACCAATGTTACATCATGTACTTGACCTCATTAAAAATCCGATAAAACATGTTTACCGTTACATAATCGATCACCTTTACGCCACCTACTTCTACCGTACTACCACCATCAACAGTACACTTGACACCAAAAGGCCAAAACGCACCAAAATTATCCGCTAAAACCCCAACTCAGCTCCAACCAACTTATATTTCTGTAAATCACTCATACCACATCTCTTAATCTCCATCGTCCATAGTCCGTACAGCTTGGTCCAACATATGGATTTTAATGACGTCCATATATCTGACCCATCCGCATCCTACACCCGACCCACTTCACAATTCCGTAAACCTAATAACATTCCAAAATAGAACAAAAAATCAATACATACATATAAAAATGTAAATATAGAAATCTAAAACAGACGTCTTTAGGAACAAAACCTTTTCAAAGGCGTGTTTGTTTAACATAAACAAAACCTTTTATTCATTGAGATTTTTCACTTGAAAAAGCAATCCCAGTCAAAACCTGCAACCTAAAAAGAATCAGTTTCTAAAAACAAATTATTTCAGTTTAAAAGAAAAAAATTCGAGAAGAAAATAAGACATCAAGTTAAGTCACTACCTTTTTAACTCATTATATGATGCAGAGAGAATAATCAAGAATTGATGGTCGGAAAATGGTGTCGGAGAATTGTTGGAGTTAGAGAGAGATGGAGAATACTGGGTGAAATGGAATGGGTAAATTATGAAAGAGTAGAGATACTATTTGGTAAAATAATAATAATAATAATAATAATAATAATAATAATAATAATAATAATAATAATAATAATAATAATAATAATAATAATAATAATAATAATAATAATAATAATAAATAAAAAATAAAAGAAAATTATTACAAGAATACGTGTCAACTTTGTGTGTCCTTACGTGTCATTTTTAGAAGCCATCACAGTGATTTTGGCTCTCTTTTTATAATACTAGTAAGGTTTTGTGGCCGTGCTTAGCACGGCCCATGATCATCTTTTAAGGTCGTTATATATGATACTTTAAAATTGACAAAATTAATATTTATAAATAATTCTCATCGACTTAATTATATACCCTTTTTTTGTCATTGGCTTTCATCTTGGAACTACATGCAGGTTGTATTTCTTTAGCCTACTAACTTGAATTGTTCTACAATACATTTTCATGTTTAAAGGAAAAGGGTAGAATCTCAACCTCATTCACGTGAACAGTTGTTAACCTAACGATAAATTCAGGGTCCGTTTGGTTTGTAGATGGGTTTAAGATTTCGATTTGGATTTGGATTTAAATTTGAAATAAGATTTGGATTTATATTTGATATAGGTGAGAGAAAATATAATATTATATTTATAAAAGTAATACATTAAATATAATATAATACTACGTAATAAATTAAAAATATTTTTATAAATAACATTGTGAGAGAGATGCATGTGGGCCCTCAAAAAAATGGCAAATCCCACCTCATTTATAGGAAATCACTTTTAAGGGTGTGATTACCCTTTTTGAATCCAAACCGCACACCAAACAACATTTTAGTGTCAAATCAATCTAAAACCCATACCAAAGTGTCAAAACAAACGCCACCTCAAATTAGAATTAAAGGTTACATCTCATAAAAAGATATTCATATCACAATTTAATTATAAAATATAACTTTAGTAGTTGATATTTTGATTGATGTATGATGTATCTCAGTTCCTCTATATGTCCTCCACCCATAATGCTGGCAGATTTACCCATCCCTTGGACACACTCATGCCGTAAACAACACTCCCCTTACTTAGCAATCCCATCAATTCATTCTTATACTTTAGATTTATCTATGTATGCTTTTGTTTAAGAAGATATTCTTATACTTTTGTTTAAGGAGAAGATAGCGCAATGCCGCAATGTATACTCAATTCATTAAAAACGAAGACAACATAATATATCCAACAAATTATACAAAGACTTTTTTTTTAATGAGGAGAATTCTAGAGTGGTGGACCCCGTGTGAGGTTATATGCTCAACAAATTATGCATTTTCATAGTATTAATATGTGTTTTGAAAGCACTTTTAGCTTGGTAAACTTTTTGAAATGTAAATATTCAATTCTGTTTTTTATTTGTATACTTAAAATTACACTTCAAATTGTAATGCTTTTAGTTAATAGTTGAAGGTGAACTATGAAGTTATAATTTTAGTTACAAATGAATACCTTTTAAGATGTTTTATGAAAACTAATTAATGTTCGAGGGGGTTTTATGATTTTATCTTCGATTTGAGCGGATGTTGTATGGAAATCTAATTAATACTACGTATTTGAGAGTGTTTTACGATGTCATCTACCTTTTGAGGAGTATTATGTGAAAATTAAATATATCGAAACTAAATATTACTGTAGCCTGATCGTATAGACTTTAATCACATCTTCTACAAATTTTATTTTTAAATATACATTCTTGTCCTTTTTGTTTATCTATAACTATGAGAGTATAGAACTTCTTCTTGTCAGAGAGACGTGTATGACTTTTGTCCACCTTCCCCTATACTATTTCACCAACTTGTGTTTAACCATACTCATGTCCCATGCTTTGTAGATCACTTTCTTTTGCAAGAAATGTCTCCATTTTCAGTAGATATCATTAGATTTACAAGTTTAATCAATGTTTCTAATTTCCACATATGAGTGACATGTACTGAGCTCGATCTTTTCAAATTCGCAACAAATAAACGTAATGTTTAGATGCATGAAACAGTTTTCTAGTAGCCTCGGGTATGTAAATCATATGTACTCCTCGGCATCCATGTCTTTGAGCAACTTAATTTAATTTGCATCCTGTTATAACACATTAAATAAGTAAGATATTCAACGTTTTTTTTTTAAATAAATGGAAAATTTATACTCCGTAGTAAACAATGAAATATGTTAAATAAATGCACATTTCGATTCGTAACTATATTAGTATGCAAACTTTATTATATGAGAATAGATTTTAGGAAAAATACCTTATAAAAAGATAAGCAAGTTATAAATTAATTGCCTACTCTTAGTTTAACACTCTGTTTCTTTAAGTCATTCACGCGCTAAAACTAACGATCAAGGCTAAACCAAATAAAATGTCTTGTAATGCTTGTAAATACGTGGGCTATTATCTGAAAACATCTTGCCAAGAGTTTCAGTTGCTGCAAATAGTTTTAAAAAAGGGAAAATTACTAAAATGACCCGTTGCCCTGCGAGTTAGGCATTTTTAGCCTCTTTTATGAAAATTCTCGTTTTAGCCCGGGTTGCCCTGGGCAACTAATGTCTACCCAACTACATGATGACACGTGTCCGACCAACAACTGTTGGTACGAGGTACATGGAACGTATTGTATTTTGGGCAACCAATACATGAGCAACTAGATATTTTTGTCATTTTACACCTTACTCTCACAATATTACTAAATCATCACAATTCACACCACCACAACCACTCCTGCAACTCTCCAACCAAAAAAAAAAACAATCCTCCAATCACTCCTCCTCCGCCGCCGCCACCACCTCCCATCATCACACAACCACCCCAACATCACTAACACAAACCCAAACCCCAGATTCAATAAATAAAATCAAACCCCAGATTTAATAAATAAAATCAAACAGATCTGATCAGTTCAGATCTGACACCTTTCATTCTTCATTTCAAGGATTGAACGATAAATGGCTAATACATTAAATCTACGGATCTGTGTTGTTGTTTTGTTTTTGTTTGTTAATGGATACTCTTTTTTATCTCCCTGCTGTTGCTCCTCAGGATTTCTTCAAGGTATTGATTGGTGATTTTGTTACTTGTACGTGATTTTGATAGATTTTTAAGTTTGTGTATTGATTTGAATGTAAGTGTTAGATTTGAGTTAACATGCTATGTATGTTATTCATCACCTGTGTGACTATAGCTTGTTAAGTTTTTTGATTTCAATGTAAATATTGGTGAGCTTTTATGGACATCTGTTGTTGGAAATGATGTTTGTACGGATCGTATGTGATGAAAGTCGACGTCTTTAACAGTGTATTGGGTTTTATTTGATTTTGGTTTTGGGTTCGGTTGGAAATCACCCAAGGGGGTGTGTTGATTCGGTCCACATTCACAGCCTTTCTGTCCAGCCAAAACCATCCCCAACCGAGGGTGTTTAGTGGCTGCAAAACAGCCCCAAATAGGGGTGTTTGTGTGTTGATTTTCTGCACCAAATGGGAGTATTCGTGTGCTAATTTTCTGCATAACAGGGTGCGTTTTGTTTGTCTATTTACTGCATACATGAGCTGTTTGGAACAGCTCACTGCAGTCCCGCCTTTTCGGCGATATCTAGAGTTCTACAACTCCGGTTGATGCGCCATTTGCGGCTACATTTAAGTTTATGTCTTACCTACATTTCATAAAACTGGGCCTAGCCCTAGAAATGACCAGAACCATGAGCTTTTTCTGATTGAAATCTGGTGTGCAGATTTTGACACCTTTCGCCATTTTGGCTCTCATTTACTCATCGGGATGAGTTATGAAGTGCGCCACCCGGCGAAACGACCACAAGAAATAGCTCTATCACCCTATCTAATTACCTAAGGCCCATAACTCACTGAGTTGTGCAGACTTTCCAATCTTTGGGACTGTTTCAGAATTTCAGGTTTCTAACTCATACATAGGGCTTGTTTTTATGTAACCTTCTGATGAGGATAGTAATCGTAATCATAATTTAATGAGGAGGTTGATGAATAGATGTCTCACGTTGTCACATTCTTATCGTATTGTTCTCAGGATCAAGATAATAACATAATAAGAAAAATAAAGATGGAATGGGGGGTCCTTTATATGCTTGCGAAGGATTTAGAAGGTTTTTTGTCGAAAGAATCTGTAAGGCGGTTGTATGATGGAAGCTTGTTAGAGTATTGTGCAGAAATGCAAAAGGAAGTTGTCAGTTCTTATCGTAATGATCTTGTACTTTGGCATGTTACTGTTAACAGTTTATTTAGTTTCACATCTTGTATTGATCAACAGTTCAGTTAGTTAAATCTCGCATTCCAATTAGAATAAACCTTTTGTCATTTGATATTCTTATGTTTTGGATGACTTGGTTTATAAAATTGACATTATTAACATCATCCTGTTTCCTTATTTTCAAAAAAGGAAACAACATCATCCTGTTCCAAGAACTTTATCAGACGTCATACTAATGATTTTGTACGTTGACATGCTACCAGTAATTTGATAGATAATATACAATCATATTTACTGAACTAATGATATCTTTAGGCCTTTTAAAGTGTGGCAAATTATATTTTTTCGACCAAACCTGTGTCACATCGATCCAAAACATTAAAAGGTTGACCCAAAAAGTCGAACTAAAACAAAGTACCAACAAATCGGCTTAGATGAACAGAAATTTTGAGAAATAATAGGTATAATGTGTAACAATCTGTATTTAGCCCCTTTTTAGATGAACAGAACTTTTGAGAGAGGGGGAGGGTATAGGTAAATAGTGTATAATGTGTAAAATGACCAAAAAACCAGTTGCCCTATTACGGTTCCCAACTAAAAATTGTTGCCCAAAATACATATACGCGACACGTGTCTCCATTTGATGGAAGTTGCCCAATTTTAAATGTTGCCCGGGCTAATAGGGGAATTTTCAAAAAAGAGGCTAGATATGCCTAACCGTTGGGCAACTGGGCTATTGTACTATTTATCCCTTTAAAAAAATAATAATAAAAATAAAAAATAAATCTCCATATTAGTACTCTGACGTCTTTCATTGAGTTGTAAAATGAGTTATGGTTGCCTTAACATTAATCACATAGACCGATATTTTTTATGCTCGAGATCTTCTTGCCTCCCAATTTTTGGAGGACTAAAAAACGTGATTTGCACCAATCAGTTGATGTAACACAAATACTCACAATACACTTGAGTTAGAAGAAGTGGATCAACAAATAAATGAACTTACAAGGAAGAAGGAGATAGAAATGAAAAACATTTGGTTGATATCCATTATGTCTTCTTTCTTCTAGTCTACTCCTCCAATAGGAAATACTGAGCAAGAGATTTAAGTTTATATGTAAGTTTAGGCACATGACCAAAATCAAGATAAGTAGGGAATAGAAAGTGGGTTTACCGTTGTCGAAAAATGGTGTCGCCGGAATTAGCCAGTGAGTAGAGGAAAGTTGGAATTGGATAGAAAAGAGTGGGTGAATGAAATGAGAGTGAATAATGAGATATGTAATGTTGAGAAAGAAATTCGTAGATAAGTTTTCAAAGGTCAAATATAGTGTCTAACTATTTACGGCTGATGTGTCTTTTTTTTAGTTGCCTACGTGTCTTCTTTTTAGCATGCTACAAAAAAAATGGGTCTTTTTATATAATAGGAAGATAGGTAGAGATTTAAAAAAAAAAAACGGTATTATAGCCAAATTGTTACTAAAATTCCAACTATAAATCTCAAATAAAGTTTTGTCCTTAATAATCCACTAAGATAAGATAAGATTGAAAATGTGATTTATGTCTAAAGAGAAACTTAGTTGGCACTTTCAAAATAGAAGTAATACTCATCATTGAACATTTGAACAAAACATTTTCACTCTGTCATCATTCAAAGTTTAGTAGTTTTTACCCGTCACTCACCATTTATCTATAATTTACTTAAACATATGCATACATGCACAATACACTCACACAAACAAATTACCTCCCAATAATGAGGTTGGTCATCATTAAGATAAAAAAGTGGGTCTCACACATGAGATGAGAAGGAGTGTCATGGAGGTCATGCGTAAGTGAGCCTCTCACTCATTCTTTGACATCCAGTTTTACATCAACTAATCTATTTCATTTTGCGTAAAGTTATATGACATACAACCAATATAGCATAGCTTGATACTGGATATGTTTTCTCGTTTTTTTTTTTTTTTTTTTTAATTTTTTGTGGTTTTCGGTGGTGTACAAAAACCTTCAATTCCGACATTTCTAAGAAGAAGTGTGTTTTTATGCTTGTGTAAAAGAGGGACATAAAGCTCGATTTTTTTTTTCTTTTTATATAAATAGAGCAGGATGCAGTATATAAATGATTCATAATATAGTATGGATTATATTATATTATATTTTTCTTATGTACATGTAGAACTTTTGTAGGTTTGATGTGTGAAGATGAAGTTTAAGCTCAAGCTTATTATTAGACGAGCTCAAAATTCAGCTTAGTCCTTAAAGACCACACAAAACACTAACTTTAATTATTTCCTTTAAGTGTTTTGGTGATAGGTTTTGTAGCAAGAGAATAAAGTGATTGTAAAATAATAGTTTGATTGTTTGGTTTAGCCGGCAATTTTTGAAATGATACCCAATTACTTAAAAAATTGGAGTTATTTTGCTTGTTAAAAGATACTTTGAAAAAAATAAAAAAGATAAAATGATTGGAGTTTTTTTATTTGTTAAAAGATACTTTGAAAGTACAAAAAAATGAAAAATAAAAATGATTTGTTGAAAGACTTGTTTATATTGTAAGATAAAGTTTAGACTTGAATTCTATAATCCTATTATCGTAATAAGATTACAGTGAAAAGGTGTATACAAATTAAAAATTAAGACCAAAAAACTCACAAAATCCCACCAAACTAAATGAGTTCCCACTAAACAAACAACATAAATAGGTATTATACCTCTTTCCATATGTCAAAATCATTATGCCCTTAGCACATTCACATTTGTGATTCCTGCTTTATCTTATTTCCCTTTTGTATTATAAACTAAAATGTTTTACACTCATACACCCAGTTTAAGTAAATGTAAAAAACACTTTCGATGTTTTGAACACCTAAATCACATTGCTTCCTGACAAAATATATATAATAATTTCCTCAAAGTCTTAAAAATAAATAGAACAATTTCTTTGTAGCTTTTAGCCCCCACTGAACCTCTACCAATACAAGCTAAACTTGCTACACAAAAAATTTGTAAGAAAAACTATGCAATATCCAGTTCTTTACCCTATGCTTTTACCTTCATTAAGGTCAAAAGAATACACACAAAGTTTGTAAACATCGGAATGTACAAAAAAATCCAGAACTTGAACGAATTCTGCCCATCCAGCAACAGCTACATAGATCAAAACTGGCAGAACTGCAACTGCAAAACCAATGGTGGTTGGTACCCTGTTGGCTCGAGTCCATGTCGGATCATATGGCAGCAGCTCAAACCATGTGGGTGATGGCCACTTCCATCAACCGTGTGTGCGGCACACTCAAAGTTGCTATCCCTCTCCTGCAGTTTCTCCTTAGAAAAGCATAAAAGTAATTTATAGCCAGTTTCTTGATGAACCACGAGTCTTTTCGTGCGCGTATGGATACATGGCCAAGAAGATAAACGATCCCCGACTCCTTAGCCATATGTAGGATAGCGAGCTCGTTCTCCAGACTTTTGTCTTGAGCTGAGTTGTTAGGGTCCTTTTCAGGCTCGCGTGAAGTGCTTGGTTCTGATATAACGGGGCGTTTACTGGTTCTGTTTTTGTATTTGGATAACAGAGGGGCACCAAGTGAATAGACAGTGCCGCTTGGATCAACGAGAACGTGTGGGGACTCATCTTCAGAATCGGTATCGTCGTCCCTATCACTCTCCAATGATCTTTCTTTTGCTTCTCGGCGAATGAATTTCTCGAGGCTTTCAATCAAAAGTTGCTCAAATATCTGGTGATTCTCTCTATGGACATCCTTGTAGCCATACCTGTGAAACATCACAGTGTTAAAACAGGATGTGTAACCAAGTCAAATGAAAACATTAATATTACAGGTGGCAGAATGGACAGGTTGGACGGGGCAAAATGGGCTCAGGTCAAATCAAAGTATTTTATTTCGTACTGGTCAAAATAGATTTTGTTGAATTGAGCACCATGACCTGCATAAACTTGTCATTTTTGTAATTAAATAATACACTAAATATAGAGGTTGTATGCATAGCTGTCTACTTATGACCCGAAATCCTACTTTTTGACTCGCGAATCGACTAGCGACTGGACTCATAAGAGTCATGATATTAAAGTATAAACCAAATATAAGCAAATTATCCATGCACATTCAAGAATATTACAAGCTCGTTAGTTGAGAGGAGTGATATGCTCACACAATGTATCAACTGATGATAACCCACATCACATTCAAAATCAAAATGCAAAGTCAAATTAAACAAAATAGGTTTGTCTCTGTATCTACGTTATTGATTTAAGGTTTTTGTATACTCAAAAATGGAAAACTTTGGAGGGAAGCTTAAAACCAATGGTTAATAGATGAAATTGGTGGTTAATTGAGGAAATTGTTGGGATATGTGGCTGTTTACGTTGCGAGTCGGACAGGACTCGCAATTCAAAATGCCAAAGTCAAAATAAACAAAATTGATGAAATTGGTTAATAGATGAAATTGGTGGTTAATTGAGGAAATTGTTGGGATATGTGGCTGTTTACGTTGCGAGTCAGACAGGACTCGCAAGTCACCTAGCGAGTCAGACGCAGCCATGCGTTGATCTTCGAGTCACCAAGTTTTCTGCCTAAATTGAAAAGTGAAAACTATTGGTTGCATGCAACTAAATACACTTCTGTTTTTTTTTTTTTTTTTTTTTTTTTTTTTTTTTTTTTTTTTTTTTTTAATTATTATTATTATTATTTTTACAAAACTTCAAACTGTTTAACCCATTTCTCTTTTAGTTAATCTAATGTTGGGGTTAACTTAGCAAGCATTAGATTTTTGGAGCAGCAGCAAGCTTCAAATTGATGAAATTGGTTAATAGAAATTGGTTAATAGATGAAATTGGTGGTTAATTGAGGAAATTGTTGGGATATGTGGCTGTTTACGTTGCGAGTCAGACAGGACTCGCAAGTCACCTAGCGAGTCAGACGCAGCCATGCGTTGATCTTCGAGTCACCAAGTTTTCTGCCTAAATTGAAAACTATTGGTTGCATGCAACTAAATACACTTCTGTTTTTTTTTTTTTTTAATTATTATTATTATTATTTTTACAAAACTTCAAACTGTTTAACCCATTTCTCTTTTAGTTAATCTAATGTTGGGGTTAACTTAGCAAGCATTAGATTTTTGGAGCAGCAGCAAGCAATAATTGGGAGGTCTGCAGTAATTTTCTCGTAAGAGGGACTAAACATGAAATAGAGCCTCATGATGATGAAACTATACTAATAATTATCTAAGTCATCTCAAAGACTCAAACTAATAATATGATAATAAAAATATACTAATAAATATCTACAAAGCCTGATGATGATAAACCTTACTGATTATCTAGTAAAATTCAACACGCATCCTTTAAAAAAATGTACAAATGACAACATTTTTTTATTATTTATTTATTTTTTCGTGCCGAGAAATTCATAAGAAGACAGCCGTTCTAATCTCATGCAATGAAATTAAATTTTAAAAATAATAAGACTATACTTAGGAAACCATCAGTCACTAAATTCAAATGACATTTAAGAGTGCACATGATTATGACACTCTAGAAACATAAAGCATAATACTTGTAATGCAGTTGAGTGTGGCAATTTCGACCTGTTTACTTATGAATGGGTCTACACGGATTATGTTATCTCTTATAAGTCCAGCATTTATATGAAATTAAAAATTAAAACATCCCAGATCATTTGCTCAAAAGATTATTCTCTTGTTTCCTATATGTGACACATTAATTTTCTAAATAAAAATTGAAATTTTGAGCAAAAAATGTCTCAAATTGACCTACCCGTATAAAACTTACCCATGGCACCCAATGCCATTACCCAACCCACACGACTGGGCCATTTTGCCACCTCTATTCAAAAGTAGGACCCATATAAACATAAATGGACCTGCTTCAAACTTAAAAGAAACAGATGTACCTGGCAATGCAACGAAATATGTGGTAGCTTTTTGGACAGACTCGTCGAAACAAGAATCTCTCATTCGGAGGCACAAAAGGAACGGGGACATACTTAATGCACACAAATATAACCATTGAATGGACAGCTGGAAGAGTTGCCAGAAATTGTCCAAATATTGTAGGCACACCTTTTACCAGCTCATTGTAAAGCAATCCAATGCCAGGAGCTCTTACAGTTCCGAGATTGCTACCCAATTGACGCATTACATCCATTGACATCTTTTTCTTGACTTCTGTTTCATACTTGAGCTTACTGCCATAATTCCATATGTACATTATAAAAAATACAACTGCAGCGAAAACTAATATGAGCCAGCTTCCATCTCTGATGCCCCATAAAACTGACGAAACAAATACAACTTCCAACCCAAGAAAAAGAGCAGAAAACGACAGCACCAGAATGATGTTTATCTGCCATATAAGAAGCATTACGAGGATTACTAAGATAGTACTCATCATCATCACTCCAATCTCAGCAACGCCTGAATTATTATACAAATCTACATTAGGCAGAAAGAAAACTCCATGTGTGTTCATAAGTTATACATATCACTGAAGATGTAAAAGAAGGCGGCCTAAGACATATGGGAAGCTATACACATTGAACATCTGAAGCTGAATAATTTAATCTCAAGTATAGTTTTACCTCCTGTAGGAGATTCAATCCTCCTTAAATAGTGTAAGTGTGTAACATAATAAATACTAGCATTATGCTTTCAAGAGCCTAATACCTAGTTAGATATATTAAAACAAATCATTAACTTACTCGAGATGGAATGGGCAGGTTGGTTCACGGGTCAATAGGGATTCAAGTGAAAGCAGGTGGACTTTTATACACCCGTAACAGGTCAGAATCGGTTAAACATAAAGTGCTTTTGTTCCTATCAATAGCTAGTGCACTAAAAATAATTTCAAAAGCTATACTGTGTAAAGAATCAATCTAAAACCTTAAATTAAACGATTTAGGACTAAAAACTACACGTTGGGCCCCTTTCAACCAGATTGACCCATTTCCTTTTTAACTATAAACTTTTAGTCTATGTTACCCGGACACGGCGGAATGGCCGGCATACCGGTGTCGATACGACGCGACACGGATCCCGGTACGGAATCCGGTCCGGACACGCCATCGGATCATCGGATCCGGCTACACCCCTTTTCATCGGTGGTTGGCTGGTTGCAGAGAGTAGTCACATGGAACGCTGATTATGCCACGTTCCTCGTTCCGGATCGTTCGTACCGAAACGCGGTACAATCGCGACCTGGATCGCTCGGGAACGCGACCTGGATCGCTAGTTTCCACGTTCCGTTTCTTAGTGTCATGATTTTGTACCTTGAATCCGTTTATGTTGTTGTGATTTTCGTGATGATGGTGTTTTCCGGGTAGATCTGTGTTTGGAATAGGGAAGAAGGTGAAAGTGGCTGCAAGGAAAGAGATGAAGTGCTATACTCAGTAATTTAATACTCCGTACCCTAAAAGGCCTGGCTTGGCTTTTGTTTTTTTAGTGGGCCTACTTACAAATGGGCCAATGTTAATTAAGAGTGAGCCTTACTCAAATATATAACTAAAAGCATATATAATGTAAATTTTGTACTATTAGAAAGATTAATAAATTATTTTTTAAGGGTACTTATCTATATGTATATTTTTTTAGGAAAAATTATTGCCGTATCCGTACCCGAGTCCAAAGTTAGGACGGTGTCCCCGTGTCCTAAATTTTTTTGAATGACGTATCCGACACTCGGATCCGTACCAATATCGGATACCCGTACCCGTGTCAATGTAACATAGCTTTTAGTTTCACACATTTGACCCCTAAAAGATATACATAACCTGAATAAACACATTACAACATATAGTGTTCAATAATGCAAATTTCACGAGTGCTAACAGATACACTATGCAAAATAAGAGGTTTACGGAAAATCCTCTCAAAAAACTATATCGGCAGTTAAATCTCAAGGCAAGAAGAAAACAAGGATAAAGCATCCAATGAACAAAGTGTACCATATTGAATAAACCTTAGCAATTCAAATATATATAAGCCAGGAATTACCATATGCATTTCCAATCTCGTCTGTGCTTGCAATGAAGCAGACAAGAAGAAGAGCAGATGCCAGCAGAAACCAGTTAATCACGGGAATGTAAATCTGACCCATGAACTTACGGGAAGTATGTATGATTTTCAGGCGAGGAAAACACCCGAGTGCTATTGACTGTTTGACACAAGAGAAAGTTGCTGTTGTCATTGTTCTACTAGCGATCAATGCGGCAATATTAGCAATGAAAAAAACTGGCCAAAAAGTAGCAACTGCAGACATTACAAGAAATACACCAAGTATTAGCGATACACATATTACAAATACATGACTTCTTGCAATCTAGGCTCAAAGATGCTTCAAATGTTAGTAATCAACATGTCTAAAATAAGAATAGGGACGTTTGGATTATTTTTTGAGAGCCTAAATGATGTTAAACAATGAGAATTAGACAAGTAAATGTAAGAAAACAATGAGTTGTGGAGAATAGTTTTTGGATATGCTGCTGCTGATTGAAGATGTAATAATCAGCTAATCAAATTTTTGACAATTCTGTTCATTCAATGAAAAAGATAAAATGGCCAAAAATACATTTTTGTGATGAAACGAGAGACATGTTATCATCTGTCACCCAAATTAGGTTGAAAAAACAGGTAACTGTTACCCTTAGATAATCAGTTTTATCGCAACATGTTACTGTTTTTAACCCCTAAATATCCTGAGATAATCAGGCACATTAATTAGATTTATTTCAAAACTGCAAATCTATATACCCCCTAAGTTAACTGAAGTTAACGCGTGGTAGGCTGCTAGAGACAGAGAAGGAAGCTCACTTGGGATAGAAGAAAAGAAAGGTTGTTTTGCATCACCATTGTTATTCATGAGGTAGGCAGCTTGACCCAGGTAACCCAGTAAAAGGCACGGTAGTACAAGGAAAGTAAATATAAGCTGAAAAATGGAGTTCCAACTAAAGTAAGTAGACTCCCAACATCAGATGAAAGCAACAAAAAGAAAATTGGAAAAATGTGCATTCAAACATATCAAACTGAATGTTAATAACTTAATATTATGCATCCTTACCTGGATAGCTCCAACAGAAAAATAGCAAAGATCAGCAAACATTGCTTCTGAGCCTGAAGTATACCAGCAGAAAAGAAACAAAGTGTCATTGCTTCTGAAACTATAATTGTTACATACACCAGCTTAAAGCCAACAACAATTAGCTATTATGGTACTTTTCAATTGCCTGCCAACAATATATCGTAATCAATCTAACTCCCACAAGTTTAATTATTTCAAGAAAAATCGGAGGAGTCCTCAACAACATTGTGTTGGTGTTTATTGGGAAAAAAACAGACCGGAACCATATGATTGAGAAGAATGGAACTGGTTGACAGTACCGTAAACCGCATAAAAAAATTGGGATTAAAGTTTATAAAACTATAAATGTAAAATGCCGTTGTTTCAAGTTCAAAAGTACCTAGAAAAACCGCCCCGGTTCCAGTCTTGGATATGACAGAACTAAACCGAATCAAACCAATTTTTGGAAATATCTCGAATAAGAACCAGATTTTTTTTGAAATTATAATTCATTTCTTGCTTTTGTCAGTCCAGACTGAGTTTTGTCCACCTCAAATCTAAATTGCTAGAACAGAGAGATGAAGAATTAAAGTTTAAAGCAGTATAAGCATTTACCAGTTGCACAGAGTAGACATCCACCCAGAGAGTACCAAGCCTTAGTTGGGTTCCTCTTGAAATAGTAATAGATGTGAATAGGATTAAACGCCTTTAACACACTGCTGTCATGTTTCACAAGGTTGTAAATGCCAATCCCTCCAAGGGAGCAAAACCATACAAATAAGGCTGGACCAAGAGCAAGTCCAATCTTGCTTGTTCCAATTCTTTGTACACTGAACAAAACAATAAGATATGCAACTGAAATCATCACCACATGATCTGCAGTAGAGGCAAAAAGAAAATATGAAACTGGTCAAAAGAGTATTGTAATATCTTCAACCCAATACAAAGCAAGTTGGCAAATAGGGACACTAGCGCAATATTCTAGACCTGATTCCCCTTCCTAATTTACTTCTGGTTGATTCCAAGAACAAGACGTAGCAATACCCATTTATTTAGGGGGTGCTTGGTTCATTTTAGGTAATGGAAATAGGAATAACAATGAGAATACTAAGGAATATAATGGGTATTCCCATTATAATTGATTGTGCTTGGTTAATAATGTGCAAACACTAACCCACTTCTTATAAATAAACAACTTTGAAATATTTTAAAGCCACCTTAACTGTGATACTTTGAACATTTGATTTTAGTTGATATCATGAGCACCTTCAAATTATTGTACAATTATTTTTGAGAATTAACATTAAACAATAGAAAATAATAAGATATTATATAAAAAAAAATGTATTTTTTGTTGGTTATGAAGGAAGGAAGAAAAATATGCATAAATATGATTACTTGGTTCATTCCCCTCAAATTAGAGGGGAATGGTGGATTGCCCAATAATGAGTAATGGTTCATTACCCTCTAACCAAGCACACCCAAATCGTGTTTATTTTGGGATGTTTACTATCTCCAACACATCACATCAGTGGGTATTTGAAAACGTGGTTAATAAGGAACCTGCTCACACTGGTCAAAAGTCGTCCAAAGTGTTCTTAAATGCTTAAAAACTCTTACATAGTTTAATTAGGAAAAAAAAAAAAAAAAAAAAAGTATCTAGATTGAAGTATATGTTTTTAAAAATTATTTAGAACACAGATAATTTGTAAAGCTCGAAAAAAAGATTTGATAGACAGGACTGTAAAAGAAAGTTACCCGCTACACATCCTGCCTCAACCCCCCCCTCCCCCCTTTCTTCCCATTTTAACAATGTGACCCAAGTACAATTAAGGATCAAATAGATGTTTGAAACTTTGAACTTTGAAGCTGTAATTTGTGTTGAAATCTCGGTAGTGACCTAACTGGGACATTGTATTACCATCAACAAACAATTCTTGATAACAAGCCCTTATGAATAATAAGCTAAGGATGAAGGAGGACCACCAAGGGGATGAATATGGCTTACACGAACGTTATAGTAAAAAAACTAATGAATGATGACCCAGCTAAGTATGAATGGGCCAACTTGTTATAGGTCAGAAATTCATAACTAAAACTTTTTTGACATCATACATGAGCTATTTCAAGTGGTCCTTTCAACTAAAAGGTCTATACCAGGCCTAATTATCTATCCATGTCAAGTATGCTATAAAAGCAAGCTAAAGCCTATCACATTATATAATTTATACGCAAGTGTTTCCGCCTAATCAGAATTTATAAGCCACTTCTATGCAATACACCTTCCCAAACACGAGGTTCAAGACGCATATGTATTACTTTGACTTTGAGAAACTAATATATAGAAAGAGGAGAACAAATGTAACACCACTATCCTGTTGATCATCACAAAACAACGCAAACAGTTATCTATTTATCATTGGGCCATAAGGATTAGTTAGGATATCATATCACCTTCTTCAACCATGGGAAGTCCAACCTTTAAACCACGAACAGCAGACATGACTGCACAGCAGAAATTTTTTTAAATTTGTTAAAACAGATGGCTTCAAGATTCTCAAGAAAAACAACATGACATTGGTTAGTTTTAGGGGTTTGTGAATCAAAATCTTTCAAAGAGAGAGAGAGCATTGAAAAAACTAGTAGAAAACCTGACATTGCAGGCGTAACCACCCCATCAGCTATCACCATGGAAGTACCAGCAAGCACCAACATCAAAAGAAGCTTTTTCAGTCCTAGTGAAGCCTCAAGGCGCTCTTTAATTTTAAGTGACCTCTCAAGTTCGGGAGATGGAACTTTCAACTTGAAGGTTGATATACGTGCATCAGAAGTAAGCTGATTTGGGAGTAGACTGACCTTAGCATGCCTACATATAAGTGAGTATAAAGCAAATGTACCACCTGGAACAAACACATCGTAAAAAGCAATGAGCATTTTTAACTTAAAGGGCTATCTTTTTGTAATGACAAATACAACTTATACAAAAATTCTTTCCACATGTGAGCATAATATTAAAACGAAATAGGATTTGTTATGACTTACCTTCACCATCATCATTTGCCCAAAGAATGACGAGGACATACTTGATCAATGGGATCAAAATCAGTGTATATATAACAAGGGATAAAGCTCCAATAATATCCTCCTTTCCATCTATTGGAGCCCTGCTGAACATCACACTGAAAGTATATAGCGGACTTGTTCCAACGTCCCCAAAGACAATCCCGAGTGTTTGAAAAGCCAGTTTCACACTCTTCATAAACGTAACATCCTGCACATACAGTTTAAACTTTTTTTATTGGCAAATACTAATATAAATCTTCACGTTACACAACTGCATTAGTTTCCTCCTTTTCTCTTGAACAAACTATACATAGCACTTATTATGGATCAGTTTTACACAGGGACTCAACAGTTCTTTTCTAGTACTTCAGGGACTGGTTATGTCATCCTCTAAAAGTTTATTTGAGTTAGTATTAAAAATAGGAGATAGTCAGTGTTTGGTAGCTTTGCTCATATTTTGTGTGTGTAAACAAAGGCGTAAACTCATTAGAGTTGTTCTCTGTGAGTGAGTGTCTCAAGCTGTTCTTGAGATCACTAGTGTTTGGTTAGCGTTTCGTTAAGCTGTTCTTAGCTAATCGTATAACTGATTGTAACTACCTATTCCATTGTAACCGTCATTCACTTCATCAATTCCATTTCGAAACTTAACAGCACTAAAAAAACATGTCTGTCTATAAATCTGCGTAGTTATAATGTTTCAAGGTTAACCCGTGAATAAGGTCGATAAAGACAGCAATCAACTTGATCACAGCTGATGCGAAGTGGTATTTTTATTCACGCATCAGTGGTATCCTTAAATTATTTGTGTGTATTGGGAGACAGCTGTGAAATAGAACAGTAGCACAAACTCTAGCTTGAATTAAACGGTGTTCCTAAGTCTCTACACCTGCTAAAATTAACCAAGACTCCAAGAGTACGTAGTTATGTCATGGGGAAAAGATGTATGGTCAATAACCAAGCTATGTGTGACGTGAAGATTTCAAATATCAGAAGGGTAAATTTGAACTTTGTATAACGTAACTTGTTGGTGTTGAAGTTTAAATCATGACAATCTATTTCTAGAGAATACAGAACTCCATGATCTATAGTTAGCACATTACTTAAGAACAAAAGAACTGTCCTAGCAAAACAATTGATGATATCACTTTCGAGTTTTGCTTTTGCATACTAAATAGAACATATAGGTAGAATTTTATTAGAAAAAATAGAAATATTAAGCTAATAGTAGTTCGTACTGTAAATCTAAAAACAATAAGAACTACGGCAGCTTTTAGCTGGTTATTAGTATTTGATCTAGATCCCCAATCTACCATGGGATCTCTGTATTATTAGATTAGACCCAAGAGAAGACGTAAGGATATAAAGTAAACAGCAGAAAGAGGCCAATAAAAGAACACGTGGCATCCTTTTAATCAAGGAAATCCTAAAATTTGACACTTGGTATCGTGACAAACTATGTAATTGAGCACATGTTACTTGCATCTTGTAAAGGTTGTGTCATTAACATGCTTCGGGACCACATTAGTAAATATCTGGTCCATGCAACATGATGTGTGCCTTGTCTAGTTGGCTATGGATAAGCTAGAATCGCTTTCTATATCCCCACCAAAGAAAAACAGCATATGCCTAATACACAAGAATTGACATTAAATAGAACATTTACTCCTACCTTTGATCATAGTGTCCTTACCCTTATACTCACACAAAAACACACACCAAGACATATATATGCTACACATTTTGCTCACATATATACATACACAGACCCTTGCCAGAGGTCTTTCTAAAAGCAGTCCCTCTACCCTCGGGTAGGGGTGTAACTGTCTACATCTACCTCCCAAATATTATGCAATGGTATATTGGTATGCTCTATCTCAGCTTAATAATCGTATACTGAAAATAAACACTGTAAAAAATCGAGCACTGTCAAGTGTTTAACTGATTCTAGAACTAAACCTATGCGGCAATTTGGCTTCAATAATCTAGTCTAAACTTAATAACCTCCTCAAAACCCGTGAAGTTAAAATACAACGATGGTTGCAAGCACTTACAAATGCATAAATGTATACTAGACCGGATTCGCAACTTCCACTCAATTTCAAAGAGCTTGATCCTTAACATTATGATTCGCATAAACTATAACAGAACTACTCAACTTAAAATCATACTACAACTCAAAACCTTGCTATCATTAATCCAGACCACTTGAAAACAAACATTATTATCACTCACACTTATGGGGCGTTTGGATTAGCTTATTTTTCCAGCTTATGGTCTTATTCGAAACTGAAAAAGCTCATAAGCTCACTTATTACAACATATACCTTTATCAGCACTTATATCTTATTTAAGTCCATAAACTCAACTTTATATGCTCATAAGCTTTTCAAATACAATTAAGCCCATAAGCCAGCAAAATAAACTAATGCAAGCAATATTAAGGGGCGTTTGTTTAAGCTTATTTTTTGGCTTATGGCCTTATGTGATTTTGGCTTATATTTCATATGCCAATTGTTTCGGCTTATTTTGAAACTTATTATGTCATAATGCGCTTATATAAGCCGATAAGTTTCAAAATAAGACAGAAAAATTGAGCTTATGAAACATATGCCAAAATCTTAGTAAGCCCCAAAATAAACTTAAACAATAATTTTATAATCTTAGGGGGTGTTTGTTTAGGCTTATATAGCTGGCTTATGGCTTATTTGATTTTGGGCTTATGTTTCGTAAGATCACTTTTTGTGGATTTTTTTTTTTTTTTTTTTTTTTTTTTGGCTTATATAAGTTTATTAGGTTATAATAAGTTTATATAAGCCGAAAAGTTCTAAAATAAGCCACAAAAACTGAGCTTGTTTGTTTAAGCTTATATGTGAGCTTATGAGCTTATGAGCTTATTTGATTTCGGCTTATATTTCATAAGCCCCAATTTTTGGTGCTTATATAAGTTTAACATATTATAATAAACTTATATAAGCCCACACGCCTCAAAATAAGCCAGAAATTTGAGGCTTTATGAAATATAAACCGAAACACAAATAAGCTCATAAGCTTAAACAAACACCTCATAAAACCAAATAAGCCATAAGCCGGCTATAAGCCGAAACAAACACGCCCCTTATCTCATAACAATCCAGATGAGTTCGAAAAGTACCTCGAAATCGTTACGTTGACGAGCACCGGAGACTTCAAGCGTCTCGACATCCAAGGAATCAATCAAGGGACCAGTCCTGATCAACCTTCCATTATTATCTTCTTCATCTTCTGAATCCATACCATTTCTCAACGGCAATTCATCCTCATCATCATGATTATATTGATAATGATGATCAATTGACTCCATTGAAGAAATATCATCCTGTAATACCCAACGGCTTGACTCAATTGAATCCATTGAACTGTTGTTGTTGTATCTTTCACTCACCGATCCATTTTCTTCTGCCATTTTAATACTAATAAATCTTTTTAATCAGGATAGTTTAGTAGGTACATTTCTGTGTGTCGATTAAAAAGATTTGAGTTTATTTATATATAGGGGAGTTTGGACGCTTCATGCCTTTTATTAGTTAGTTAAAGGCAATGTTATAAATGGCGTGAGGCGTGGCGTGGCGGCAAGGCCACGTCTCAAGCCTTACGCGCCATGGCGAAGCCATGGCGTTTTCTGCGGCGTGACTAAAGCGGCGAAAAAATATTTATATATTTATCATTTATGTTATAATATCATATTTTATATGCATATCGAGTTTATAAAAGGTGAGTTTACAAAAGGTGAACTTACAAAAAGTGATATGCATAAGAAATAAAGTGAAAATTTGAACTGTGTTTAGAAATTACTAGGCCCAAAATTTAAGCTCAAATCATCCCCTTCTAAAACTGGCGCCACGCCATACGATAAGGCGCGCCTTGGCACGCCTTTTCGCGCCTTATTCCACGCCTTTTCACACGACGCCTAGACTTCACGCCTTGGTCCATTTCGTGGCGCCGAGGCCACGCCTCGCGCCTTGGCGACGCCTTGGCGGCGCCTTGGCGCGCCTTTTAGAACACTGGTTAAAGGTCAACATAAAATCTCGTGTGTCATACACCTAACCATGTGTAAAGCGTATTATGGACGAAAATGTAACTTGTGGTGTGTCGTTTTTATTTTTCCGGTCTTTTATACATCATATTTTTAGATTATATAGCGGAGCTAGAAAACTTTTCGTGGGAGGGCCGAAGAAATTTTTTTTCGGGAAATACATTGAATGGAGGGCCGAAATAAATTTTTTTTGAAATCGCGAAAAAATACACTAATGGATTTAAGCCTAGGGGGCCGGGACCCTTCCCGGTCCCTTAATAGCTCCGCCCCTGATTATATCTGCTGTGTATTTTGTGATCATTCTACTTTTTTATTTGAATGAAAGTTTTGGTAAATAGAAGGGTAAATGGTCACAAAATATATGCAATTTAAAAGTATATGTTATGTCTCAAGTTCAATTTCTGCTAGGTGTAAACAACTTTGAAGTGATCATGCCAACTTCCTGAAACATGAGGGGTTTACCTGGTTTGAGTCTATTTGGTGAAGCCTATGAGTTAATCGGCTAAAAGGTCAAAAACCATGGTTAAAAAAATAAAAATAAATAAAATAAATAAATAAATATTGTTACACAAGAAAGCAAAACATGACAAGTTAGTTACATTTTCGTGCCAATTGCCCCATATTTATATTTATGTTATTGATTTTCACTAGAGGTGCCAATTTGTGCCTAAATTCAAAAAAAATAGGCTAATTTTGACTACTTTGTAAAAGATTTGGGCACATTTAGCTCCCTCCTTTTTTTGAAATGGGCACATATAGCCATTGAAATTTTAAATGGCACTAACGGGCACATGTTTTTTTCTCAATCGGAGAACATTACGATCATTTTTAAAGAAAAACTTGTACAATGATATAATTAAGTTTTTTAATATAAATAATATATTACGTTCAAGGAATTTATTTTGTCATTTTAAATCTTTTATAAAGCAATTTGTATAACATGTGCCCGTTTGGCCCATGCCCGTGCCCATTATAGCCCGTGCCCGTCCGTTTTGCCACCTCTAATTTTCACATTTTAAGGAAGATAAAGTGCACGAAAAAGTAACTCACTTACACTGTGTTCTCAAGTTTGAGAAAATAATGAGAAAGGGAAAAAAGTGGGTAAAAAGAAAATTTGTTATGTTCTAAGTTTTTTGGAGTAGAGGAAGTAAAAATGAAAAGGGATGAAAGTGGAAGTATGTGCAAGTGATTTTTATTCCAAAAGCTCCATCCCAATATCTTATCTTATCTTATATTATATAAAGCTTAAATAGCTTTATAAATGTAAAGGGATCATAATAAATGTCTCAAGAATTGATTCTATCATATGAAACCTTCAACATTCATTCCAAGCAACTCAAATATCTCAATTAGTATATGTACATTGATTTCAAGCAACTCAAACGTCTCAATTAATAGTGGTTAGTCTTTTTACCTTCCCGTCCATAAGTTACAAATATTTTATCAACTATATAATATGTCAAAATCACACACAACAAACCACAACTTCTTCCACACCGCGTGCATATTGGGCTACAACTTATTATGGTGGTAAAGTAAGCACCATATCGTCTTACTTATTTAGCATATTGATTTATATTGTTTTATGTAAATTTCACGTATGTTTTGTGTGTGTAATAATGTAGGACATAAAGATGGTGCTTAGGAGGTTTGTTAGTAACATCATCTTCTCTAATTGTTTAAGAAATCCTACACATCGTTGTCTTATCAATTAAGTGAAACATGCACGAACATTTTCAATTTGATCAAAAATGCAATATATTGATTAACTGTATTTAAGTTACTTATGATCAACTACATCTAATTGTTTTTTGCAGCGCGTCAAGAAGCATTAAAGAAAGAGATCGAGAAGTCACAAAAATTGTATCAAGAACAAAATATGCAAAAGGCCAATGAACAACAACGACAAAGACAACAACAACAACAACAATGCCACGGCGACCGATGGAATGAATACTTAGCATTCATATTAATAGTACATTACAAATTAAACATGCAATATTTTACTTCATGTAATACCGATAAACGGGCTAATACTATTGATTCGTTAGCAAGTAAGTTTATTGAAAATAATGTGTCGAGCATTCAATTTTTAGTCAATAATTATTACTACACTTTGTTAGTGCATTTTAATATTTTTGCTCTTAATGTAGTTTTTTGTCTTGCGGCGTGTTAATGTCACTTTCTTAATTAAACGTCTTGGAATATTGCGTGACTTTGATATTTGATATGACTGTGTAACTTATGTCGATGTTACATATTGAAAATGTGGAAGTATATAATAAAAATATTTTCACACTATCATCTTAGCAATGATAATCTTCTAAATCGAAGAAGTATATAAAGGAGAAGAAAATTATGTTTAATTAAATATCGGGTCTATTGGTTGATTGGAGCGGGTTTATGATTCGGACTTGGGTCATTGGATCTGATTTTTTATTATACGAGTTATAATTTATACTCTTGAATATACTAATTACTTTAATGTTTTATGTTTTTATAGTTTTGTTAAAAAGGAATTTTTTTTTTTATAGTTCGCTTTTAATAATGTCATTTATTTGAACAACGAAGTCCGTTTTTCACAAAATATGAGAGTTTCAAACATGAACCGTAAATCAGTCCCGAACATTACGAAAAAAACAATTAGATCCAACATGTGTGCATTGCCTGGGTCCTGAGGCATTCCAAACCTATGTGCATCGCACGGGGATTAATATAAAAGGTCTCCAACATTAATGTCATCGCTTCATATTTAAAATAATTTATGTAACTTATACATATTAAAAAATTACATGTGAAGAGACTCTTTTCAATGTAACATCTTGAAAAAAGTCTCTTCACATATACTCTTTTAATGTCAATAAACTATTGTTGTATATTTGGGCCTCACAATCATACTAACAACCTGACAATTTACATAATCATTTTCGCACGGGTCATAAGGCAAACCAAGTTATTTATGACTAAAATTAGTGGCAAACATAGTTTTTGACACGACCTCAATTAAAACTGACAGAAATAAAGGTACCAACATTTTTCATGTCATGCTAACAAAAGTTGTGGTAACATCACAACTTAGGAACTTTTGTCAATAAACTATTTTAAATGTGTGTTGTCATGCTTAGAAAAGGTGTAATACCATCACAATTTACATATATATAGATGAAAATAAGTGTCGAAGCTTACATGTCAATAAACTATTTTAAATATGTGTCATGCTTAGAAAAGGTGTGATACAATCACAACTTAAATATATAATGACGAAAATATTTGCCGAATATTACATATTAGTTTTATATCAAAATATAGGGATGTTACAATTTTAAGAATAAATACAAAATCTAAACTTTATAAATAACTACTAATATGTCATAAAAAGTTTAAATATAATGTTACAATCTTGAGAATAAATATAAAATATAAACTTTATAAATAACTACTAATATGTCATAAAAAGATTAAGAGAAGTGATTGGGAGACCTAAAACTTATGCCTAATTATATGCCTAAATCTATGTGGCAATTATTTATTGGTTGTAGCAACCGGGTCCAACTTTTCAAAACCCACTAAGCTAATGACACATATGTTAGGCACGAAATTAGTAATGTTTTTTAGGTCTCTTAATCTTTTTCCAAAGATTAAATATAAAATTTACCGATCAACTAAGGTCATACTTACAAAAGTCTAATAACGAAAAAAATTTACTTCACATTACACTATGACCAATTAGATAGAGCACGTGTGCAACGCACGGGTCTAAATTACTCGTATTATATAAAGCTTAAGTAGCCTTATAAATGTAAAGGGGTCATAATAAATGTCCCAAGAATTGATTCTGTTAATACAAATATCGCCTAAAAACGTTATTTATATTTTACGATCTTCGCTAAGTTTTGTTAATGACAAATGTAAACTTTTGTTTCTAAGTAAAACATAATCTTAGTTTTAAAGACTTGCATAAACTAAACTTTTGCTACATTTTACATTTCATAAAACACAACACTTCTTATTTTCTAAAAATAGAATTGTCACATCATATTTATGGCAAGTTTTGTCATTATACATTTATAAAAAGAAATGTGTTTGACTTACTTAGATGTTGCTTGCAAGTTTAGTGTTTGACTTGATATTATGTGATGTGACATTGTTTGGTTTGCAAGAGTAATGAGATGTGACTTGGTTTGGTTTGCAAGATTTATTGCAAAACCAACTGCAAGCCCGGCGGAACCCTTTTGAGGGGTCCGCCTGATCCGCCAGACCTGCAGAAGGTTTGGCTATAAATATTGAGCCACAAGTTGAATTTTGGCTCATCACTCGACATTACATTTTACACACACTTTCATTCTTTCATCTAACCTCTTAACATTTCATATGTGAAGTTTCTTTTTGTAGCAAAGAGATTCACGAGCTTACTAAAAGTAACAAGTATTCAACACAACGTTGCAAGACTTGTTAGCTTAGCATTGTGTAGACTTGTGTAGTTTACACTTCATTTGATTGTGTATTTTCAGTAGTGATCGGTTAGTATTTTAGTCCTCAAAATACAAAGAGTGTTGGGAGTTGTTGTACCCTAGTAAAAGAACTAACGGGAGTGGTTGTGCCCTTGTAAAAGAACTCGACATTTAGCTTTGTGTCGCTAAAAGTATAAGCGACGTGTAAGGTTTTCTCCGCCGGTGAAAGGAGATTGTTGACTAGTGAAAGAAACTCTGGAGTTGGATACTCGGGGCGTGAACGTAGGGCAAGGAAAAAGAGTCCTTGTAGCTGAACCACGATAAATACTCGTGTTGTGGTTTAATCATTTCTTTCATTTACTTGCATGTTATATATTGTGTTTGTGCATATACCTTTGATCAAACGGAAAGTTTCAAAGCTAACTTAACAAGTTAAAAAGATTTTAATAGGTAAACTATTCAACCCCCCTTCTAGTTTTCCACAGATTCTAGCATATGACGCCTTCAACATTGATCCCAAGCAACTCAAACATCTCAATTAGTATGTGTACACTGATTTCAAGCAATTCAAACGTCTCAAGAAATAGTGGTTAGTCTTTTTACCTTCCCGTCCATGAGTTACAAATATTTTATCAACTACATAATGTGTCAAAAATCCCACACAACAAACCACAACTTCCTCCACACCGCGTGCATATTGGGCTACAACTTATTATGGTGGTAAAGTAAGCATCATATCGTCTTACTTATTTAGCATATTGATTTATATTGTTTTATGTAAATTTCACGTGTATTTTGTGTGTGTAACAATGTAGGACATAAAGATGGTGCTTAGGAGGTTTGGTAGTAACATCATCTTCTCTAATGGTTTAAGAGATTCTACACATCGTTGTCTTATCAATTAAGTGGAACATGCACGAATATTTTCAATTTGATCGAAAATGCAATATATTGATTAATTGTATTTAAGTTACTTACGATCAACTATATCTAATTATTTTTTGCAGCGCGTCAAGAAGCATTAAAGAAAGAGATAGAGAAGTCACAAAAATTGTATCAAGAAAAAACATGCAAAAGGCCAATGAACAACAACGACAAAGACAACAACAACAACGAGAAGAACAACGCCACGGCCACCGGTGGAATGAATACTTAGCATTCATATTAATAGTACGTTATAAATTAAACATGCAATATTTTACTTCATGTAATACCGATAAACGGGCTAATACTATTGATTCGTTAGCAAGTAAGTTTATTGAAAATAATGTGTCAAACATTCAATTTTTAGTTAATAATTATTACTACACTTTGTTGGTGCATTTTAATATTTTTTCTCTTAATGTAGTTTTTTGTCTTGCGGTGTGTTAATGTCACTTTCTTAATTAAACGTCTTGGAATATTGTGTGACTTTGATATTTGATATGATTGTGTAAATTATGTCGATGTTACATATTGAAAATGGTACATATTAAAATATTAACAATATATATTAAACCACAAACCATACGCCGTCGTTTTGCCTCTCCAGGTTCCCGCCAAAACCAAGCGGGCTATTGGAGCCCAAGTTTCCAGGCCCAGTCTCGCCTGCCCAACAGTTTTTTTTTTTCTTTCCTTATCTTGATGTAACGTACTCCAGCCACACATATAAACAAACCAGAAGTTTCCACACACAGGATGTCAGAAGATGATCGAAGATGCCAATTAGGGGTCGGTTAATTAAGGTATGTTTTTAGTGATAGTCTGTTAATTAAGAGATTCCAATTAAGGTATGCTTTTTAGTGATAGTCGGTTAATTAAGAGATGCCAATTAGGGTTCTTTGCAGCAGTTGCCATTTTGGATTTGGGGTCACAATTGCAGTGATAATAGTCTGAAGCTGCTCCTGTTGATACTTACACTGAGCCACTGAGGTATAACTTTTTTATTAATCACTTTAATTTCATGTTATGCATATAAAGTGCTTGATAAATTGTCTATTTACAACCTAACTTAGGGGTACTAGATTTTGGTATTGCGGATTGTGTGGAATTGCAACCAAAGGTGTGAAACATTTTTTCTCTTATAAGTTAGGTTGTAAATATTTTGTAATTTGCAAAACCCCAAGCCTTTCTTTCAGATTTTTTGCCTTCACGTCACAAAGGCTAACAATATTATGCTTAAAGAAGTGAATTTTATAGTTTTTTAGATATTAGGTTTGAAAAATGTTGACAGATGGTAATCAAAGGAATTATTTGGTTGAAGCTTTTTGGGTTTTGATTGACACACCTAAAACAGGTGAGAAGATTTTTTGGCATACACATTCAAAAAAATGATTTTGATTGAAAAATTTATTGGTTATGATTTACCAGCGGATGTTAGTGAAGTGACGGTTGCGGCTTTGTAGTCTGCTATTGATGCCGTGCGTAATTTTATGGGGTGTAATTGGTAAAGACATTTGTTAAAGGTTATGACTTTTGTAATTTTTTTGCTGGATTTTGATGTGTTTGGTTTAATTACCTTTGTTTTGTTGTAGGTTTAGGAATGATTGCACAAGTTTTTTTGGTGAATGAACTTTAAATCGTTGAGGCAAACGACGCGTTGCTACTGACATTGTTGTCGTTTTTGTGGAAAATTCCAGGTTATCTAAATCCTAATTTCTACGACGTTTGTAAATAGTCTTTCATCATCTATTTAATAGCGTTCTTTTCTTTTTTTACCTGTGCAGGACTTTTGGTGGACAGAAATAGGTTGGTGCAGAATGCAACCGTAGCTCTGTGTGGTCATGATAATGGCGCACGATGATTAGTCGCAGGTAAGTGGTTACATACCTTGCGCTGCTCTTAAGTTAATGTTGCTTTAACTGTAATTTTTTTCCCTTTTAAACAAAGATTGTGTTTTTATAGATCTTCAATATCAGCTTTTTCTATGTGGCGGCATTAAGGTGGTTCATGGTTATTTTGGTCTTACTATATGTTATGAATTGAATTTAGGTTTTGAGAACTTGATTTTTATTGGTTATAAGCTTGATTTTGTTGCATTATTTCAGGGAACTGTGGTTTTCAACCATGATCTCATGGTGACTCTTGGAACGGGGATTGTGAGAGATAAAGTTGGGGAAATTCTGTGTCGCATAGGAGCAGCCAACAACAACATTCAACTTTTCAGGATATGTAAGGTTATTAGTTTCTATGTCTATAGATACACTGAGTAAGTGTACGGCTAATAGCTTCAGTTGTACTAATTATTAACAATTGTTGTCCTCACGGTCGGTAATAGAGATCTACAAAAGGAGCATGCTAATAGCTTTGAATAATATGCAAGGTTAGTAGTAGCACAATTTTGCAACTTAATTGTTTAGATCTCAATTCTAAAGTCTACTAACTTCCTGCAACCCGCTGTCATTACAGGTATACATTCTTATTTGTGGTTTGAATTTTTTTCTACCCGTAGTGTATGATTTTTTCTTTAAGTTTCATTTGCTGAATGGCACTTTAGGAAACATTTAGTATAGCAAATACAACCATGGTTCTAAATTGCGCTTTTTTTTACATTCTTCAGGGAGATGAAAACCAACAACGAACAAAGGGAGAAAAAAAGTAACCTTACAAAGTTACGCGTCCACTGAATTAGAGGAAGAAGATGGGATTGAGTCAAAGCAACAAGATGGTGAGTTTGGTATTTTTAAAATTGAGCTTATGCTCAATTGGGTATGAATCTAATTTAGGATCAGCATTGGCTTGCCTTTTTTCACTTACGAGGTTGCTTACTTGAACTTATGCTTTATTCATGTGTTTGAAGCCATGGTGGAGACACGCTGTCATTTGCATCACATATGTATAGAAGGTAAATAAAAGGCCACCAATGTTAATATAATGGGTATCATTATTTGTGGAAATTTATGTTAATGATTAATGATTGTTCTGTTGTGGTCAGGTCTTGGAGGCTGTGATCATGAAGAATCACATCACCGGACGGGATTCAAGTTCGCCCAAAATACATGTGTAGTGGCTCACAACAGGTCAAACAGAATGGATACGTGCGTTGCCTATACGTGTCCAGCTCAAATCCTCACAACGGGTCAAATACATGTGCATTGCCTATACTTCTAACTGTTGCCGCTGATGCGGTAGGTTGCTCCTGCCTTAAACTGTTGTTACGATCTCTCATTCACTTGCCTTTATGGCTACATGTTGCTGACATTTTTTTAATAATAGCATATGATCACACTGAGCCCGGTGTTCGCAAAAAATAAAGGTCATCAAGCCGGAGTTGGTGGTAAGTAGTCTAAACACGCATCTACTTCACAACCATAATACGTTTTTTATTACACCCTTATTAAATAGCTCATGGTAGTGTCACTATAGGTGCACCTGATTTCACTATAGGTTTGGTCACATTGCTGACTTTTCCTTTAATCTAATCACTTTAGGAAATGGTGTTTTGATTGTTTATTATGATGTACTTCCAAAACCAATAATAGGCTGCACAAGTCTAACTGAACTATTTATATATCTTTTAGGTTTCTAACAAATAAATAATGACGGATGAATGTATTGATTAATGTGTCGAGTATGGGTTTGAAGATGATTCCACTCCGCCACATGTGGCCAAATTTTAGGAACTGATTGAAGACAAAAGAGATGGGTGGCATCAAGAAACTTATAACAATTTTAATGATTGGAGAGATGGGATTCCAGAAGATGTTGGAAGGAATTAGCAGAAAACTCAGATAACAGCTAGAGAAGATGTGCATGGAACTGACGAGGTTTGGCACAAAGCTATCTCAAGGGAAGCCATTGGAAAGTGGTTTGAAGGGCCTACTGATCCACCGAGAATGCGGCAGACGGTTATTAGGTTACACAAATCTCAGGTCAGAGATGTTATGCTCTATAATTGATCATGAAATTAACGAAATTGTTTCATAGCATATAAATAATTGTTTTTGGTGTTAGAAATTCTGATATGGCATTAATCCAAGCCATTTTTTTTGAAGTGAACCAGATTCACATGTCTTAATCTAAGATATAAATTTGCAGTACATGGTGCAATAGTGAAAGACATATTTTGTTTTTGATATTGATTTATTGACCATTAATTGAACTTTTATTTACAACAATAATCCATAATTAATTCAAACCATTTTTTTCGAAGTGTACCAGATTCGTATTCTCTTAATCCAAGATATAAAGAACTACACTTCTGCCAAAGACCCTAAATGGAACCTTAAATTACTTTTGACACTTCGTCCTATTTTCTTATATTTATTTGTTGCTTATATATGCAGATGGCCGCAACGACTGTGTTTGTTGATCGTTGGCTTGGTAGTTTAATTTCTTTGTAATGGTTCTATTATAGATTTGGATATGAGTTTCAGAAGCACCCACTGAGCCAGTTGCTAGCGAAGCATCTGTAAAGAAAAGCTAAAAATAAGAGAGATCCAAGAAAGCTGAAAAGGCTACCTACCGCCTTCTTTTTGTTCAGGTAAGCATAGATTTTCATTTGTTCACGGTTGTCGCTAATATTGCAGCCTTTGGGTTCTCAGGTAGGTAGGTGTGTTTGGGATTGCTTATATACATTTGAGGGCCAAGGTTTGTGAGCGTTATCTAGGCTGGCCGACCATGATGTCGTTGATAGGTTATCCAAATGATTGCTACGTTTTTTTTATGCTTTATTGCTTTGATATATACTTTACTTGCTTTACTGTTTATGAGTGCTTTTGTGAAGACTGTTAAAAGTTGGTTGAATTTGATACCTAAGCCATTGTTTCTTTAGGAAATTTCGGCCTCATCATGTAATTTGACTTGCCCTATATTTCATGAGTTCAATTTTTGTATAAAAAGGCATTAGGTGGTTAGGGGGTGTTTGGAATAGTTTAGTTTTTTAGGCTTATCGTTATTATGTGGCCTTTTAAATTTTTACAAGTCCTTCTACATAATCTCATTTTCAACTTGCTTACCTAAAACTGTTTATATTTTGTCCTAAAGAAAATGCAGGTGATGAGAATTAGTCTGGATGATCAATACCCTCCAAAACGGGTTTATTTTTTCCTTTAAATAATCATATAGGTAGCAGAAAAAATAACTATCCCAAACACCCTTTAAGAATTAGCTAACAAACCTGCTTATATGTCGACCACATTAGGCTACGCTTGAATTTCCAGATTCCAGTGACATATTATCAATATATATGGAGATTCCACAACTTTTGAGGTATGCGCCGATCACATTATGCTATGCCTACAAAAAATGAAGTTCCCTACTGCTTATGAAAACTTCAATAGTGTCTATTTGTGTTATGCTTAATACATGCCCTTTAGGTAACTAATAGCATACATTTATGTTCTTGAGACTCCGGAAGGTTATGTCTTTGAGACTAATGCAATAGCTTGCTACGGTAAGTGACAAAAAAGCTTTGAATTGAATATTCTTATGATGTTTTGGCACTGGTGCTAATATTCTTATAGTGTTATGGCATTGTCACTAATATTTTCATTATGTTTGGTGCTAATGCATGCTTTTCATAAATTTAACCTTACACAAAATCAAATCACATTTGTTATTTTTTATCTTTTGTTTACTTTAACCAGTTAACATCTCAAAATATCAATTCAGATGGAAAAGGGTGAATCACTCATCCTTGGGACCGCTAGCTAATTTTTTGAAGCCCAGAAACTGTTGGAAAGATTGAAGCCATAATTTAAGTTTGCATCACAAGCAAGATATTCACAGGTCCTCCACCTGCTAATTAGTTATACAAATTATCTTATCTATTTATTGTACATTCAAATGCCTCCTGTGAAAGGATCATTGCCATAGACCATAGTACAGATGTATATTATATAAATTATTTGAATGCTTTATATTATATAAATTATTTGAATGCTTCAACAAACTGTAATGTTTCAAGTTATTTCACATGAGCTTATGGCTTATTCTTAAGCCATAGGTAACTATAAGCATAATATAAAAACATCATAAACAAACCATTTAATGTGGGTTAGATTTTAGACTTTGCTTTAGTCATGAATTGTCTTTTTTAGTTGTCACCATACAAACAGTTGTAAAATACCTTTGAAAATACAAATACAACGACAAAAAAAACCGCTAGGCCGCAACGCGGCCGACCAATGCCAGTCTTGTTACATATGAAAAGCCTCATTTAAATATTTTATCAACTATATATTAATTGATATGATTGTGCATTAATTAAAAAATAATTTGTGTAACTTACTCGTATTAAAATATTACATATGAAAAGCCTCATTTAAATATAGCATTTTGTAAAAAAAAAAAACTCTTCACATTAAAGAAAGAGATCGTGAAGTCACGAAAATTGTATCCACAACAAAACATGCAAAATGCCAATGAACAATAACGACAAAGACAACAACAACAAGAACAACGCCACGGCTACCGGTGTCAATATAGATAAATACTTAGCATTCATATTAATAGTACGTTACAAATTAAACATGCAATATCTTACTATACGAATTATAATTTATACTCTTGAATATACTAATTACTTTAATTTTTTATGTTTTTATAGTTTTGTTAAAAAGGAAATTTGTTTTATAGTTTGATGATACGTAAATAGGTGGGTACGGATCACGTATTTGAAGAGTCGAATATAGTTATCTATCTATACCTGCAACCTAGTATCATTTAACTAAAGCTAATGATGTACGTAGATATTGTCTAACGAAAGTACGGCGGGTCATGCTGAGGTGTAGAATGATTTCATCTCGGGTGGCGATTCCCCTACTAGTAACTCATATTTTCCATATGGTTTTACGCCACATATCCGGAGTCGGAGCCGAGGCACTGATAACGAGAAAGAGGGCGCATTTAGAATGAAATGATAATTCTCTTATGAGTATACCATTTTCATCAGAGAGAAAGGAAGGAATGTTGGGTGCCCTTTCGAATGCTTCGCTTGCTGCTATTTATAGAAGAAGTGCGAATGTAATTATTCGTTTTAGATTTGGGAATATATTCTTTTGGCGGGACCCACTGTTGTGAACATTTTATCCGTTTAGGATGATACATCATCTTTGGTCAGGTATGCGTATTTCTTTATTATTCAGTGGGACCCAGAAGGAATATATTCTTTTGGCGGGACCCATTGTTATAAACATTTTATTTTCGTATATGGGATATGTTATCAAACCCCAATTCATATGTTTGTATATTTTATAAATATATGAATTTTAGTTTTATTTGCAGTCTGTATTTATTGTCAATATTACGTAGCTTTTACTTTTTATTTCTTACTTCATTATTTAATGGATAAATGAAAGTGACTTCTCTACTAAGTAAATAGAGTGTCCAGTTGTATGCAAGTCTATTACTAGCTCCTGTTATATAGGACACTTATCTTATTTATATGGACTTAGGTAGTAGACACTCATTGCCTACATCCCGTAGGTGCTTATCCGTGAAGCTCCAATGAGTAGTATATATGGGATGGTACTTTGGGGACCATTGGTGTATATTCACTTATGGACGAAACATACACTCAAGCTATTGTACTCTTTGTATGTCCTATATAACCAATCACTTTCTATGTACTAACTGTTGTCTTAGATAGTATATAATCAATTCTTGCCATGCATATACAACCAATTGGGGACCATTGGTGTATATTCACTCAGTGTTCCCATGCATATATAACCAGCTATTGTCATGCATATATCTTTTTTTTAACTTATTATTATTATTATTTTTATTTTTTGTAGGAACCTCCGTTGAACGTGGAGCCTCTGTTTTTTATGGATCCTTATTTGGTGAATATGACACCCGGACCTGTTACGCCCGATGGTACTGTATCAGAGTTAAGCCTTGGTTCGTATCCAGTTGTGGATAGTAATGGTGTGCTTCCGACTCATGGCCATGCCGCTCAAGAGGAGGTTAATCCGAACTGGGAGTATAACCTCTGGGCTGAGAACCAGACCCTAAGGGGTGCTAATGAGGAGCTCTGTACCCAACTCCAGGAGGCTAGGGAGAGAGAGCTTGCGGTCGAGCGCCGGTTTAACGATCTCCAAGTAGTGATCCAAGCTTGCAATAACTCAATCTCATCTTATGTGAGCGAGGTTGATCATCTCCAATACGAGCAGCGAGTGATGGTGGCTGAGATTGGGGTCTTAGAGGAAGAGGTTGTTCACCTTCATCGGGGCCAGTCATCTCGTCGCCGTCGTTAGATGGTTTGTTGTGTGCAAGGAGCAGGTGTGTTTCGGATAAGTGAACGAATTACAAGCTTTTATGTTTAAGACTTTTAAGTTTTAGCCTGGCCTCTTTAAGGAAGTTTTCAACATTCATGCTTATTGTATAGGCCCTAAATAAAACGGATGTGAAATAATGTTTCTCGATGTAATATGTAAAGTGGCTTTTACTATAATGAATCGCTTATGTTCTTGTTTTGGGTTGTGTTTATTGTATGCACTAAAATAGGTTTCATGAATCTCAGTCATGAATTAATAATTATAATACTAAGCTTTTTTAAACTGTGGTGCATGTTGGCTTTTGCTTTTTCAAAAATAAACAATCTAGAACCATATAGTTTGGCAATGGACACGACTACTTATAAAAATATTTAGTACTTTCAGTAGACATTCTCAATGATGTATGAAGATAAATGATGGTTAAATTTTGAAATGTGAATCAAGCGACTGTATATGATTTGAAAATGATATTAAACATAATGTGAGTGATTATGCCATTATGTGTGTATTAAATGGATTAAACACATCCGTAATTTTGTTAAATTTTGTTTCATACTGAGAAAAAAGTGGGAGACCACATGATATATGATGAGGTACAACATAAGCCATGTTATGGCTCCATCGTAGTGGGAAATTTAGCCATATATTGGATGCTTTGTATACGTACTAAAATGCATGGAAAAAATAGACACAAGTGTAATATATATAAAAGATATTTGTTAAATTGTATAACAGTATTTGTTGCTAAATCATGTGATGAAACAAACATGTTTTTGTGACTTGTGAGTTGGTTTTAAGATGGGACGCCAATAGTTGAATATGATAAACTGATAATAGTGCAAGTTACTAATTGGTAAAAAGATGATCAGAGTCTAGCATAAATGTCTTCTTTTTCTCTATAGTTTTAACAAATATACCATTTGGTTTCACGAAACTAATAGCCATAAAATATACGACATCTGATCTAAGGGTAATTGTAACCGGACGTGTTCATCTGCTTTACGTCACACGTGTGAACACTTACTGTTTTATTTTGTGTTAGCGAATGGTTCGCATAACTATTTCGTTTGGCTAGCATTTATATATCGTTCGAACGTTTTCAAGCATCATTCCTCGAATGTCGGAATGTTCGTTGCAAAATAATGTTCAAAAAGCATGAACTTTATTATTAATCGTCGTGCGACCATTATTTATATTACATCAGTAAACTTTAGCAGTCTTTTTTTTTACATGCGGGATACATCTCTTTTTCGAGGATGTGCGCTCCCGTTTGATTTTCAGAACTGATACTTTCGGAGGTTACTAATGTGCCACATTCTAGGGATAAGGCGGCCTTCCATGTCAGCTAACGTATACGTTCCATCATGTTTTACATTAGTGATTTGATATGGCCCTTCCCACTTGGGGTCTAATTTTCGTTGTCCTTCTTGGCGGCTTGCCTCATTTTTTCGAAAAACGAAATCACCAATTTTAAGGACCTTGTGTTTAAATCTTCGATTGTAGTATCTTTCGGTCGACGTCTTGTACTTCGCGGTGTGAAGTGCTGCCATTTCTCGTCTTTCTTCTAACAAATCAAGATTGAGACAAATGTTAGCGTTATTAGTTAATGGATTGAATGTATTGATACGATATGTGGGCAAACCAATTTCTGTTGGTAGAACTGCCTCAGATCCATAGACTAAGCTGAAGGGTGTACATCCGTTACCAGTACGAGCTGTCGTACGGTATGACCAGAGCACATTTGGCAGCTCTTCGATCCAATTTCCCTTAGCTTTTCCAAGTCTTGTTTTCAACCCTCGTAGTAGAGTCCGATTTGTAATTTCTGTTTGACCATTAGACTGTGGGTGTGCGACGGATGTAAAGTGTTGTTTAATCTTGAGTTCTTCGCACCATTCTCTGAATGGACTATTGGCAAACTGTTTTCCATTATCGCAGATGATGATTCCTGGTATACCGAAACGACAGACAATGTTGCGCCAAACAAAGCGGAGTATCCTTTGACCAGTTATAGTTGCTAATGTTTCAGCCTCTACCCATTTGGTAAAATAATCTATCACGACAACAAGGAACTTGACTTTTCCCGGAGCCTCGAGAAAAGGTCCTACAATATCTATTCCTCATTGGTAGAAAGGCCATGGGCTAGAAATACTCGTCAACTCGCATTGTGGTTGTCGAATGGTCGGAGCGTGTTGCTGACATGCTCGACATTTCCCTACGAGCTTTGACGCATCGTTGTACATACTAGGCCAATAATATCCGAGCCGTGCATCGTTTTGCGTGATACTTCATGCTCCTGCGTGAGCTCCACATGATCCAAAATGCACCTCCTTTAGTACATAATCCACCTCTTCAGGGCCAACACACCGTAACCATGGTATCAGGTACCCTTTCCGGTAGAGAATGTTTTCTTTGATTGTATATTGCGGTGCTTTGATCCTTATCTTTCGTGCTTCTATTTTGTCATCTGGTAGACTTCATGTGGTAAGATATTGGATAATGGGGTCCATCCAAGTCCCTTCGTTTTTACCCACTGAGTTTGTGATCTTAACATCAATGCTTCTGGACTCAACTATTTCGACCAACACATTCTTTGTGAGGTGTGCAAATGAGGAGGACGCCAATTTGCTTAAAGCATCTACACGTTTGTTTCTTGATCGGGGTATTTGTGTGATTGAAAAACTTTGAAAAAGTTTTTGCAACTCCTAGACCTTTGATAGGTATTTTTTCATCACCTCCTCATTAGCTTCGTATATTCCTTTTACCTGATTTGTGATGAGTAAGGAATCACTAAACACTTGTAAGTGTTTGGCTTCCATGTGAACGTCTAGTTCCAACCCGGCTATTAAGGCTTCGTATTCAGCTTCATTGTTGGAGGTTTTGAAGTTGAATCATAGTGCGTAAGTCACCTCCTGTCAGTTTGGATCAGTTAATATCAGGCCTGCCCACGATCCTTCAGTGCTTGATGCACTATCTGTAAATAATGTCCAGCCATAAAACACAGGTTTGCTTGAATCATTGCCGACATGTTTGATCTCTATTTTCTCTTCGGTCCTCGACGATTTTGCAAGAAAATCGGCGAGTACTTGTCCTTTAATCGCAGACCGGGGTTTGTATATGATTTCATGCTCTCCAAGTTCAATTGCCCATTTCGCCAGTCGTCCTGAGTTCTATAGTTTTAAAAGTATTTGTCTAATTGGTTGATTCGTGAGAACACATATCTTATGTGCTTGGAAATAGTGACGAAGTCTTCGTGCTGCATATACCAGGGCAAGTGCTACTTTCTCTAGGCTAGGGTAGTTGATTTCAGGTCCTTGAAGCGCACGACTGACAAAATATATTGGTTTCTCCACGCCTTCTCTTTTAGTTAAAAGGACAACACTGATCGCTTCATCTGCTGCGGCAAGGTATAATGTTAAAGTTTCTCCTGGTTTTGGTGTTATGAGTGATGGTAGAGTCTACAGGTGCTTCTTAAGTTCTTGGAAAGATGTTTCTGCTTCGGTGCTCCATCGAAAATCTTTTTTATTTATGCAACCTTTCAGCGTTTTAAAGAAAGTGAGTGATCGTTCCGCAGATTTGGATAGAAATCGTCTGAGGGCTGCCAACTTACCGTTTTGTTCCTGAACATCTTGTAAGGTCCTCGGGGAAGCCAAATCAATTATAGCTTGCACTTTTTCAGGGTTTGCCTTGATTCCTTCGTTGGTGATCATATACCCTAAGAATTGTCCACTTTCTACTCCGAACGTGCATTTCTTTGGATTGAGTTTCATGTTGGTTCTTCTCAGGGTTTCAAACGTCTCCAGAATGTCTGAGATGAAAGAACCTCCGTCCCTACTTTTTATTACCATATCGTCTACATAGATTTCAATGTTCCACCCAAGTTGATTGGAAAATGTTCGGTCCATTAAGCGATGGTACGTGGCTCCGGCATTTTTTAGACCAAATGGCATTTTTTCATAACAAAAAGTCCCGTGTTCGGTACGAAATGAGGTTTTTTCTTCATCCTCTTTTGCCATACGTATCTGATGATATCCTTTGTAGGCATCAAGGAAGCATTTCAACTTGTACCCTTCTAAGGATTCTATCTTTTGATCAATTTATGGCTGCGGGTAACTGTCTTTTGGGCAAGCCTTGTTTAAACTTGTGAAATCGATGCACATGCGCCATGTGTTGTCAGACTTTCTAACCATTACCAGGTTGGATACCCATTTTGGGAAGAAAACCTCTCTCAAGATTCGTGCCTCTACTAATTTTGAGACTTCTTCCGTTGTAGCATTACTGCGCTCCTTTGCCAAGACTCGTTTTTTCTGCCAAACAGGAAATGTTCGCGGGTGGATGTTTAACTTATGTTCTGCCAGTTCATGCGGTATGCCAGTCATATCCGCAGGTGTCCATGCAAAAATATCGACGTTGGAACATAAGAGCTCTAACAATTGTTGCTTCAGTTTTCTAGGGAGGTCTTTCCCTATAGTGACTTTTTATTCCGGGTGAGCTTCATTTGTAACTATCTTCTCTTCATTATCCTCCTCCCTTGGGAATTGCTCCTTTTCAAATGTGCGATCTCTTTTTCGTGAAATTTGATTGCATATTAGCTCAGGTGTTCCCCCCCTTATGACGGCTATCCCATCTTGTGTTGGGAATTTCATGATAGAGTGCAAAGTGGAGGCGATCACACCTAGTTGTCTCATTGTTGGGCGTCCTAAAATGACATTATAAGGTGAAGGGGCCCTAATAATCATAAATTCCACCATTACTGTTTTTCTAATATAACCGCGGTAGTCACTCAGGGTCAACGGTAACGATACTATTCCTAAGGGCCATGACTTTTGACCAGCGAATCCAATGAGGGGGTAGTTGGTGGTTGCATTTTTCTTTCCTGATCCATTGTTTGTTGTTCGAAACAATGCTCTTACATGATTTTTGCCGAGCTTCCTCCATCAACATAGATTTTGTGCACATGCGTGTTATCGATACTAGCCTTGATGACAAGTGGGTTGTCCCCCATGCAATGATCAGGTACCGGATCCTCCTCTGAGAATGTGATGCTCGGATATGAGCATCTTGGATTCGTCGATGTTGGTCGATCGTGAAGAGTCATGTGTATTTCATTTTTTGGCTTGCCGCCAGCTTCTTCCCTTTTGTTCCAATCGATCTTGGGTTGGTTATTGCTTCTAGATCCTGAGGGAACGGTTGCTTGGCTGTTGTTATGTGTTTTTGCACCTTTGGCGAGGTGGCTTAATCGTCCATTACGAACACATATTTCAATTTCCTTCCGAAGATCGATGCAATCATTAGTGTCGTGGCCGTGATCTTCATGAAACTCGCAATATTTTGTTTTGTCCCTTTTGTTTCTTGGAGTGAACATCTTAGGTGGGGGTCGCAGTATAGACTTACCCTCAACTGTAGCGAAGATTTCTGCTGCCGATTTTATGAGGGCGGTGAAGCCTTCGTGTGGCGCTTTGCGGTGTTCATTATATTGTGTGGCCGAAAAACGAACTTGTCCTTAGGTTTCCTTGGAAGATCTTTGTAAGTAACATGTTGTTTCGTGTCACGGTTTCCTTGTCTAGGTTCTCGAAGACGGTTCTCGCTATTGGCATCTTCGGCCCTAATGAAGTTGTGGGTTTGGGTGAACAAGTCGTCCAGGGATGTTGGTGGTCTTGCAATTAGATCTTTGAATAGTCGACCTGGTCGTAAGCCACTAATGAAATCCCCGGACACCATAGCAACTGATCGATCAGCCATATGTAACGTTTCTTTGTTGAACCTAGCTACATAGTCTTTTAAGGACTCATGTGGGTGCTGCCGTATTCCAAGTATCTCTGCTTGAGTTTTTTGGAATCGTCGCTGCTGTAAGAAATTCGCCCTAAATTTATCCCGCAACTAGTGAAAGCCATCAATGCTTCCTGGCGCTAGGTTTTCGTACCAAAATCTTGCTGCCCCACATAATTTGATAGGGAAGAAATGACACCATACGGGTTCAGGGAGTTTGTGTACATCCATCATACCCATAAAGATCGTGAGGTGGTCGTCTAGGTCAGACATCCCATCGTATGTTTTCAAGTTAGCGGGAACTTTCAGCCCGTCTGGCATGTCATAATCACGAATGCGGCTAGTGAATGGAGATGCTATGAGGTATCTTGTATCCCTATTGGGTTCTTTGAATACAAAAGGTTGGTGATAAAACTCCACGTTTTTTGTGGTTTTCCCTTTTGTGTCGTTTGAGCCCAATGGGATTGCGATTGTTGGATCCGCTCCATCACTTTCTACAAATGTCTTTCCTAAGGCTTTGCTCGGGTGTGCCTCTTCTGAATCAGAGTTCTAAGTCTCTACAGTCGGGTTCCCGTTAGTAGCTAACGAGCGATGAGGTATGTCTATCCGTGCATGGGTGAATGCGGTATACATGGCGTTTACTCGATCAAAGTTCTTGACTATAAAGTGTAAGACCGGGTCGTTGGGATCCGGTTAAGAGGTTATGTCTACAGGTTCTTCAGGGGTATGGGTGTTTGGTGTGAGTAAAGGCGTAGTATTCGGATGGTTAGCCTCCTCCTCGATGGGCGTAAGGAGCGGTTCGCTTTCGGTTGTCATTGTTATTTCACTTGCGGCGGTGCGTTGGTTATTCCTTAAAAGAAAAGAAAATAAAAGGGGTTGTTCGGGTCCCACGGATGGCGCCAATTGATGATACATAAATAGGCGGGTACAGATCACGTACTTGAAGAGTCGAATATAGCTATCTATCTATGCCTGCAACCTAGTATCATTTAACTAAAGCTAATGATGTACGTAGATAATGTCTAACGAAAGTACGGCGGGTCATGCTGAGGTGCAGAATGATTTCATCTCGGGTCGCGATTCCCCTACTGGTAACTCATATTTTCCATATGGTTTTACGCCACGTATCCGGAGTCGGAGCCGAGGCACTGATAACGAGAAAGAGGGCGCATTTAGAATGAAATGATAATTCTCTTACGAGTATACCATTTTCATCAGAGAGAAAGGAAGGAATGTTGGGTGCCCTTTCGAATGCTTCGCTTGCTGCTATTTATAGAAGAATTTCGAATCTAAATATTCGTTTTAGATTTGGGAATATATTCTTTTGGCAGGACCCACTGTTGTAAACATTTTATCCATTTAGGATGATACATCGCCTTTGGTCAGGTATGCGTATTTCTTTATTATTCAGTGGGACCCAGAAGAAATATATTCTTTGGCGGGACTCATTGTTATAAACATTTTATTTTCGTATATGGGATATGTTATCATAGTTCGCTTTTAATCATGTAATTTATTTGAATAATGAAGTCCGTCTTTCACAAAAAATGAGAGTTTCAAACATGAACCGAAAATTAGTCCCGAACATTACAAAAAAACAATTAGATCCAACCTGTGTGCATCGCATGGGTCCTGAGGTAGTCCAAACCTGTGTGCATCGCACGAGGATGAATATAAAAGGTTTCCAACATTAATGACATCGCTTCATATTTAAAATCATTTATGTAACTTATACATATTAAAAAATTACATGTGAAGAGACTCTTTTCAATGTAACATCTTGAAAAAAATCTCTTCACATATACTATTTTAATGTCAATAAACTATTTTAAATGTGTGTCATGCTTAGAAATGTGATACCATCACAACTTAGATATATAATGACGAAAATAAGTGCCGAAGCTTACGCTATTAAAACTTATATACAGCCCATGTGCAACTCAATAAAGTATTTTAAATACGTATAAAGCTTAGCAAATGTGTGACACCATAACAACTTAAATATAAAATGACGAAAATAAATGCCGAATATTACGCTATGAAAACTTCTATACAGCACATGTGCATCGCACAGGCATTGTTGACTATCATAAGAAATAGTTATAACTTAGCCTGATGTATTAATATTAGTTAGTTCCAATAAAAAACGATAGAGTCAATACCAAAATAAATAGACAAAACTATTACGTAAAAAATACATGTTAAAAGATTACATGTCAATAAACTATTTTAAATACGTATCATGCTTACAAAATGTATGCTACCATGACAACTTATATATATAATGACAAAAATACGTCCCGAATATAAAACGACAAAAATAAATGACAGATATTAAACTTTGAAAACTTCTATACAGTCCATGTGCATCGCATGGGCATTCATGACTAGTTAGGATGAAAACGAATGAAAGAACCATTAATTACCAAGTTGACCATCTTTTTTCTCAAATAAAATATTTTATGATGGTGTGCTTCCTCACTCCTTTCACAAGTAACAAGACCAAAAAAAAAAAAAAAAATCAAGCTCACCGTAAGATAATCTTCTTGTACATTTTTTTACTTTTCTTCTAATTTTGGGTAAATCTACTCCGGTAAAAAGAATTGAAAATTGGGTTCTAAGTTGGACCCATTTATAAAAGAAGATCCACTCATTAATGATCTTTTAATTGACTTTTCATTATGATAATTAACACGAAAGTGTTAATTCTTTAATTTTGTTGGTGGATTTGAGAGACATAAAGATGATCGTTGTGAAGATGAGGCCTAATTTTGATTGCAGATGCTCGGTAACTGTACAGTGGCTTATTTTGGAACAGTACATCTTTATTCTATATTTCTTTTTTGAAAACATGAAAAAATGTACTTTCATTACCTTTCGTTCATATGTCTTTCATCTGGAGAACAAAAAGAAACATTACAACTTTCTTTCACTTCCTTTATTTTTCTATCATCACTTTTTCTTCCCATCCCTTTTTCTTCAAAAATAAATTTGAGAACAAAGTGTTAGAGGAAGTTTATTTATTTAAGTGAGAATGCTGACATGAGTAACGATAAATCCTGTGAAAAACTTATTTTTTGCAGAAAGAGTTTGTAACTTATTTTTGGTGAATTTGGATCTTTTTGTTAAGTATTTAACGATTTGGTGTTAAGCTTTATCATTTCTCGTCCTCTACTACTGCCGACACAAAACACCACTACAAATAACTCTCACCACCACCCAGCTGTCACCACTCACCACCACCACCAACCATCATCGTCACCCACCGCCACAACCAACCCAACATCACCAAATCAGTAGTGATTGTTAGTGGTGGTGGTGGTATTTTGGTGGGTTTAATGGTGGCCTCGGTAGTGGTGTTAGGTGGGGTTAGTGGTTGTTAATGCAAAAAGTATGACGGGTTGAGATTGGGCTTGATAATGCTTTTGGGCTACTCCGGATGGGTGTCTTGAGTAGTGAACTTATGCACTAAACCAAGTGAATGTTTGATTCCTGCACAAATAAGAGTAAACCGTTAGCCTTACCGTGGGGACGGGCCTCACGATTAAGCTCCGGCATGAGAGTAAGTACTCATGTTTTCAAAGGAATGTAAGAGTATTGGGATGAGTGAGAAACTTGTACCTTGAAAGTGCGAATTAAGGTTTCCTTTTATAGGTAGTGGAAATATTAGGGTTTCCTAATATTTTGCATATTGCTGTAGTGGCTTAAGTGGGACCCTTGTCGGGCAAGGATCTGCAGCTTAATCGATGTTTGTGGACGTAGGTGGATTTCCGGACCGGGGTCCCATCTGCGAGCGTACTCCGGGAGTGCCACTCGTATGTGTCCTAGTTTGTCCGGACTGTGCCATGCTCGTGACATGGGCTTTAGTCATGTCTAGTTCTTTTTTGCTTGTTGGGCCGGAGCCCGGTTTGCTTGCAGGGCCGGAGCCCAGTTCGTGTGAGATAGTCCTGGCCTAGTAAGCCTACTATCCGTACTATACGTCATCAAGTCCCCCCAGTCTAGTGTGTCTATTGCACGTGTTTTTTGTAGCGTGCGGTTGACGCTTCTAGACTCATTATGTCCGCCTTTTCCGCTGCTAGTTTCATAGCTTTTTCATGGCGCATGTTTTTTGGTCCGCGGTTTTGAGATCGTGGGGGAACGTGGAGCGTTTAGGACCGTCCACCTTATTTTCTCTTTTTCCTTGGGTTTCGTGCCGAAAGGTATAAATGGTTTTCCTTTTTCCTTTTCTCTCTTCTAACCGCAATAACTATTATCTGCTCAGATTTTTACAAACTTCAATCTTTAGCAAAAGTGGAAATGGTTCTTGATGTTCCAAATCTTTTCAAAGTCTGTTCCTCTAAAGAGGAATAGCTAGGGATTTCTTCGGGTCAACCCGCTGTTGCTACTGGAGGCGTTTCTGGATCTCATAATGTTGCAACAGGTGGTATTGGTGGCACTTCTGATTCGGCTTTTCTTGAGAGGGAGGTTATTGATTCGGTGGAGTTGCCATCAGTGTCAAGGATGAAAGAGAGGGTGAAGACGGTATCTTTTGATGATTTTCCTCCTTCTGTTAAGAGACTCAAGGTAGGTGCTCTGGGGTCAACGGTTCATGATCTTGTTGATTTCAAGGCGAGTGTCAGTATCCCCTCTCCATCTGCTTCCGATTCGGAAGCAGGTTCGCTTATTAAGTGTAGCACATTATCGGTGACGACAATCGCTACTACTTCTCCGGTTGTTATTCTGGTTTCTCGGGAAAAAACTATGTCCAGCAGTGATACCCGTTATTCGGGTGATGTTAATCCTGATGGTTCGGATAACATATATAGCCCTCAGTGGGATGTTACTAATGACTCTTGTTTGTCTGGCCCTTTGGAGTGTCGTAGTTTGATTGACAAGGTTGCTCCGCCGCGCATGTTTGCGGCTGTTCATGGCCTGAGTTATGAACAATTATTCTCTGTGTATAATATCTCCACAGCTCATCAAACGCTATTAGGATCTGAAGTGAGGAGGCGTGGGGAAGATCTTTTGCAAGAGAATGTTAATTTGTCCAATCTTTGCGATGAGCAATCCCGTTTACTCGGGTCTAATGATGATGAAATTGACCAGCTGAAAGTGAGGCTTTCCTTGGCCGATGCTGAGGTTGTGGAAGCGGTTAATCTTCGCAAGCGTGTTTCTGTTTTGGTGTCTTCAGAGAAGGTTTTGATGGAGTAGGTCTCCGCACTCCTCAGAGAACGTGATTCTCTTGAGACACTGGTTTTGGAACTTCGGTCTTCGGTTTCCCCACTTGGCCACGTGTTTATTTCTCGAGAAAGGCTCTCATTGGGTTTTGATCATTTGGCGGAGGAGTTTATGAAGATTCAAGATGATCAAGTGGGAGCTCTTTCCCAAAGGATGGTTGCTCTAGAGAGTCAGTTTGAGAAGTTGTCTTTGTATGTTCATGAGGCATTTTGTCCTCTCCTGCTTTCCGCTGTGGCTGAGCGTCGTTGGTTTTTGACTCATGGTATCCGGCTTGCTGTTGCCAAGTGTCTGAATTCTCCGGATTATGTTGCTGCGTCTGGGAGGGTTATTAGTTTTGCCGTCATCAAAGGTATTCAAGACGGATTGGTGGCCGGTCTGACGCATAGTCGGTTGGGTGCAGACCTTTCTGGGGTCGATGGCCATCGTTCGTCATCTGAGGTAGACTATCAGTCCGCTCCGCAGGACCTTCAAGAATTTGAGTTTCCTTTGTTTGCAACTTTGTTGGCGAATAAGGATTCCCGTATTGAGGATATCATAGAACTCCTTCGTCTCGAGGGTCCTCTTGCCGATGTTCATGACATGGCTTCTTTGCAACCAGATTTGGAGCAACTTTTTGTTCCGATATGGTATCCTTCGGATAGTGTACCTGTAGGCGCAGAGCCTTTATCCAATGCCCTGGAAAGGTGTGAGAAGGATGTTATCATGATTAAGAAGAGTGTTGCTTTTGTTGAGGAGGCACTTACATGCCGTGTTTCCTCTTTCTTAGAGACAACTCCAGTTTTTACATCTATTGATGCGTCACTTGTTTTGAGTAGGGGTTCTAATATCCTCGAGGCCCCGACTTTTGTGTCTTTGGGTCCTTCTGCTCCTATGTCATCGGAGGCTCGTGATGCGGTGAACACGGATGCTCATGCCGTTAGTTGGAATAGTCCCCCTAGTGCTCCTATCTCTTCGTCCGCGGGGGAAGAAAGTGTTGTTATTTCAACATAGGAGTCTTTGTAGTGTAGCCGTTTGTTTGGCTATCTTTTGTTTGTTTAATTTTTTTATATGCGTACTGTTTAAACAATGTGTATGTTGCTTTGTACGTCTTTGTGTTTGTCGTAATTACGATCTTATTTATCATGATGTATTTGCTATGTTTAAAGTCATATGGATACGCCTGTTTAATAGTCTTTTGTGAATACTTGTGGGTTATTCTCCCGTACTGGGTTTGCAATACCTCTTACGTACTTTGAGTTAATTGTGAGGTTACTCATCCTTTTGTTATGCGGAATAACATTTGGTGGGACAGACCCAATTGTGTGTGCGCATCTTACTCACATATGTTATTAAGTTTGCAAGTTAAAAAAGGACGGACATTTTATTCAAGCAAACTGGTGAGGGTAGCTAGTCCCCACCTTACATTTAAAGTTTTAAAAAAAGACATAGTATAATAGTAAAGATAGTACTAAAGAGGGATAGATGACCACTGCGGGGTCCGCATGTGTGGCTTTTCTACAATTGATTTATGTAGCACCTTTTGAGGTTGCATATGTGCCAAGTTCGTGGCATTGTTGTTCCATTTATGTCTTTTAATTTGTATGGTCCTTTTCCCAATGCTTCCGAGACTACATACGGTCCTTCCCATTTGGGCCCTAGCTTTCTAGTATCTTTCGCATGATTTGCGTCGTTGTTCCGATACACTAGGTCCCCTGGTTTAAAGCTATTGTTACGGACTCTAGAGTTGTAGTATTTTTCCATCTTTGCTTTGCTTTTTACTTCGTGGATGACTGCCTGTTCTCTTCGTTCCTCGAGCATGTCGAGGTTTATTTCTAGGTCTTCTTTATTTTGGTTTGTGTCTACCTCTGTCATTCTCCATGTTGGCACACCTATTTCTACTGGGATGACTACCTCCGTCCCATATGTTAGAGCGAACGGAGTGTCCCCATTGCTAGATTTGATCATTCGGTGTGCCCATAGGATGTGTGGTAGTCTTCTATCCAGTTTTTGTTGTCTTCACATAGCCGTGCCTTAATCCCTTCCCCTAGGCTTCGGTTGGCCCTTTCCACCATACTGTTCGCTTGTGGGTGTTTCACTGAAGTGAAGCGTTGTTGGATGTGTAGTTTTTCACACCAGTCTTTGAATGGGTTGTCGCAGAATTGTTTTCCATTGTCAGATATGATTACTCCGGGGAGTACAAATATGCACACAATGTTTTCACATACAAATTTCTTTACCTGCTGGCCCGTTATGGTAGCGACAGACTTTGCCTCTATCCACTTCGTGAAGTAGTCGATTGCCGCTATTAGGAACTTGACTTTGCCTGGGCCCTTCGGAAAGGGTCCGGCTATGTCAATTCCCCATTTGTAGAACGGCCATGGGGAGGTAATTGGCGTTAGGTTTTGCTACGGGTGTCGTGGGATAGGTTTATGAACTTGACAATTTTGGCATGCGAGGATTATTCTTCTCGCGTCCTTGTGCATTGTTGGCTAGTAATACCCAGTTCTTAAAGCCTTTGCCACTACGGATCTGATTCCTGCGTGCATGCCGCAGGATCCTTCGTGGATTTCTAGTAACACGTATTCTGATTGCCGTGGTCCTACACAACACAGCCATGGTCCGAGGAAGGACTTTTTGTATAGGATTTCTTTTATAATAGCGAAACATTGTGATCTCATTTTTACCGCGTTAACTTTCTTTTGTTCCACGGGTAGCAAGTCTTTTGTTAGATATTCGTAGATCAGAGTCATCCAGGTGTCTCCTTCTTCTTCGACTATGGCTAACACTTGCGTTTCTTCTATAGATTTTTTGTCTAGCTCTTCCACCAGCACTTGCTTGCTTAGATGTGCGAAGGTGGTGGATGCCATTTTGCTTAGGGCATCAGCTTTCTTGTTTTCGCTTCTCGGTATTTGTTGAATTGAAAACTATTTGAAGGTACTTATAAGTTCCCTAGCCTTTTCTAAGTATTGAAACATTTCGGTTTCTTTGGCCACATAGGATCCGTTGATTTGGTATGCTACGAGTCGAGAGTTGATGTATGCTTGCAAATTTTCAACGGCCATTTGTTCCGTTGTTATTTCTTGTCTTGGAACTTTGGAGTGATGAAAACTTGAATTCTTCTTTGTGAAATGCTTGAACGAATTGGATATAGACTTGAAATTTGCAAATCCTTCTTTTCTTTCTTAAATCTTTCAATTTTCTTCCTTTTTCCTGTTTTTGGCTACAAATGCTCTGCAAACATACTTTGATACGATTATGTGATAAAAGCATATAAAAATAACCAAATATCATATGTAAAAACACGAATAACGCTACTAAAAACATGCACAATTTAAGCGTTATCAGAAGCAGAGTATGAAGAGAGCAGGTTTGCGAACTACTATGCTACGACGATGGTTATCGCTCAGAAAACTCTCAAACTTGGGATCGCTTGGATTAAGTTTACATATCGTAGTTTATGTAATGTTTATTTTATGTGTTTATGTAATGTTTTAATTTCGTACGTTGTGTTTTTAAATTTGAATGTTTATGTTTTTATATTTTATCGTATCATATCATATGTGTTAAATGTTTATGTAATGTTTACGTTTATGAATAAAATATTAGTTAGTGAAGGGTTTATTTAATGATTGAAATATTAGTTAAGGTGTTAATTTATAAATTGTATTTTTGTTAAAAAAGGTGGGTCCAAAAAGTGATATTATTGAGTGTTATTATTATCTGATATTTTTTTGATGTAATATTATTTGATATTGAAATAGGTGGCACAAAAAGTGTGGTATTAACACGTTACCATCCCCTTGGCTCTCACTAGGGGGTGTTTCTTTTTTTGTTAGCTAAGAGAATGAGTACATAAAGTACACAAACCCATTTAATATTATTTCTTTTCTAAGTTGGACCTACTATTTCCTTTATTTGGTTTATATCCGCAGATTGTAATTAGGGATGGCACCCGTGGGCAATGGGCACGGGTACCTCTAACCCGTCACCCACCCACGTAGTTTTTTTCTCACCCATCACCCACCCGTCACCCACCAATGGGTACAAATTTATACCCATGCCCTTGCCCGCGGGTATTTGTTGCCCATGAGTAAACCCACAGGTTAGTGTTATGCAACAAAATTACAAAACGATGATATGAAAACTAACTATGAAACTGCGTAATAAGAAATCAATCAATATGCCAAATACAACTTTGGTTATTTGATCTTTCATACTCTCTTTTTAGTCTTGAAACTCAAACAAACTTTTAGATTAATGTGTTTTTTTTAGACTTGGTAGTAACTGATAAATATATACATGCAACATCATAAATATTTTAATTAGTATAATTAATTTTAAGATGGGTTTATGGGTACACCTACAGGTATTTTGACGGGTATACCCGTAGGTATTTTAAATAGGTGTCATGGGTTTACCCACGATGGGTATGCCTTACCCGTCACCCACCCGCCACCCACTGATGGGTAAAGATTTTCACCCACGACCCACCCGTGGGTGAAAATTGATGCGTTTACCCACCCATTTATGACGGGTACCCGCGGGTTGTGGGTTTTTCCTCACCCATTGCCATCCCTAATTGTAATGCTCTTCCTAATAAGTGACTCGTATAAATATGGACCTCACACACTACTATCTTAGCTTAAATAAAAAAAAAAAAAAAAAAAAAAAAATTTCAGTCAAGTAGTCTAAAGCCCACAAGCCAATAAACAAAACATCACAACTGAACACGTGTGACAACACCACCACCCTCCGATTCCCCTTCCATACAAAATCGCACTTGTTCCGGAACCTTCTTCTTAACCTGACCATCACCACCTTCAAATAATAATAATAATCAGAAACCCTAACAAATCAATTCCTTCCCAACGATGTCTCACTTCGGTCGATCAGGTCCACCAGATATCTCCGACACCTACTCTCTTCTCATTCTCAATATCAGTTTCCGTAAGTCTTTTTTTTTAAATTAATTAATTTGATGATGAATTGAAAGGATTGATTGATTGTGTGTGTGTGTTTATTATAGGTACGACTGCTGATGACTTGTTTCCGTTATTTGATAAGTACGGAAAAGTTGTTGATATTTTCATTCCCAAAGACCGAAGGTAGATTAGGCTTGTTTCGTTTTTCGCGTTTCTTCGTTTAAGTTTAACGGAACGTGTTAGTGTTTGGTTCGGTGAATGAACGGAATTGAATAAGTGAAAAATGTTCGGATATAGATGATATTTGTTTGCGCTGGTTTGTTTAAGCGATACGCGTTTTGTTAACGCTTCTTAGTGTTGTTTGGATTAATTTGTACACAAACTGATTATTAAACGTTTATGAGCACAGTGAACAGATGCGAGTTTTGTTTTTGTGTTAGTTTATTTGAGCAAATAACTGTAAAAAGTCGTTCATGTTTAAAAAAAACAAATATAAATGAACTTACCGCCTAAAAGTTTATGGACTGTGGATGAAATTATTATATAACAAGATTGGAATATGGCTTATTAGGAACTGTACAAGTATAATCATAATGATCTTTGACGTGTTTTTTGGGTGTAGAATAAGGCTTAAATTGAAAGATAATTATGTAAATGATAATGATAATTTTTAGTGTTGTCAGATATGGATATTGAAAGACAATTGAGTAAATGTAAGTGTATACGCAAAAACGGACTTAATGGATAAGTTGTTAATATGGTTTTAACAGTATTAGAATTTGGCTTATTAGGAACTGTACAAGTAATACTTCTAGTGATCTGTTACTTTTTTGAAGTTTTTTTTTGGGAATATGACGCGCAATGTGTAGGTTTAAAATTGTTTTGAGTTTGTATTTATTTGTATCAGGACTGGCGATTCGCGTGGATTTGCGTTTGTTCGTTACAAGTATTCTGATGAAGCACAGAAAGCAGTGGACAGGCTAGATGGTAATATTTAACCCTTTTTTTTTTTTTTTTTTTTTTTACTCTAGCGTATTGTATATAAATGAAGCTACTTGTTCGTTAGGAGTATAAGTAATGGGATCTATCTTTATTTAATTGGTTTTCTTTTTCTCTTCTTCTCAGGAAGAGAAGTTGATGGTCGAGAAATTACAGTTCAATTTGCAAAATATGGACCTAATGCGGAAAGGATGTAAGTTTATAGCTTCTATATGTTTTGATTGTTTTCTTTCGTTAATATAGTTGACAATTAAAAGTTTAAGGAGATCTTCATTTGTTTTATATTGGCATACCAATTTGTAAATCCATTTGCCTAGTTTTTTGTCTTGATTTTGTTACGCACATGTTTGCAGTGATAGAGGAAGGATCATTGAGAAGTCTCACTCTCCGAGGATCAGGGGCAGAAGTCGTAGTCCTCGACGAAGGTTTGCCCTCTTTCATAGTAACTTACATTGAGAACATCGTTAAGCTTAGATGATTGCAGCTATGGTTGCAGTATCACATAATAGTCAGTTTGCTTTCATCAGAACTGATGGAAACTTAGTCAACTCTTTACCTGAAAACCAAGTGCATGAGAATTCTTATATATATTTATATATAAAACGATGATAGACAGACTTTGTTCTCCATAGGATTAAGGGTATCTTAGTTTGTGTAGTCTATCAATTTGAACATTGTTTATATATTCTCTGATAATGAGAACAGAGAGGCATTGAAATTTTCAGCAAATATATCATTTACTAAGGTTGGGAGATTTGGAAACTTTATAGTTTGGACTTGTAACACTTTGTGTAGTTCACATTAATTATCCTGATGCTGTTGCATTTGCATTTTCATAGCGTTTGCATCACATGTTTTAGGCAGATAGGAGTACCTAGGTGCTATGGAGAGACAGTTGAAGTTGATGCCTTGCTGGTAGCGTTGTGCATGGGTGATATTGTACAGAAGTTTGACATACAAATTCCATATTATACTAACATAACCGATAATTGAGTATGAGTTTAACGAATATAAAAAGCTACCTTTGAAATCTGATTGAAACTCTAATGTGGATGTCTGCTAAAGTTTCGGTTTCGAACAAGAAAGATACCAATGGCCCTTCACATTGATAAATAACAAGTAAAAGGAAATCTTATAAAAGGTGTTGTAGGGCATTCAATAATTAGAGTAGGCAATTCAATACAATATATTGGAAACATTTTTTTTGGATGAAGGGTTAGTACCCGGTAAACCTTATCAAAAGGAAAAAGCATAATCAAAAAGAATAAATTTGTTGAAGTCCTGGAATTGAGTGTTACAGTTGTCAACATGACCGTAGTGAAAATGACTCTTGAAAGTTGATCTATCGTTCTAGTGTGTTTCTTGATTTCTCTCTTGCCATATGTAGTACACTGAAGCTCCCAATAGTTTTGCAACAACGAACCGCCATTTCGTTCCAGCCTCTTACATGCTATTGGAGCTAGAGTACTCAATATTTCATTCCAATGATTGCCAATATACGGCACTCATAATTTGCTCGACTTTGGACCACACTTTTAATGAAAATTGACACTCGAAAATCAGGTTCTAATGAGCATAGCAACTTCTAATGTCATCTGAAGGTGTATCTTCATGCGCCTCCCAAGCTTTTTAATTTGCCTTGTGTTTTCAATCTTCCACCCATTACCAGACATTACTAAAAATACATGCATCAAGAGTATTGATACTGTATTTTCTTATTGATCTATACTGTGAAACTCTGAGGCTCTGTATAAATGCTTACAGTTTGTATTTATCTGTCTCTGGCATATTTTATGAAAAAATGTCTCTTGTACCATATCACGAATATGTGCTTATAGTGAAAATTCTGATGCAATTTGTAGCTCCAGGCACCGGGATGATTATCGCGACAGGTACCGTGATGATTATCGCGACAGGGGTTACAGGAGAAGTCGTAGCAGGAGCAGGGATAGGTACCGTGGCAGGGACCGTGGTCATCGCTATCGAAGTAGGAGCCGTAGCTTTAGTCCAGACTATGATAGAGGCCGTGGTAGGAGCCGTTATGACGATGAGCGATTGAGTAGGAGTCGTTCTATTGAAAGGTTAGATTCATGTGTAGAACATATTTTGATTTAGTAGGTGATTTAGTACAACATGTTAAACTTATGGTGTACATCATCGTTAAACACGTGTGGTAGTGTATTTATTGAGTGAGGTGTTGCAAGTCATCTCCTGTTTGATTTATCTTGCTTGTACTTCCTGCTTCCTAAGGGATACTTGTTTTGACTTTGCTTATGTTGGTGCAGTCCTGGTCCTCGCAGGAGCTTATCACCACGCACTACTCCTACTAGGGATAAAAGCCCTGCTAGTCGCAGCGCATCACCAAAACGCAGTCTTTCACCAAATGGCCGTCCTCTTGATTCTAGGAGCCCTTCACCTGGTCCTGCTGAGGTGAGTTTGTTTATTAAGGAATTGAAAATTGCTATAGATGGCAAATTTGGTGGGTTGAATAACATATTAAAATGGTTAATCTTTAGTTATGTGTCAAAACATGTTGAGTTAGCCTAGAACACCTACATTTAATAAATAATAGTCTAATTGTTTGAATTAAATTGTATAAGATGCGATAAGCATTAAAAATGCACTTTGTACCAATTTGGACCATCTGATCAGTTTGAAATCATACACAACCCCAATCAACCCATTAATATTTAAGTGGGTCAATATTGTCAAATAAGCTTTTGTACAGGGTTTACTTATTCTCATTTGGATATTCTGCAGGAATGACCGACATGAATCAGAATCCAAACTGATCTCTCTTCTTGCCATCTTGATGTTCTTCAATGACTCCTGCATTCTTGATTTTCTAGTGCTAGTTTTGGTAGGAGTGGATCCTTCTATGATTTCAGAATTATCAGCTTGATCCATTTATGAATAGTAATATGTAGGTTGCTTGCTGCATGGTATAAACCAGTATGGTATGATTGATATGGATATGCTTTTGTGGATGCTTTTAGTTTTTCAGGTGTGAAGTTGTGATTGTTCCTTTTATCATTACACATATCCCCTGACCTAATTTATTTACACGCACTGGATATTGATAGTTATGATCGAGAAAAGATCGATTGTGGCTGATGGCTGTGATGATGAATTGATGATGATATTGTCACCTGTTGATGCTATGTAGTCTGTAGATATGCTTTCATGATTTGAGACTGGTTATGGTCCGGAGAATGCTGTTTGCAGGTGGTGTTGAATTTACCATGAGTTGCACTCTGGCTGTAAGTTCTTTATGGGTTTGCCCATTTCTTCTAAAATCACTTAATCTTGCATTTTAGATGTTTGTTGTGTATATCTAAAAAACTGAGCAGAAAGATAACCGTGTTCTGACACAAATAATTCCTGAAACACTTGGTACAAAAATTGGTGCTGACCAGACAATACAGGGTAACAAATTTGAAATCTGAATTTGTTCTAGCTGCATATTTTGGTTTTTGTGCATAACGTAATTTTCTTAAGCTGTAGCGCAATTAGTGACTGTAGCCGTGAAGTAGTAGCTGATGTGTATTCCCATAAATCCTTGTAAATTATTCGGTGATGATGTGATGTTAAAAGGTAATCGATTGCTGAACCAAGTGGGTTAAGTGCTGCCTAGGTTTGGTGGTTCATCTGGAAGGTTGTCAAGCACACTCGCATTCGTGAATCTTTGATCATTTTACAATTAGCATAAGGTGTACTTTGCAAACAATTAGGCTTATATGATGCTATACACATAATTCATTCTTCCTTCATGTGTTAGACATTGTTTATCATCATTTTTATAATAAACAAGTCACTGGCTGTTGGAAAATGATCTATTGACGTTTTCTTCTAAAATGCATGATGCCGAAAATCACGGACTATTGCTTGATGGGGGTTTTTGTATGCCATGCCTTAAATTAGTGAAGTCTAGCTGGTCTTTTTAGCTGGTTTCTCTATTGTTGGCGATTGTTACTCAAAGGACAAAGGGACTAGGGGTGCTATGAAGTCACGTCCAGTGATAACACCTGTCATCTTGAAATTTATTTACCAAGTTGATGCTTTTAATATCTGAAAATGTTCAAGTTAGATTCGGAACTGGATTCACTGTCATAAAACTTAACACTGAAGCATTGTTAGTTCTCTAAAAGATGATTACTATTCCATTTTGTTTCAGCATGATGTATACAATATATTTTTCTCCTGTCTTAGTAGGGATAATTTCATGTATATCCAATTTAAACAATAAACATCAAAACATCTTAATTAATGCTTACATTTTTTGTTGGGGGTCAACAGAAACATCCCGGTGATTGATATATAAACTGAAAAGAGATTTAAATGATGATAAGTGTATCTATATCGTTTCTTCGTGGTCGTAAGAAACACTTCAAACAGTGGAAACAACAAAAGATGCACTCCCAAGCTAGACAAAAGCTGAAATTACATCTACCAAAACCGAAGCTATCAACCAAACAAAAAGTGAAAATACTCGGTAGATGACCGCATGACACTACGTTTTGGCTGCCGTCAATCTTAGCAACATACCACTAGTTCCACCAAACAAAAGAAAACGCCATAGCAAAATTCTGACCCTATCATATATTACCATGTTTCTAAAACGTACTGTAATATAAAACATATTTTGAGGAAAATGAATATGGGGTTGTCTCACATCTAAACTTACATGCGAAACCATAAAAAATTATGTCATTTTAACAAGAAAACCATTAAATCTACCTCATCACTTAAGTTGGGTTCACGTTGATAAATGTGTTTCTACATTATATTGTTAGGTGTTTTCATTAACTAACAAATTAGTTATAGATTCAACAAAGGTTTGATTTAATTCACCATTAAAATGTGTTTCACTATGCATATATTAGTTCCACTACTCAAATTTTGAAAAAATAATAATCAAAACGACATATTTTTTTTAGTGATTATTTATGGTTTCGCATGTAAGCTTAGATAGGAGACAGACTCATATTTACTTTCCTCTTATCTTTTACCATCTTTGAATTTAAATCTTCTGAATAATCCATTATTATCTGTTTTTGAAAACAAAACTGTAACAAATTAGGCGACTTTTAAGTTGGAACTCCAATTTAACAACAACAGGTCTTGGAACATGATTTTTACCTTGATCAAATAGAGAGTAATTAAAGACTTAAAGTGGACTTTTGAGATGCACGCCAAAAAGAACGCAAGAAAGAAAAATCATAGAAAATGCATCAAGCAACAGAATAACACATCCAGTCTGCTAGAAAACACAATTATCTCGACCTGGTATGACAAATAAGTTCTATTTTGATTTGTATTTGTATTTTTTTATTTATTTGGCTATTTGGTATGAACAAGTTTGTCTTACAAGTTGCTATATGAGTCAAGTGCCTTTTGCGAATCAGTTTCTTTCGTTTTTGGGTCGATAACATAGTCAGATATAAGCATTGCTATACTTTTTGATCTTAATCCTGAGAAAGTATATTATTTTCGTAGCTCTCCATAAAATACACGAGATTGTAATTTTCTCGTTCATTCAGAAATAAGCTTGATCATTTGTGTAACCAGGGGCGGAGCTAGGATTTGAAGGGGCTGAACTTAACACAAATATTATAACAACAAATATTGCTTCAAAAATGAATCTATATTTCTTAACTCATGATTCAACTTAACACCACTATAATTAGGAACTAAGCTAAATTAGAAAAGAATAACTTGACAAGTAAATTTATTTTGATGTTTTATCTGATTGTTAAGTTATTTGAAATTTCAATGTGACTAAGAGAGGCTAATTGCAAATATTATTAAGAAATTAGCTTATGAGAGTATATAACTAATGAATAAAGTGGCTGATTAGGGGTGGACCAGGCGCTCAACACCCACTAGTCACCCTACTAGCTCCGCCCTTATGTGTAACTATAAATTGTATTTTTACGATGCAAAAAGTATATTTTTTTAACGAATGTCAAAGGATTCCACATATGTGTCAATAGTAGCACCATATATACCGTAATTTTAATGTTTACATTGTTACATTCTATCAAATTGCAGCTTTTGCAGCCAAAGGAGTATGTATCCTGGAAGTGGTAACAACATAGTGAATGTAGACGATGATAGACTAAGCAGCTTACCGGATGACCTTATCCATAAGATACTGTCTTTTATTGGCATCAAACATGCTGTCAAAACCAGTGTTTTGTCATCCAGATGGAGGCATACATGGACTTCAATGCGCCATCTCAAATTTTCAACTGAGGATTTCTCTATATCGGCCAGGTTTTCCCAGTTTGTTGAGCATGTTCTCTCTCACCGTAATCATCTAGTGCACGTGTTTTCTGTCAAGCTTAGTTTTGAAGGACTTCCTACTCAGGCGTTTGTTGAAAGAATTCTAAACTATGCATCCACTCACAATGTTCAACACCTGAGTGTTACATGCATGGGTCCTTATCATAATTTTGTATTCCCTCTTTCTCTTTTTAGTTCTCAGTCTCTCAAACATCTTACTTTGACCGGTTCTCGTGACGACATGATTTTCATCAAACTCGAATCAAATTGGGAGCTACCAGCCTTAACAACTTTGTATCTCAGTAATTTCAAATTGTATGAGGAAAGCAGTGAGATTTTCTCCAACTGTCCGAATTTGAAAAATCTCACCTTAAAGACTTGCATGAAATTCAGATTGGATCGGTTTGATATTTATCATTCTCAACTATTGAATCTCACATTTGAAGATATATACACTGCTGTGTATGTAGAAGCGCCTCAACTCAAGACACTGACTGTGAGTATCAGTCGTCCAGGTTATTGTTCTTTGAAGTTTTCTGGAGATGTTCTTTCTTTGGAGAAGGTAGATATGTGTATTACTGAAGCACGAGAGTTACATGCTCATGAAATTGTTGGTTTGTTTCAACAATTTCGTAGTGTCAAATTTCTTACACTTAACTTGGAAATTATCGAGGTATGTTGTTATTGGTGGTTTTATAGTGTGCCTCTTACAAAGACTTTCTGTATATGAAAATACACCGTGATTGTGTGAACTTACAAAAAATTAGAACAAAACAAGCTTGTTTTATCACAGATCATGATTAATTTACTCTGGAGTTCTTACTAATTATATGCATGCTAAAACCATGAAAATAGGATAAGATATCAACAGAAATAGCATGTTACATGCATAAAGGGCTAGCGACAAATATTTTTTGGTAATTTTTTGTTTATCATGATGGTTTCCGGTGGTGATCGGCATCAAGGGATGGTGGTGTAAGGGAGAGGGGAAAGAATTGTGACACGTTACACTCTCATTGGGCTATGTTTGGAGTATCGTTTGGATGATAAATTTTATGATAGCTGTCATCGTTATTAAGATTGTCTTGAAATGCTTCTATTTATGGGGATAATCTGATTTTTCAACTTTTGTGCTGCTTCTTTCTTCATCTGTTAAAGTAGTTTCTTGCCGATCTTCTTCATTTGCTAATTTGGAAAGTTTAGAAATTTATCCGCTAAACAAACACGTGGATGGGTACGCAAAAACAAATGCAAATGTGTATTCGTTTGTTAAGAACTATTTCTTAGATAATTCTCCAAGTGCCACACTCAGAATGGTTTTACGCGAGGTATTTACAGTTTTACACTTCTAACATATATGCCATTGCTTATATACGTATTGCTATAATTCCTTTGAAGTTCTTATTCAACATAATTTGAGGCACGTTCTGTATTGGAAAGGGCAAAAGTATTGGGAAATTTGATGACAAATGGAGACTACATATATTTTCTTTGTTTCATGATACATGAAAACCTTGCAGGAGATTACAGCACGTGAACTTATGCAGAGGATGCTAAATGAGTGGGAAGCCAATATATATAAGGAAATGAAGGTCAGGTATCGAATGTTACAGCAAGAGACAAGATGGCAATTGCAGTTTGGAGAAAGTATCGAAAGCTATTAATTGGAAGGATTTCTTTAAGTGGCTTAAGCAAGGGGATACACAGCCTCATCGTATCATTTCAATGCTGCGGGTGATTAAACAGTTACTGCACAAGCTGCCTAGATTGCAGAGGGATAAGATGCAATTAATGTATTCTAGTCTGTGTGCAAAGGCTGATACTATCAAGATAAATCGTAAGAGGATGCCTTCAAAAAAGAAAAGAAAATCAAAGAAAAAGAATAAAAAATCGTACAAGTATTATATGTAATTAGAAAAACATGCTGTTTAAATGTAGGTTTTCATGAACTTTGCTACAGACCGCCCTTTAAATCAATTGAAAAACCTTTCTTAATATATCCCATCAAATATCTGATGTTGTTATGCTTTGTTTTCGGACATCCTTTTTGTACAGGCCTGATGCATTACTCCGCATCTAAACTGAACCCTTTTGGGCCACTTTGGATGGTAAAGAAACTGCTTTTGCATATGAACTTTCAATGGTGTTATTTAACTTTATCGTGCATGCATTATTAATATTTCTAGTTTGTATTGACCTAAAATTTTCAAGTATGATACAAGTTGGATGTCAGGATGTTCGATGACAAGCGTCACTAGCTAGATTTTGTAATTGCGTTTCATATTAACTTATTAAGTATGATACCTACGAGAGTATGAAACACCGGGATATGATGTTGGAAAAAGAAACTCTCTTGGACTCTTGGTGATTCACCTTAATTTTTCAATATCACTTTTAAACCAGAACTTGCACAAAGGTAGAACTGAAGTTATGAGACAATGGTTGCTAAAGTTGTGGTCTTGATAGGAAAAAATGTGTTGGATCATGCATAGGATCACAATCTTCTTTATATGATTTAAAAAGTATCATGTCAATTTATTGTTGATACAAAAGTTGGGCGTTCCTTATTTTGGGTTCCTGTTCTCGTACCAATTAGATCTTAATGCTTGAGACCTGCGCACTAAGAAAGCAAATAAACACCGTTAGGCTTATCGTGGGATTGTCTCCCACGATTATCCTCCGGCGTGAGAGTAAGTAATCGATTTTAGGGTTATGCAGAAGAGTTAGGGTTGTCAGTCGTACCTTTGACGAGAGTTGTGATATTGTTTATATAGGCACGAAATCCTTATTGGATGCGTGCGCCTCACTCTTCGGTATATATCCGATTTTGATATATATCCCTTAAATAAGACATATCCATATCAAGACCATAAATAACTTTGGGTTTGGGCTTTCGTGAGCCCAAACCGTTAATATGGTAGCCCAATCATTGTCATGATAGCTCACTCGTGGTGGGTTTGGGTCTTAGTAATGTTCATTATTCGGGTTCGTGATCCGAATATAGACTATACGTCATCATGTCCCCTCAGTCTAGTATGCGTGGATGTTAACCGCGGATGCTAGACTTAGAAGTATGAGCGGCAAGCGTGGCGGGGAAGATTCTAGTGTTTCCCGCCAAAAGTAAGATACGGTGTATCTAGCCTTAAAGTGTCCCACGTGTCCCTTGCGAGACGTGAAAAAGTGCATGTACCGGTTTGTATTCCACCACACGATGGAGATAGTGGGATCCACGTGTCATTCATCCGATGCAAGGGGAAACCCTATATAAGGGGCTCCCCGTTTCACTGTTATAACCACAGTGAAAACACCATTTCTTCTATTAAGAAACGTTCTCCAAGAAATAATATCTTAGCGAGGTAATTACGCGTGCGCATTTTAGTGAAAATGGTCCGTCAGTTAGAAGAGTTCCGGTCTGAGATGGACGAGGATGAACTACGTCAGTTCACCTCCGACTATTATATCCCTCTCGATGTACATCCGAAATTACCGGATGCCGACGCATGCATCGCGGATTTCCCTGAGGGGAAAATAGGGGTATAGACGCGCTTTTTTGAGTTCGCAAACCAGCGCGTGCCTATATCCCTATTTTTGAGCGATGTGCTCAATTTTTACCGCCTGCACATTTCGCAGCTGCACTGTATACCCAAGGAGGGCTTTTAAAGGATGAGCGCCTCGATCCCGGTACGTACAGCGTGGAGGATGCAGAGATTATTAATGAGAACCGCATCCCAATCAACTCTTATCCTGAGGAGTTCTTGGTGCACATGGGAATGAGTCGTAACTACTTCGGGGGAAGTGATGAAGTGCCAACATTTTTGGATGGAGACGGCCGGGGTGGGTGCTTGTCCTTTCTTATCCTCGCGTTTTTAATGTAAGCTTCCTTGTATATTTTGATTTTATCCACTAACTTGCTCTTTTTCTTGTTTGTTCATGTGCTGCGCAGAGATGGATCTATTTGCCGTGGTGAAGTTAGCAAAGCCGACGCAGGTAACTGTGGGCGTGCGCCCTCTGAGGGAGGGTGAAGTACCCGTCATGGAGGTTGCTGCTGGGCGCCTGCTGGAGCTTGCCCGAGAAGAGTCTTCTGACGCATCGCAGCCTGTTGTGAATGCGACACCAGTGCAGACCATGCCTGCGCAGGAGGTGGTGGCGCCTGAGCTTGCGCGCGTTGAGTCGTCCACTAGTGGGGGGATCCTCAAAGTGGATACTGACTCTGAAAAGGAGCGCCAAGGTGCGAAGCGTAAAGCTGGTGATGATGGTGGAGAGGGTACCTCCAAATGCAGACGTCATACCATCATCGTGGATGAGTCTACAAAGGAGGAGACGTCATCGTCTGTTGCTGCGCAGGTGAATGCTGGGACTTCTCCTCCTACGTAAGTAACCTTCATTTGAGTATTTATAATTAGATATGTTTTTTACGCAGTGCTTTTTCTTGACTTCTCTGTGTTTGCGTGTAGCGACGGTGCTGCAGGGGGTGATGCAGCGTTCGTTGAGGGGTTGGTGCTACCCCAAGCGGCTCATGTTCGTGTGGAGCAGCCGGTGAGGGCAAATGAAGAGATGTCTACGCAGCGGCTGATGGAAGAGCTTGGCGCTGCTGCTGAGCGTCAGGTTGAGTTGGTTGCTCAGCTGAAGGCGCGGTATGTTGATGAGGGTAACAGTCTCGCTCAGAAGGATGAGGAGATTGCTATGCTTATGGTGCAGTTGGCTGATGCGCAAGCAGATGTAGAGTCCACATCTGCATATGCTAGGAGGCTCGCAGATGAGAAGCTGTCTTTGATGGCTGAATTAAAGCGAGAGCGCGGTGAGACTCATCAGTACAGGGCTAACTTCTCTTGGGGTTTAAAGTACCTTCAAGAAAAGAAAACCGAGCACTTCGCCCACCTTGATGAGCTTTGTGAGCGTGTGGAGGGTGCTCTGAAGGTACAGTAGGGCAAGCTGCGTAAGCTGAGTATAGAGTACGATGAGGAGTTATATCCTCATCTTATGTCTACTATTACTGAGCGCAGGTATGTATCTTCTTTTTTGAATTCTGTGTTTACCACTATGTGTCTTAATGCTCTTTATCTTCTAACTCGTGAGTTGTTGTGTGCGCAGGTGGCTGATTAGCCATGGTCTGCATTTGGCTGCCATGGGTACTCTAGAGTCCCAGGAGGTTGTAGAGGCTTTTGGGAAGGTCGTGGAGTGCGCCATGGCACGTGGCAAGGCCCAGGCTGCGGAGGAGCTTTCCGAGAGCAAGATGCTGACTGTACCGCTTGCAGAGGTGCCTGGGTATAAGGCGGATGCTTTTGATGAGCTGGTGGAGGCCATGGAGAAGATGAAGGTCTTCGACTTTCCTCATATTGCCCGCTTGGAGCGTGATCAGGATTATCCTATCGGTGTGATCATGCAGGGCCTAACTCTGGCCAGACACATAGCTGAAGATGCGAAGGCGCACCTTGATTTCTTTCTGAAGCCAGACGAGTCACAGCTGAAGGTGCATGTCTTTGCTCGCCCCCGCCACATGCTCAATCCCTTCGCTCTTGAGAAGGAGATTTCTTTGAAGAAGTGCTTAGAGGCGCATGAGACAAGGGCTGCCCATAAGAAGGGCGTGAAGGGGAAGGCCATTCTTTGCGGTGTTGGCGCAGCCCATCTCCCCAGGTCTGATGGGATTCCCGTTAGTGTACCAACGGTATCTCAGGATGATAGCAGCCTTTTAAGAAGGCTGAGTGAGGCTGGGGAGCTGGCGTCTACAGCTAGTAGCTCAAGTCGTAGGCGTGCTCATAGCATCTAGATATGTATGGATTTTTGTAATTATAACTTGTATAAACTCATGGTTCTTATAAATAATAATTTTTATCTTTTTTCGCACGCCTTGTTATTTGTACTTAGATTGTTTTCTTTTGTGTAAAAGATCATCCGAGAGTCAAATTGAAACAGCGACGTACTTAAGATGACTTATATTAAGTGCATAGCTTAAAAAATCATGAGTGTGAAGATAGAATTGCATTGTTTTGCAAAGACTATATCAAATGACCAAGAGTCTTGGCTCGTAAGTTGCTAAGCATGTACAGTGTACGTGATGTTGCGCATCCTTCGTGGAATGCGCATTGAAACTTACTTCAACGTCTTGAAAGTAAGGCGCTTAGCAAGGATGCGTGATCCAGTGTTGATGGTTTTGCAACCCTCTTACTCAACGAGTTAGTTAGTAGGTTTACTCATCCTTTCTGCCATCGTAGGTCTTAATAAGTGCATGCACGCCATGTAGGCAAAAATAAAAAATAACAATATTGAGACATAAGGAAGAATGTAAGAAATAAAGTTAAATGTGTTATGGAGTTAGCTAGAAACCACAACGTTTTATTAATACTTGCAAGTTTTTAAGATAAAAGATAATTCCTGAAAGAAAAGAAAGTTCAAATACAGACATTTATTGGGCACGTACTAAAGTGCAAGGTTGTCTGCGTGTGGGCCGTAGCCTTTTCTAAAGATAGCATCTCTTGAGATTGCAGATATTCCAAGTGCGTGCCAGCTCATGGCCTTCCATGTCGCGCAACTTGTGCACACCATTGCCTAGTGCATCTGTGACCTCATAGGGTCCTTCCCATTTGGGTCCAAGCTTGCCTGTATCTTTTGCGTGGCTTGTATCATTGGCGCGGTATACAAAGTCTCCTGGCCTGAATGAAGTGTGTTTGACTTTTGCATCGTAATATTTCTTCATCTTTGACTTAGCTTTTGCTTCTCGTATAGCTGCGCGTTCACGTCTTTCTTCCAACAGATCCAAGTCTATGCCCCGTTCATCGTCATTTTTTGTGACATTTATTTCCGCCGTACGGATAGTTGGCATTCCAATCTCGGCTGGTATGACAGCCTCTGTCCCATAGACAAGAGAGAATGGTGTGTCTCCAGTACTGGTTTTTATTGTCGTGCGGTGCGCCCATAAAACATGTGATAATTCATCCACCCATCTTCCTTTATGTCTGTCGAGGCGCGCTTTTATTCCTTCGCCCAAACTGCGATTCTCGCGTTCAACTAAGCCATTGGTTTGTGGATGCTTAACTGAAGCAAAGTGTTGTGTAATGTTTAGTTGCGCGCACCAGTCTTTGAACGGGTTATCACAGAATTGTTTTCCGTTGTCCGAGATAATTTCTCCAGGTAGTCCAAAGCGACATACAATGTTGTCCCACGCGAAGCGTTTGACTTGGTTGCCTGTGATGCTTACCACTGCTTTTGCCTCAATCCACTTAGTAAAATAATCTATAGCTACGATGAGGAATTTAAGCCCTCCCGCTGCAACTAGAAAAGGGCCTGCAATGTCAATGCCCCATTTATAGAATGGCCATGGTGAGGTGATGGGGGTTAGCTCTTGTTGTGGTCGGTGCGGAATTGGTCTGTGGACTTGGCAATCGCTGCATTTCTTTATCATGTCTCGCACGTCGCGGTGCATAGTGGGCCAATAGTATCCTGACCGCAGGGCGCGTGCCACTACAGACCGTGGTCCTGAGTGCATGCTGCATGAGCCAGCGTGAATCTCTCAGAGTACGTAATCTGCCTGGAGAGGTCCAACGCACTGGAGCCATGGTTATAGGAATGAACGTCGATATAGGATGCCATCTCGGAGTTCAAATCTCTGCACTGTGCGCCGTACCCTACGAGCATCCTTTTGATCTTGTGGTAAGATTCCTTTGCTTATAAATTCAATGATAGGTGTTATCCACGTAGGATCCTGTTCTTCTATCACCGTGGATATTTCCATCTCTGAGATTGATTTGTCTTTCAGAGTTTCCACCAATACCTGTTTTGATAGGTGCGCAAAGCTTGTAGATGCGATCTTGCTAAGCGCGTCAACTTTCCTGTTTTCTCCTCTAGGGACTTGTTTAAAGGTAAACCTATCAAAATTCTGAATTATGGACTTGGTTTTTTCGAGGTATTGGACCATGTGTTCATCCTTGGCTTCATATTCCCCTAGCACGTGATTGGCTACCAGCCTGGAATCTACATGTGCCTCTAGGTTATGTACACCCATTTGAGTTGCAATGCGTAGTCCAGCAAGTAGGGCTTCATATTCTGCCTCATTATTTGTAGTTGTGAATTCGAAGCGCAGTGCATAAGTGAATTCCACTCCATCTGGATTAGTGAGGATAAGGCCTGCGCCTGATCTATCCACTCACGAGGATCCGTCTGTGAATAGAACCCATGGTTCTTGTAATTCTACCTTGTTTGTTGAAGGTGGAGTATCGGTATCTTGCTTCTCAACAATAAAGTCAGCTAATATCTGCCCCTTGATTGCAGTGTGTGGTCTATACGAGATGTTGTATTCGCTCAATAACACACTCCATTTTTGTAGCCTTCCTGATGCGTCAGGTTTAGAGATAACTTGTTTGATAGGCTGTTCTGTTATGACAGCTATTGGGTGTGCCTGAAAGTATCTGCGCAGTCTTTTAGCTGCAAATACTAAAGCTAGGACCAGCTTTTCCATAGCAGTATAGTTAGTTTCTGTCTTTTTGAGTGCTTTGCTCACAAAGTATATTTGTGTTTGAATAGAATTCCTATCTGTCAATAATACCGCGCTGACTGCTCCATGAGTTGCAGATAAGTACATGATCAATTCTTCCCCTGGTCGGGGTGCGACAAGTTTGGGAAGCGCTGCCAGATGTTGCTTAAGCTGTTGGAAGGCTTCCTCCGCCTCCTTAGTCCAACGAAAGTCTCCTTTTTTTGTGTACTTTGTGAGTGTCTTAAAGAGAGGGGGTGATTTGTCTGCTGATTTGGACCAAAAACGGTTTAGCCCGGCTAGCTTTCCGTTTAATGACTGGACTTCTTTCAATGTGCGCGGTGAAGGCAGATCTATGACAGCTTTTGTCTTTTCTGGGCAAGGCTTGATGCCGTCAGGTTCTATTAAATATCCAAGAAACATGCCTTCTGTCGCGCCAAAGGTGCACTTCTTGGGATTTAACTTCATGTTTATCTTTTCCAGTGTTTTGAACGTCTCCACGATGTCTCGCACCAATTCCTCCTCAGTATGACTCTTTATAAAAAGGTCATCGACATAAACTTCTAGGTTGCGACCTACTTGCTTTTCAAAGGCCATGTCTACCAATCTCTGGTATGTTGCTCCCGCGTTCTTTAGACCAAAGGGCATTTTTGTGTAGCAATAGACCCCTTGACTTGTGTGGAAGGCTGTTTTTTCTTCATCCTCCTCAGCCATCTGAATTTGATGATATCCTTTGTATGCGTCTAGGAAACATTTAAAGGGATATCCACACAGAGACTCTATCTTCCAGTCTATTTCTGGTAGCGGGTAGCAGTCCTGCGGACATGCTTTATTAAGATCAGTAAAGTCTATCCACAATAACTGCCATCGCTCTTTTTTACCATTACTGGATTGGAAAGTCAATCATGGTAGTAGACTTCCCGCATGATGCTTGCGTCTACCAGTTTGTGTACTTCCAAGATGGCTTTTGCGCGATCTGGGGCTTGGTCACGCTTTTTCTGTCGTATTGGAGGAAATCCTTGTCGGATTTGTAGTTTGTGCTCCGTGATAGATCGTGGCACTCCAGTCATGTGCTTTGGCTTCCATGCAAAGATATCTAGGTTCTTTTGCATGAGTGCGCACACAGCTGCTTTGCCTTTGTCAGATAGGGTGTAGAACCTTGTAAAAATTCCTTGTAATTATATCGTTAATAAATAAATAATCTTTCGTTACCATTACTAATTCCCATTTTCTCAGAAAAATTTGAAATTTTTCTTATTATATTAATTAGTCGTTGTTACGACATAATATAATTCACGAAATGACGGAACCAATCCACGACACGTTACTCGAAACCTAAATATTTCATTTATACTAATTTCACTTCACTAATCCTAAATTAAATTTCCTAATTACACTTAAATACAAACGGGCCCTTAATTAGAATTCTAGCCCAATACCTCGTTACTATTCATCAGGCCCAAGGCCAAAGCCCAACTCCAAATCTTAATATTTCATTTATTTGACTAGCTTCATGCCTACAAAACGCCTCTTGTACGCTCGATTCTTACACACGACATATCTATATTTTTATACCATCTCATTCACCACCTAGCCAACTAATAGTGTGTCGAGTGTCATGTTCATAGGACGACGTTTGATACATTTTTAAGAGGCAAAGTGTTCGACAAAAATTCAATCCAATCGATTTACAATAAATTCATTTCTTAACCGTTTTGTTTCCCGTTTGTTCCTAAGTGTTCCTAGTAACATTCCTAGCGTGATTTCATGTTTAAATGTCATTCATGATCAGCTATATCCAAGTGGTACACGATTTATCAAATCGTGTACAAAATAATAGTGTGGTCGACATCTACATGAATCACCAAGACATCCACCTTATTTCAAGCACTCTCAAGTGTTATTATATGATATATAACTCAGCCTAGAACCTATTGTTACTGACATTGCATAGTATCTTTGGTTTCCTTGAAAAATATTACACTTACGTGTTCTAAAAAGTCACCATATATACTTCTTGTGCATGCATCCGATTCTATCAATTATCATACACTTTCAAACTTCCTTCCTTCCTAAAAACAATCTCTTGAAGGCCAGAAGTTGTTACAAGATCGTTTGGAAGCAAGAAAGGATTATCGGGTTTAATATACACGTTTATTATTTTGGGTTATAGTCGAATTTGATCGTATCTTGTGTTTCATTCTTCCACTCTCGACTCTCTACCACCCAAGAGGTGTAGTAAGTTGTTTCAAACTCATTTCCATTCAAGTTACACGTTCAATAAGTTTCATGCATCATATATATGTCCTATCGATCGTATATTAGTTTTCTATATATTTCTACGTACATACTTACATATAGTACACGATATGTGACTAGCCTCTATTTTGGAAAGCCTAGGAGTCACGTAGCACACATATTTCACGTTCATTTCAACGTTACATGCATCAAATAAACTTGTTTTGAACCTATCAAACTCACGCATGAAAACTATATAAACACATAAATAATTCTAAGTCTTTTTCACATATATATAAACGTCCCATACATGCTACGAAACGCATGTATAACTTTAAATATCACGTAACAAGCATACCATATTATTACACGACCTATTAGACCACCTAGCTAGCAAACGATTTCGTATATATAACATGTAAAAATAACTTGATCTCGACGCTTAATTTTTACCAAAGTGAATCGCTATTGAGCTAGTTTAAAACATATGATTTTTACCGATTGGGCCTAAAAGCCCAATAAGCTAAAAATAAGCTCTTCTGATAAGCTAGCTTATCTAAACTTTTTAATATGAAAATAGAACAAGAAAAATGATATTTTTGATGAGCCCAACTCGTCTCACGATGTACGGATTTTAAAACGTTAACGGGCCTTGATTTCAACTCGTTAAAGGCCCATAAGCAAAAAATAAGCTTTTAACCAAATAAGCAGTTAAAATAAGCTTATTATTTATTAAATAAGCCATGGAAAATTTTTATATAATTTTTCTAATCATTTTTGTAACTATGGACTAAAAATGTAACGCGACGACACCTAGAAGGACTAAAATTGTAAATATTGAAAAGTGAGGACTAAAACTGTAAAAACAGAACCATAAGGGTAAAAATTGATAATAGTTAATATTCTAAGCCTAGGTTTGACTATTGGACAATTAGAGGACTATAATTGTAATTTATATATAAAAAGGACTAACGGTGTAACGCTAACGTCGTTAGAGTAAAAAAAATGGTAAAATTGGAAAAGGACAAGGACTAAACATATTCTATTTAACATTCTTATTTATTTTCTATTTTCGTAAATTTATTTCATATGCATTTAAACTTTCATTTTTATTTATATATATTATTTAACGTAACGTTAATAATATATATAACGATATTTCAAAAATTAATATTATTACTTATGGTTAAAAAGGTAAAACTTCGATGGATAATTTAAATAACGTATTTTGTCATATCATGCATAGCATAAGAATTACACTGCACATCATCTATTCGTCATAACGAATAAATATTATTCGTTATTCGTTTCGTATTTACCAAATGGTATTTGGTCAAATTCTCAGATAAATCTATTTATCAGGTTGTATTTCGAAGCCGTTATCATAAATTCGTCCGACTTTATTTTCTTCATTTCAGTATCAATCAAGGTGAGTCATAGCCTCACATTTACTTATTTTCAAACTCCGTGAGGGGGATACATGTTATAAACAGATCACAAGTAATTTTCTATATGCTACCTGACTTGATATATGTCTAAGTTACCTATTGCCAAAAGACCCTTGATCATGAGCCATTAATCACTGTTATGTGAACGCGAATATAATGAATAGATCTATTTAATGTTTGACAGCCTATCCCATTAATACTTGACGGAATGCCATTATGCATGTGGTTAGTCGTATTAGTCGTGATATATTATATTTGAGTAAAAATAGGAATTGGCAAATCACCTATTACATGAGGGCAATATTATCATTAATTTGATAACACCTCCGTATTTACGGTATTTGTTAACGTTTTGTGTGTCATGAGACTTAGAGCAATATATACTGCAATATCAATTTTTAACTGATTGTATTCCAATACAATCTTACTTGTGTATCAAAATGATTACTAAATTCAAACTCTATGATATCACTCAACATTTTTGTTGACTTTTAAACATGTTATCTCAGGTATTTAGCAGGGGAAGCAAGCATGGAACGGGCGGAAAAACTTCAAAACTTATCTACTTTATCTAAATTATGGTATAAAATAAAAGATGTTTAATTTAGTTTAAAACATCAAGACTTTTATTATAATACTCTGATTGTGACCTCTTGTATTTGAATTTTTATTAATGAACTTATGTTTTAAAACTTCTCTTTCGAGCCGTTTTCTATCATTATGACTTCGATCCTCACAGTAACACCCTAATTACTATTCCGCTGCCATATTACAAATTAGGGGGTGTTACAGATTGGCATCAGAGCCATAGTTATAGAGAACCAAATGTTTTCAAACATTGAACTATAACCACACTTTCAAATAAAGTAAATTTACACCATACTATTTTCGCCCGCCATGCCTGCTTGCTACCATACTCAGTAAGTTAATCATTAACTTTATGATACTTTAATCTTGGTATATTAGAATTTTACATTCTTTGACGATAATAAATTCTTATTCTGCACTATTTACGAATCATTACAGTATTATTTCAATATGAGTATATCAGACTCCTACTCTGAGATTTCCGTCGCATCTGTTACGTCGCCTGTTTTTCGTCCTACCTTAGTACCTGACGCTGTTTCCCAAGAAACAGAACCATACGAGCAAGACGAAATTGTAACAACGCCTGAAAATCCCGATGTATTGGTTTTACCAACACATATACCATTACCGCACCATGAATTTGATTCATATGCACCCGATCACCTATTCGATCTTTTTAGCCAAACTTATCCATATACTTTTCACCATAGAGAACAAATTCCTAAGGAAGATATACCCGCATCCAGCCGAATTCGTATTTCTGACTCTACTCATCCACTTTCACCATCATTACCATATCCTCCTGGTTTCACTCCCCCATCTCATATCTATGAAACTGGCGAGAGTGCTAGGATGGAAATTACCCCTACTCTTTCACCTTATGTAGTAGTGACACGTTTGGAGCATCACGAAGAGCAGATAGACACACTTCTTCAGATGATTGACTATTCATCATTTGGCCATTCGGATACTATCAGCAATACCTTACATAATCTTATAGCCAATAGGATAGAGTTGTAGCAGGGTTTAGCTCAGATACATTCAGATATCTCCGAGACACGCTCTTTCGCTATATCATTGCGAAGAGAGGGACATAACCGTACTTGGGAAGCCCAGCTAGCACATCGAAGAGCAGATACATTGGAGAACCTAGTGGGAGATATGCAGATTCAACACCATACCGAGATGCAGGATCTCCGAACTCAGATTTTAGAGATGGGAGGACATGTGGACGGACCTAACCATTAGAGGCAGTTAGTATTTGTATTAGTAATGAGGCATCTAAGCCTGCCGCATGTGGCAATTGATAAAGAATCTTGTATCGTTTTGTTATGAAAACTCAACTGATCAAGTTATTAATGTTATGTTGTTGGTTGTGATATTACTATATACAAATGTTAATTTATGCTTATGGTTGTTCATGTGTATTAATAATGCATCTAACATATCGGAATAATTATGATTGTTGTATCAAAATAAAAACTACATATGGTGCCCAATTATTATTAGAACTCATAAATATTCATTTCCTTACTTCTCAAGATCATTTAAACAAAATTATTGTTTAAATTCTAAAGCTATATTTTTGGTATTATCAATAGAAATATGGAGCATGCAAGTAGCGAAAATTCCAACCCTGAAGTGATCATGACACCTACTGAGGTTCAAAGGATGATTGCCGAGGGTATATCTGCAGCTCGTGAAGCTGAACGCTTGAATAACATCAATGGAGTAAACCATGAAGCTAATACATCTACTCCTTGTAAATGTACTTACAAGGACTTCATGACTTGCAAGCCAACTAATTTCAAGGGAATAGAAGGAGTTACAGAAATGGCCCATTGGTTTGAGCATACTGAGACAGTCTTCAAGAGGAGCGGTTGTTCTGAAGATAGCAAAGTTACATTTGCTACAGGAGCTCTTCAGGGAGAAGCACTATCGTGGTTGAATACTACCGCGAATGCTATGGGTCAGGATGAAGCTTTCAAACTTTCCTGGAATGAGTTGAAGAATAAGATGCTTAAGAAGTATTGTCCCAGGACAGAGATCAGAAAACTAGAGGATGAACTTCATCAGCTAGTAGTGAAGTACAATGATCTGAGGACATACGACAGAAAGTTTCTGGAATTGTCAGTGTTATGCCCAACAATAGTACCCGATGTTGAAAAAGCATTGGAGAAATATGTGGAAGGACTGCCACCAACCATTGAAGGGGATGTAACCGCATCGAACCCCCAGACGGTAGAAGAAGCTATGGGACTTGCACAGAGATTGTTGACCCGGGTGATCAAAAGAGGTTCTACCTCCACGATCAATGAGCATAAGAGGAGTGCTGATAACCGTGGAAACAACAATAGCAACAACCGAAGCTACAACAACAACTACAGTGGTAACAGGAGCTACAACAACAACAATCAAAGCAGCAACCGCAATAGAGATCAACAACAGAACCGCAGTAATCATCATCAGCAGCAGAATCGTGGACAAGAAGCTGCAAGAGCTTATGCAGCAATGCCCGCAGAAAGTAAGGGTTATGCTGGAACTCTACCCCCCATGTAACAAGTGCAACATGCATCATACCGGATCATGTAAGGCTACTTGTGGCAACTGCAGAAGAATTGGACACATGACAAAGGACTGTCAAGCAACTGGAGCCAACACACAACCGATAGCAGTAAAGTGCCATGGTTGTGGTGAAGTTGGACATTACAAAACTCACTATCCGAAAAATGGCCAATAATGTTGCCCGAGGAAGAGCATATGTACTCGGTGATGGAAACACAACTCAGAATTCTGATGTTGTTACGGGTACGTTCCAATTAAATCAACACGATGCTAAGATATTATTTGATTCTGGAGCAGATAAAAGCTTTGTGTGTACTTCATTTGCTTCAATTCTAAATATTACTCCCATAGAACTAGATACTATCTACGACATAGAATTAGCAGATGGAAATATCCAAAGTACCAATATCCTACTAAAAAATTGCACCTTAACTTTTCTAAGTAAATCTTTCCCCATTGATCCCATGCCCATCCAATTGGGAAGTTTTGATGTTATCTTTGGCATGGATTGGTTATCTAAACACCGTGCCAGAATAATTTGTGACGAGAAAGTCATTCAAATTTCACTCAACGGTGAAACCTTAATCTCCAAGGTGATAAACCTAAACCCTCGTTCAATATTATCTCGTACGCCAAGACGATGAAATACATAAGCAAAGGATGCCATGTATTCTAAATTCAAGTAACGGGAGGAGAAACAAAAGAAAAGAAGAAACAACTTGATGAAGTGCCAGTTGTAAAAGAATTTTCTGATGTATTTCCTGAAGACTTGCCTGGAATTCCACCAACCCGACAAGTAGAATTTCGCATCGATTTAGTGCCTGAAGCAGCACCAGTTGCAAAAGCACCATATCGATTAGCACCCTCAGAAATGAAAGAATTATCTGAACAGTTGAAAGAACTATCAGATAAAGGATTCATCCAACCAAGCTCATCCCCTTGGGGAGCACCAATCCTATTCGTCAAAAAGAAAGGTGGAACGTTCCGAATGTGTATCGAATACAGAGAGTTGAACAAACTCACGGTGAAGAATCGATATCCATTACCAAGGATCGATGATCTATTTGACCAATTACAAGGATTTAGTGCTTACTCAAAAATCGATCTAAGATCAGGATATCATCAATTAAGAGTCAGGGAAGAAGACATTCCCAAGACAGCTTTTCGAACACGGTACGGACATTATGAATTTCAAGTAATGCCATTTGGTCTTACCAACGCACCAGCAGTGTTCATGGATTTAATGAACCGAGTATGCAAGCCATACTTGGATAAATTCGTTATTGTGTTCATTGATGACATCTTAATCTACTCGCGCAACAAAGAAGAGCATGCCGAACATTTAAGGATTATTTTGGAGTTACTTAAGAAAGAAAAGTTGTACGCCAAGTTTTCCAAATGTGATTTTTAGATTTCTACCGTTTAATTTTTAGGACATATCATCAACAACCAAGGTATCCATGTAGATCCCGCGAAGATGGAAGCAGTTAAAGGTTGGACATCACTCACCAATCCAACCGAAATTCGTCAATTTTTAGGTCTCGCCGGTTACTATCGGATATTTATAGAAGGTTTCTCAAAGATTGCAAAACCTTTGACGGAACTCACCTAGAAAAACAAGAAGTATATCTGGGAAGAGAAGCAAGAGTCAGCATTCCAACTGTTAAAACAGAAGCTTTGTGAAGCACCAATATTAGCATTACCGGAAGGAAATGAGGACTTTGTTGTGTATTGTGGCGCATCTCATCATGGTTTAGGTGCGGTACTAATGCAAAGAGACAAAGTCATAGCTTATGCTTCACGACAGCTAAAGAAGAATGAAGAAAATTATACCACTCATGATCTAGAATTAGGAGCAGTAGTTTTTGCTCTTAAGATATGGAGACATTACCTATACGGTACAAAGTGTACGGTTTTCACCGATCACAAGAGTCTTCAACATATACTGGATCAGAAGGAACTGAACATGAGACAATGCAGATGGTTGGAATTACTCAACGACTACGACTGTGAAATTCGTTACCACCCTGGTAAAGCGAATGTTGTAGCCGACGCGTTGAGCAGAAAAAGACAGAATTAAACCTCTTAGAGTTCGATCTCTAGGAATGACAATTCATTCGCCACTTCCAGCTCAAATCATCAAAGCTCAAACAGGAGCTCTCCAAGAAGAAAATCGGCAATATGAGAAAATTGACAGAAGGTCAAACAATGAAGAGAAGATTGACAGAATGCCAAATAATGAAAAAGAATTTGTGAGAAGAAATGATGGAATGTTATGTTTTAAGGAAAGATATTGGATTCCTCTCTTTGGAGGTATTCGAGACCTTATCATGCATGAATCTCATAAATCCAAATATTCTATTCATCCCGGTTCCAATAAGATGTATCAAGATCATAAGAAGAATTATTGGTGGCCAAATATGAAAGCTGATATCGCAGAGTATGTTGGCAAATGTTTAACATGTTCTAGAGTAAAGGCAGAGACTCAGAAACCATCAGGATTACTTGTACAACCAGAAATTCCGGTCTGGAAATGGGAACGAATCACCATGGATTTTATTACCAAGTTACCAAGAACTTCGACCGGATTAGACACAATCTGGGTTATCATTGATCGATTAACCAAGTCTGAACATTTTCTACCTATCAAGGAAACTGACGAGATGGAGACACTCGCTCAGTTGTATTTTAAGGAAATTGTGATTAGACATGGAGTTCCAATATCCATTATTTCTGATAGAGATAGCCGATTCACCTCAAGATTTTGGGAATCTCTACAGAAATCTCTTGGTACTCGTTTAGATATGAGCACCGCTTATCATCCGCAAACTGATGGACAAAGTGAAAGAACAATCCAAACCTTGGAAGATATGCTCCGAGCATGTGTAATTGATTTCGGAAAAGGTTGGGATAGACACTTGCCATTAGTTGAATTCTCTTACAATAACAGCTATCATGCCAGTATAAAAGCTGCACCTTTCGAGGCACTTTATGGAAGAAAGTGCAGATCACCAGTCTGTTGGACAGAAGTTGGTGATATGTAACTCATCGGACCAGAGCTAATACATGACACGACCGAGAAGATATTCCAAATCAAGCAACGCTTACAAGCTGCTCGTGACAGACAGAAGAGTTATGCTGATGTCAGGAGAAAGCCTATGGAATTTCAAGTAGGAGACAGAGTCATGTTGAAAGTTTCTCCCTGGAAAGGAATGATCCATTTTGGAAGACGTGGAAAGTTAAATCCAAGGTACATTGGACCTTTCCAAATTCTGGAGAGAATTGGTCCAGTTGCTTATAAGTTAGAACTTTCGGAAGAACTCAGTAGGGTACATCCTACGTTTCACGTATCACAACTCAAGAAATGTTTGTCTGACGAAACTCTCGTCATTCCACTAAAGGAGATTAGATTGGACGACAAACTAATGTTCACAGAAGAGCCTGTGGAAATAATGGATAGAGAAATAAAACAACTCAAACAGAATCGTATCCCCATTGTAAAGGTTAGATGGGACACATAGCGAGGACCAACTTACACATGGGAACGAGAAGATAGATTCCGTGAGAAATATCCACAATTATTTTCATAGATCACACTTGTTAGATTTCTTAAAATCGAATTTCGGGACGAAATTCAAAATGACAAGTGGGTACTGTAGAACCTTGTAAAAATTCCTTGTAATTATATCGTTAATAAATAAATAATCTTTCGTTACCGTTACTAATTCCTATTTTCTCAGAAAAATTTGAAATTTTTCTTATTATATTAATTAGTCGTTGTCACGACATAATATAATTCACGAAATGACGGAACCAATCCACGACACGTTACTCGAAACCTAAATATTTCATTTATACTAATTTCACTTCACTAATCCTAAATTAAATTTCCTAATTACACTTAAATACAAATGGGCCCTTAATTAAAATTCAAGCCCAATACCTCATTACTATTCATCAGGCCCAAGGCCAAAGCCCAACTCCAAATCTTAATATTTCATTTATTCAACTAGTTTCGTGCCTACAAAACGCCTCTTGTACGCTCGATTCTTACACACGACATATCTATATTTTTATACCATCTCATTCACCACCTAGCCAACTAATAGTGTGTCGAGTGTCATGTTCATAGGACGACGTTTGATACATTTTTAAGAGGCAAAGTGTTCGACAAAAATTCAATCCAATCGATTTACAATAAATTCATTTCTTAACCGTTTTGTTTCCCGTTTGTTCCTAAGTGTTCCTAATAACATTCCTAGCTTGATTTCATGTTTAAATGTCATTCATGATCAGCTATATCCAAGTGGTATACGATTTATCAAATCGTGTACAAAATAATAGTGTGGTCGACATCTACATGAATTACCAAGACATCCACCTTATTTCAAGCACTCTCAAGTGTTATTATATGATATATAACTCAGCCTAGAACCTATTGTTACTGACATTGCATAGTATCTTTGGTTTCCTTGAAAAATATTACACTTACGTGTTCTAAAATGTCACCATATATACTTCTTGTGCATGCATCCGATTCTATCAATTATCATACACTTTCAAACTTCCTTCCTTCCTAAAAACAATCTCTTGAAGGCCAGAAGTTGTTACAAGATCGTTTGGAAGCAAGAAAGGATTATCGGGTTTAATATACACGTTTATTATTTTGGGTTATAGTCGAATTTGATCGTATCTTGTGTTTCATTCTTCCACTCTCGACTCTCTACCACCCAAGAGGTGTAGTAAGTTGTTTCAAACTCATTTCCATTCAAGTTACACGTTCAATAAGTTTCATGCATCATATATATGTCCTATCGATCGTATATTAGTTTTCTATATATTTCTACGTACATACTTACATATAGTACACGATATGTGACTAGCCTCTATTTTGGAAGGCCTAGGAGTCACGTAGCACACATATTTCACGTTCATTTCAACGTTACATGCATCAAATAAACTTGTTTTGAACCTATCAAACTCACGCATGAAAACTATATAAACACATAAATAATTCTTAGTCTTTTTCACATATATATATAAACGTCCCATACATGCTACGAAACGCACGTATAACTTTAAATATCACGTAACAAGCATACCATATTATTACACGACCTATTAGACCACCTAGCAAGCAAACGATTTCGTATATATAACATGTAAAAATAACTTGATCTCGACGCTTAATTTTTACCAAAGTGAATCGCTATTGAGCTAGTTTAAAACATATGATTTTTACCGATTGGGCCTAAAAGCCCAATAAGCTAAAAATAAGCTCTTCTGATAAGCTAGCTTATCTAAACTTTTTAATATGAAAATAGAACAAGAAAAATGATTTTTTTGATGAGCCCAACTCGTCTCACGATGTACGGATTTTAAAACGTTAACGGGCCTTGATTTCAACTCGTTAAAGGCCCATAAGCTAAAAAATAAGCTTTTAACCAAATAAGCAGTTAAAATAAGCTTATTATTTATTAAATAAGCCACGGAAAATTTTTATGCAGTATAATTTTTCTAATCATTTTTGTAACTATGGACTAAAAATGTAACGCGACGACACCTAGAAGGACTAAAATTGTAAATATTGAAAAGTGAGGACTAAAACTGTAAAAACAGAACCATAAGGGTAAAAATTGATAATAGTTAATATTCTAAGCCTAGGTTTGACTATTGGACAATTAGAGGACTATAATTGTAATTTATATATAAAAAGGACTAACGGTGTAACGCTAACGTCGTTAGAATAAAAAAATGGTAAAATTGGAAAAGGAAAAGGACTAAACATATTCTATTTAACATTCTTATTTATTTTTTATTTTCGTAAATTTATTTCATATGCATTTAAACTTTCATTTTTATTTATATATATTATTTAACGTAACGTTAATAATATATATAACGATATTTCAAAAATTAATATTATTACTTATTGTTAAAAAGGTAAAACTTCGAAGGATAATTTAAATAACGTATTTTTTCATATCATGCATAGCATAAGAATTACACTGCACATCATCTATTCGTCATAACGAATAAATATTATTCGTTATTCGTTTCGTATTTACCAAAAGGTATTTGGTCAAATTCTCAGATAAATCTATTTATCAGGTTGTATTTCGAAGCCGTTATCATAAATTTGTCAGACTTTATTTTCTTCATTTCAGTATCAATCAAGGTGAGTCATAGCCTCACGTTTACTTATTTTCAAACTCCGTGAGGGGGATACATGTTATAAACAGATCACAAGTAATTTTCTGTATGCTACCTGACTTGTGAAGAAAACTTTAAACTTTGACTTTTTCCAATTGTATTGATCTTGATTGAATAAATAAGAGTTATTAAGCTGAACTAAAGCTAATTTAACCTTAAGCTATGACTTATAAGCTAATTTGATGGGTGATGGATCACAAAATCCCAACAGTTGGACAGTTGAATGGGATCAAGGGTCTATTTTGACTTTTGGTGCTTCTAACTTGAACTTGGGACTTGTTTTGACTTAATATAACCTGATATGGTATGTACAAACCAAGAGAACAACAAAACACCAACAACAATACAGAGAAATCTACCAATCCAAACACCCCCTTAAAATCAGATTTAACAAATTAATGAAGCAAATGAAAGGATTTAAGTATGAAACTGAGAATCAAGCTTATACTAACATATAAAAAGCATAAATGAACCAGAAATGGCAGCAAACAACAACAATAATAGAGATGAACAAATTATGCAAATAAATGAAAAATTCTTACAAGTTCATCCAAGAGTGGAATAATGCTGAACTAGAACACAACCATTAACCTAATACTCCCCATGAGTTCTAAACCACAGCAATCCTCCCCCAATCACTCTCCTTGCTTCATTCAATCCCCACAGTGAAATTTGCATTTTCACTATTTTATATGATTTTTGAGTAATTTTGGGTTTAATGACTAATGGTTTTTTTTAAATGCTTTCAAAGCTTCTGAAAACTTATTATTAAGCTAGGATGAGATGAACAATGCACTGAGCACCATTATTGAACACTGTTTCACCAAAATGAGAGTTTTACTTAAACTTGATAAACTTGCATTTGCAAAGATAAACTGAGATTTAACTTAAATAAAAATGGATTACATTTATAAAACTGAATACAAAGCTTTCACAATAATTTCATTCAACTAAAAACTTAAATTACATAAAATCGACCTAAAACTAAACTAAAAATTATTCTACTGCTACTACACTACTACTTTCTCTTGCTTCTTTTCTTCACTTATAAGGGTCCCAGGAGTGTCTCTCTGACTTTCCCACATCAATTCTAGCCATTGGATGAAGTTGTTTGATCTCAGCCTTTAAAATTGGATTTGGCGGGAAAAGCCAATTTGGCAGTTAGGGGTAGCTTGTTAGGGTTTTGGGATTAATAAATGCACTTTGGATGTTTGTGTTTGGAGGGGGAACAAGATATGGGGAAGGTAGGCTGGAGGTATGGCAGAGGAGGGGGGGGGGGGGAAAGTGTGGAGTTGGTGTTTGCAGTCCAAGTGGGGTTGAAGGTGGAGGGTCAAACAAAGGGTTTGACCAGGTTTAGTAATAAAACGGGGTGTTTGTTATTTTAAGTGGGGATGGGCTTATGGTGAGATGGGCTTGGGGAGTTGTGTGGGCTGGGATCAGGTATGGGGTTGTGTTGTGGATTGGTTTTGGGTTTGTTTTGGGTAATAACAATTAAAAGGGTCCGGTTGGTTTTGCTATGTTAAACAAGGACCAAATTTGTAAAATTATGAAACGTGAGGGTAAAATCTGCCATATCTCCAAACTATCACCGAGGTTCTCATTTGCCAAGTCATTAATTCCCAAGGACCATAATTGAATAATTTCCAAATTTGAATTTCTCGGGGATCAAAACTGTTAAAATCCAAACTGCAGGGACCACATATGTAATTTCCACAAAACTTTCACCCAGGGATCATTTTTGATAATTTATAATTTTTAAGGACCAAAAATGATTTTTCTTTCAAAATTATCCCACCAGGGACTAAATCTGCCAAAGTCTGTAACTCCAGGGACCAAATCTGTAAATTTCCAAAACTTTCCAATTTTTCACCAAAGGACTAAATATGACAACTTATGATTTCAAAATGACCTTTGGTGATAATTTTCTATATTTTGAATATCCAGGGACTAGTTTTGTAATTTTATGAAAGTTGGGGGACTGAAACTGCCAGTTTTGTAAACTTTGTACGTTTTTCATCTGTTTTTGCTCATTTTGCATCTAAAACATATAAAACACAACTTTGAAATATTTTCAGTATTTTGATGCATTACTGAGTGTTTTTGTATGTTTTGCAGTTCAGATTAGACCAAAAATGATGAGTGTTTGAGCACTCATCAATCCCCCACACTAAACTATTGCTAGTCCCTAGCAATACTGTTTTGAAAACTTGATGGATTTGAAAAACTCTTTACCAAAAGCCATCACTTCTGGAGTAGCCAGGTGTAAGAACTGTGGCACACCTGATAACCGTGTGATTTTGAGCAAACCACCAGCTGTCAACGGATTTGAGTAGTCTTTACCAAAAGCCGTTTGCTTCTGGACTAGCCAGCTCTTGATGGAATAGTCAACATCTTGGTGAGCTGATTACCAATTATGGATTTTCCACGGCCTTTACCACAAGCCATAATCTTGCGGGCTAGCCAACTCATTTGTTTTCGGGGAGTTGAGGAACCATACAATTTTGGGTAAATTGCAAGCCGTAAACGGATTTGAGATGTCTTTACCAAGAGCCGTTTGCTCCTGGACTAGCCAATCCCTTTTGTCGCTTAGACAAGGCGGACTGATTACCACAAAAATTTTTAAGCACCAGTGAAAAATTTTTGAATTTTTGGCTAAAAATGGGGGTATTATATAGTAAAATGTGATAGAATTCGCTAGAATAGCGAATACCCCCCCACACTAAGCATGAATATTGTCCTCAATATTCAAAATCCCGGATATTAGGCCGACATTTTGAACGTAAAAGGGCAACATTACAAGCTAAGCATGGAAAACACCATTTTGTATTTTCTCTTCTGTAATCATAGTATGGGGGACTCCCCCACACTTAGGGTGAAAACCCTATATGCATGCTACTGTTTTTGTTTACCGAGTCGCTAGCTTGACTCGACCCCTAATTCATTTGTCATTGGGGAATGTGGAAGAAGTGATCTCCATCGGACTTTCATTCAAAATGTTTGGACAAACATATGAAGCACGTGAAAGTTCCACACCGATGAGATATAATCCCGGCTCAAAATAATGGTACATGAAAATGCCGGGATCAAATATAGTGTCCTCATTCCCGAAGGAATGAAGAACAGGAGAAGTCACCATGTAGGTGAAGAAAGGAAGAAAGATCTTGATGACAATCAAGATTGATTCATCATCATCAGAAAGAGAATTCATGATTGGTGTATCATGAATCTCATCATTTAGGCTCGAATGATCTAGACATATTATGGGTGGGAGGGTTGGGATTTTGATATCAATCAAATTCTCAGGGTTGAGAATATTTCCCTCCGGAAAACAAAGATTAACTTTGTCTAGATCAAAGTGAAAGTTATCATACTCCGGTGGATGTATGATATGAGTGAGTTCACAGGAGAACTCCTCAAAGGTGAATGAATCATAATCGGGGAGAGAAATTTGAGAATGAGAAGTGGTACTGTCACTAATCTTCTCTCCCATATGATCAAAGGTAAAGGCTTCAAACTCCGGAATAGGATCATCGGAGACAATGTCACTATCCTTTATGGGGATAGGAGATGAAATAGGTTTCATTTTGAAAGCCTCGATTTTAGAAATGAGGAGATCGACATTCAATAATGTTGCACGAAGTGCTTCATCCTTGATTTTAGTGTCAATCTCGTCATTCTCTTCTTCTAAGCTGACTAGCTCAGAAGGTAATTCTTCCATATAAACGAAGTCCTCACAAGATAACGAATTGTCATCAATAGAATCAGAGAACATCTCATCATGATTAGATGGGAAGAATAGAGGAGGAGGAATATCACACATATGGTCAAAAGTCCCCTGTGACTCTCTCGGGATTGGGACAAGGATCTCAATACTAGACTTTATTAATTCGTCCGATTCCTTATTAGGAACAGTGCTAAGATGCTCATCCCCCATGATCAGAGAGTGAGTGTGAACTTCGGGTGTGATAACAACAGGTTGAGATGGAATCTCAACTGACGGGATTTCATCTGATGAACTGGATGAATCATCATCAAGGATATATTCATCATCACTGTCATCAGGAATGAAATGAAATTTAGAGCTGGATCTGGCTGCTTTTTCTTTTGCAATGGATTCCCTCACGGATTTTTCATAGGCATCTTGGGAATTTATTCTAGCAGCCTGCTCTTCAGCAAGCAATTCTTCCATGGATTTTTGATGAGTGTGTCTTTGGGCAAAGTCTTGAACTAAACCCTTAAGCTCATCAACGATTTTCATCATATTTTGCATTTCTGGAAGAAGTGCTTGATTCATATCGTACTGTGGAGGTGGGTCTTGTAACGAATAGTCGTAATTGTTACAAGAAAATGGATTCCCTGTTTGACAATCAGAGCTAGTGTGTGGACCTCCACAATACTCACAACAGTAAAACTGATGTGGTTGTGGGTTGTACGTGTTATAGTCATAATTGTTATCAGGAAACTGCTCATAGACAAGCGTGTTGCCTGATTGACAATCAGAACCGTAGTGTGAACCACCACAATACTCACAACAGTAAAACTGTTAAGTCTGGCTTGGTGTATCTTGATACGAAGCATCATTGAAATTTAGGTAATATGATTCTTCCTCGTATGAATGTGATGGGTAATTGGAAAAATTTGAAGAGTCGTTGAATGAGTTCTGATTAGGATCATAAGCAAATGAATTACTCGACCCACAAAACAAACAACTCCCGTTTTGAATATCATTACCACATTGCACACATGTACACCAACGACATGGAAAACCAAAAAGTGGCTCACCACAACCGACACAAGGAACAAAATCTGGAGGTGGGACAAGTGGTGTGCTCTTAGAGCTAGCAATTTCCACCACTTCCGTTATGGTCTCGGGTTTTTGTTTTTGATAAATGTGAAGATTGGGTAAGTCGTTCTTTTCAGTTACTGCCCTAAGCTCTGTACGTTTGCTTGATGACCTTATAACCTTATATCGTGAAAGATCAGGATTGATTCTTGAAGGTTTAGGAGCATTTGTGAGCTTAGGTTTTTGGATAACCGTAGGTTGGACGTATTTAGTACTTCCATCGTCAGAGGGAAGTACAGGGTCCTTTGTCACCTCGGTTTCTTGATTCATTTCCCTCACCGGAGAGGGAATATGAATCGAAGATCCACCATAATCACTACGACATCTCGATATTTTTGACAAGGCCATAAGTTTTTCAATTTTGCTCTGAAAGGCCCATTGTTCAAAGAGATCGTCATCGAGTGATGTCATTTAGAATTATACATGAGAGGGGTATAAGAAGGTAGAATCAAATGGATAGAGGGTAAGGAAAAATATTTTTGGGTTTTTATAAAAAGATATGAACAAGGATGGATAAATATACAGTGGATGTATACCCAGATTCACTAATCTGAAAACCGTTTTAGAATAACGCGGACGACCTCCCCGGCAACGGCGCCAAAAATTGATTGAGCCCGAACCACCTAACTTATATTGACCAAGGAATGGTCAACAAAGCCAAACAGCCTAGATCAATGCTCCGAGGAATACAGTGTTTTCCCGGGTCGTTTAAATCCCGACGAGGTGTGAATTGTAAACAAACGGTTTCGTGATCGGGTGAATTTGGATGGGAAAGGGTTTGAGATTGATTGAACTATGGAATCTACAAGAGAATAGCTTAAATAAGCTATATAAACAAGACTGGAAAGCTAAGAAAAACCAGAAACGTTTAAAACTTAAAAACGCGTACGTTACATTTAAATAAAACGTAGACGTACAAAATAAAACGTAAAAACTGAAATCTGAAAACACCCAGGGGGTGAAAATGACTTTTTTACAAACTTAAAAGTAAAAGAAAATTTATAGAAAAAGAAAATAAATTTTAACCCTAATTAATTATTTAATATTAATTAATTACTAATTATTACTTATTAATAATATTTAAAACACTTAAATATAATAAAATATTATTTAAATACTAAAAAGGTGAAAATAAAATTTCTAAAATTATAAAATAACTAAAAATAAGTTTTAAAAATAAAAACAAGTATTTTTGGCTTTTTTTGAATTTTCTATTAATTAATTACTAATTAATTACTAATTAACTATTTTAAATTAAAGAAAATACTAAATGAACTGTAAAAATTCTAAGAAAATTTCTAAAAATATTTTATAACATATAAAAGCTATAAAAAATATAAAAACAAGGTTTTACTTAATAAAAACTAAATATGCTATTTTAAACTAATTATTAATTAATAATTAATAAAACTAAGATTAATTCTAATAAATAGTAAATGGTAAAATAAAAATCTGAGAAAATTACTATAAATACTTTAATATAATAAGTAATTAATAAAAATATAAAAATGACAAGTACTTAATTAAAATCTAAAAATGAAAAATAAAATTTAAATAAAATTAAATAGAAACTATCACATAAAAATTAAGTTCACTTTTCTGGATTTTCTTTTTGGAAATTTGTTTTATACCTAAAAACAGTAAAATTTTGTAAAAACAAACTTTTTAGAACTTAATAATAAGCTGTGGAGAGCTTATTAAGAGTGACAGTTGACTATGGTTGACCAAGGGGGAAAATTAGCTAAATTGGGTTTGTGTGGGGCCCACTAAGGTTGAATCTTGTGTAAATAAGCTTATGGGACTTGTATAAGTTGGAATAAGCCAAGATGGACCCACAGAATGAGCAATAAGCCCACAATAAGCACACCAATACTTGCTACTTTACTGAAAATAGGGACAGACTTGAGCCCTAGATTCAGGTGGGTCCCAGTGGGATTGAGGTCAACCCAATGGTCAAAACATGCACCCTGGTAGGAGGGGGGTTTAGGGAAACCAAAAACAAGGGCTGAGGATCATTGGATTGATCAGAAAACCACCACCAAGTGGTGGTGGTGGTGGTGGTGGTGCTGAGACAGAGCAGATTACAGCCCTGCAGCTCACTTTGGAGAGCTGTGGGGCCCACCACAAAATTCACAAAAATAAAAGGTATGTGGGAAATCAAAGATGAGATGTTGGACTATTACCACAACAAGTTTCAGAGGCTAGATCATCACATACAAATCAAATAAATTCCTTGAAGTTTGGTAAAAAACTGGAAACATGCATTTTGACTTGTGAAGAAAACTTTAAACTTTGACTTTTTCCAACTTGTATTGATCTTGATTGAATAAATAAGAGTTATTAAGCTGAACTAAAGCTAATTTAACCTAAAGCTATGACTTATAAGCTAATTTGATGGGTGATGGATCACAAAATCCCAACAGTTGGACAGTTGAATGGGATCAAGGGTCTATTTTGACTTTTGGTGCTTCTAACTTGAACTTGGGACTTGTTTTGACTTAATATAACCTGATATGGTATGTACAAACCAAGAGAACAACAAAACACCAACAACAATACAGAGAAATCTACCAATCCAAACACCCCCTTAAAATCAGATTTAACAAATTAATGAAGCAAATGAAAGGATTTAAGTATGAAACTGAGAATCAAGTTTATACTAACATATAAAAAGCATAAATGAACCAGAAATGGCAGCAAACAACAACAATAATAGAGATGAACAAATTATGCAAATAAATGAAAAATTCTTACAAGTTCATCCAAGAGTGGAATAATGCTGAACTAGAACACAACCATTAACCTAATACTCCCCATGAGTTCTAAACCACAGCAATCCTCCCCCAATCACTCTCCTTGCTTCATTCAATCCCCACAGTGAAATTTGCATTTTCACTATTTTATATGATTTTTGAGTAATTTTGGGTTTAATGACTAATGGTTTTTTTTAAATGCTTTCAAAGCTTCTGAAAACTTATTATTAAGCTAGGATGAGATGAACAATGCACTGAGCACCATTATTGAACACTGTTTCACCAAAATGAGAGTTTTACTTAAACTTGATAAACTTGCATTTGCAAAGATAAACTGAGATTTAACTTAAATAAAGATGGATTACATTTATAAAACTGAATACAAAGCTTTCACAATAATTTCATTCAACTAAAAACTTAAATTATATAAAATCGACCTAAAACTAAACTAAAAATTATTCTACTGCTACTACACTACTACTTTCTCTTGCTTCTTTTCTTCACTTATAAGGGTCCCAGGAGTGTCTCTCTGACTTTCCCACATCAATTCTAGCCATTGGATGAAGTTGTTTGATCTCAGCCTTTAAAATTGGATTTGGCAGGAAAAGCCAATTTGGCAGTTAGGGGTAGCTTGTTAGGGTTTTAGGATTAATAAATGCACTTTGGATGTTTGTGTTTGGAGGGGGAACAAGATATGGGGAAGGTAGGCTGGAGGTATGGCAGAGGAGGGGGGGGGGGGGAAAGTGTGGAGTTGGTGTTTGCAGTCCAAGTGGGGTTGAAGGTGGAGGGTCAAACAAAGGGTTTGACCAGGTTTAGTAATAAAACGGGGTGTTTGTTATTTTAAGTGGGGATGGGCTTATGGTGAGATGGGCTTGGGGAGTTGTGTGGGCTGGGATCAGGTAAGGGGTTGTGTTGTGGATTGGTTTTGGGTTTGTTTTGGGTAATAACAATTAAAAGGGTCCGGTTGGTTTTGCTATGTTAAACAAGGACCAAATTTGTAAAATTATGAAACGTGAGGGTAAAATCTGCCATATCTCCAAACTATCACCGAGGTTCTCATTTGCCAAGTCATTAATTCCCAAGGACCATAATTGAATAATTTCCAAATTTGAATTTCTCGGGGATCAAAACTGTTAAAATCCAAACTGCAGGGACCACATATGTAATTTCCACAAAACTTTCACCCAGGGATCATTTTTGATAATTTATGATTTTTAAGGACCAAAAATGATTTTTCTTTCAAAATTATCCCACCAGGGACTAAATCTGCCAAAGTCTGTAACTCCAAGGACCAAATCTGTAAATTTCCAAAACTTTCCAATTTTTCACCAAAGGACTAAAGATGACAACTTATGATTTCAAAATGACCTTTGGTGATAATTTTCTATATTTTGAATATCCAGGGACTAGTTTTGTAATTTTATGAAAGTTGGGGGACTGAAACTGCCAGTTTTGCAAACTTTGTACGTTTTTCATCTGTTTTTGCTCATTTTGCATCTAAAACATATAAAACACGACTTTGAAATATTTTCAGTATTTTGATGCATTACTGAGTGTTTTTGTATGTTTTGCAGTTCAGATTAGACCAAAAATGATGAGTGTTTGAGCACTCATCACTACCTGACTTGATATATGCCTAAGTTACCTATTGCCAAAAGACCCTTGATCATGAGCCATTAATCACTGTTATGTGAACGCGAATATAATGAATAGATCTATTTAAGGTTTGACAGCCTATCCCATTAATACTTGACGGAATGCCATTATGCATGTGGTTAGTCGTATTAGTCGTGATATATTATATTTGAGTAAAAATAGGAATTGGCAAATCACCTATTACATGAGGGCAATATTATCATTAATTTGATAACACCTCCGTATTTACGGTATTTGTTAATGTTTTGCGTGTCATGAGACTTAGAGCAATATATACTGCAATATCAATTTTTAACTGATTGTATTCCAATACAATCTTACTTGTGTATCAAAATGATTACTAAATTCAAACTCTATAATATCACTCAACATTTTTGTTCACTTTTAAACATGTTATCTCAGGTATTTAGCAGGGGAAGCAAGCATGGAACGGACGGAAAAACTTCAAAACTTATCTACTTTATCTAAATTATGGTGTAAAATAAAAGATGTTTAATTTAGTTTAAAACATCAAGACTTTTATTATAATACTCTGATTGTGACCTCTTGTATTTGAATTTTTATTAATGAACTTATGTTTTAAAACGTCTCTTTCGAGTCGTTTTCTATCTTTATGACTTCGATCCTCACCGTAACACCCTAATTACTATTCCGCTGCCATATTACAAATTAGGGGGTGTTACATAGGGACCCTCCGATTGATATTTGTTGATATGGGTAATCAGGGTGAATGGCAACCTTTAGGTTTGGTATTTTAGCTGCGCACTGTTCTGGAACACTCTCCACTTCACTGGTTACTGTGTTACATTCTTTAGGCGGCACGGTAGTATTGTAGAGGGTGACAATGCCCCCTTCTACTGGGAATTTGAGCATCCCGTGTGCTGTGGATGGTACAGCACGCATGGATGATATTCCAGGTCTCCCAATGATGCTGTTGTACGGTGAAGGAGACTTGATTATCATGAAGTTTATCCAGGTTGCTGTAGAGTGTTGTTCATCACCAACGACTACAAGTAAGCGTAATTGCCCCATAGGCCATATTTTTTCTCCTGTAAAACCAGTCAGCGACGTCGTGGCCGGAATTAACTGACTTTGTATCTCTGGTCGCAGCCTCTTGAAACAGTGTTCATACAGAATGTCTGCGGATGCTCCTCCATCAATATACATTCGACGGATATCGTGTCCCCCAGTATGTATCTCAATGGTTAGCGGCTCTACTACTGCGTTGTCCGCAGCTAGAGTGGGGAAGGATATTTCATTCCCAACAGAGAATTTTTGACTGACCTTTTGCTTTGTCTTGCGCTGCCATGACTGTATCATATAAATAATGTCAGCCTTATCTTTGGATGGCTCTTTCTTACCTCCATTCTTTTGTTTATCCTTCCCTTCTTTAATATTTTTAACGAGATGATCCATTCTACACTCCTTTACTAGTTTTTCAATCAGTTGTTGTAGTTGGACACACTCGTTTGTGGTATGGACCTTTTGTCCATGGTATTTGCAGTATCCATTCCCTACACGCCGATCCTCTGGAGTGCGCATTGGTGGTGGTTTTGGGAAGTTTGCGCCTTCTGTTACAAATATCTCCCTCGAAGTTTTCGTAAGGGGGGTATATTTGTCATTGTCTCGTCTGCTTCCCTGGCTGCGATAATTCTTGCTGCGATTGCTACTCTGATCATTGGATTGTCTCCTAGGCTGTTCTTGCTGCCTATAATTTGAGTAGCCTTTTTTACTATCCACAGCAGCTGCTTCTCCTTGGATAAAGGACCTTGTGCGCTTCATTAGTTCATCGAAGGTTTGGGGAACCTTATCATTTAATTTCCTGATGAGTTCTGGGTTGTTAATCCCATTCATGAACCCCGAAATATTTAGTACTTCAGGACACGCCTTGATGTGTATACATTCATCCTTAAAGCGCTCCACGTAAGCACTGGTTGATTCCCCTTGGCGCTGTTTCACTCTGGCCAATTCAATAGGGTTCTTGGCTTCCTTCTCTGAGTGAAGTTCAAACGGAATGCTTTCCGCAACTCTTCAAACCCATCTATGCTCCTTCGTGGAAGCTTGCTAAACCAAGTTAGCGCATTCCCTACTAATGTGGAGTTAAACATATGACACCACACAGGTTGTGGCCAATTTTCGATAGTAGCAGCGGATTCGAAAATTTTTAGGTGGTCATCAGGATCACCCGTTCCATCATATGTTTTAATATTGATGGGCATGCGCCTTTTCTTGTGATCAGAGTAATCGCTGATGCGCCGTGTGAATGTATCAACTTTTTGGCGACGCCAAGGAAGAGATATGTCTTCGTCTTCTTCCTCGCGACGTCTTCCTCTGGACTTCCAGTGTCCTGTCTCTTTATCCTCGTTGTCCGAGGAGTCACTTGAGGAGAAGTCATCCCTTTTGCGGCGCTTGCGCTGTTTTTTCTCAGAGGAAGAGCTTGAGGGGCTTTCACTTGGGGAAGTTCGTCTTCCCAATCTGTCATGAATTCTTCTGCTTCCCGACCTTGAGGAGCTCTCGCTCGGTGAGCGTTGCTGTCCAAGTCTATCTTGTATCCTGCGACTACCAAGTTTGGAGTGAAAATTGGTACGCCTCTCATCGTCCTCGTATTCCTCCGAGTATTGTGAGTCAGATGTTGTACCAAGTCTATCATGGACATTGGTACGTCTTTCATTATTTTCACGCCCCTCCCCCCTCTGGTAGCGCGGTGGGGATGTTTCTGGGTTAAAGTTAAGTCGGGCTTGTAGGCTCTGGCTCGACCTTCTCATTGCCTCCTCTTGTATGAGGCTAGTTAAAGCTTCATAATTCTGTGATACAAAATTACTTAGCGTTAATTCAGGCGCGTCCTCTTCTAGTGCAACAATATCTGCTTCTGGGTTAGGTCCTCTATCTCGATTAGGCGCGCCTGGTGGCACAGTGTTGTCCACAATAGGTGCCGTTTGATGGGGAGTGTTGAAGAGAGTGCGCTGAAGTTCTTCAGTGCTTGGAACCACCGTGGTGGTTTGAGTAGTCCCTGTGGGCAGTTCTACTGCTGGGAGAATTAGGGTTGGGCTCGATTCTTGGTGGCCAGGCGCACTGGTTGTTCCAGAAGCCTGTCTAGTGATCGGATCTTGATGGTTCTTCCTCTGGGAATCACCACGTGTTTTCTCCAACTGCGGAGTCCGCTGGCTTGAGTTTTGTGTTTCGTCATTCTAGTTCTTAGTGTAGGGTCCCACGGATGGCGCCACTTGTTGATACAAAAGTTGGGCGTTCTTTGTTTTGGGTTCCTGTTCTCGTACCAATTAGATCTTAATGCTTGAGACCTACGCACTAAGAAAGCAAACAAACACCGTTAGGCTTATCGTGGGATTGTCTCCCACGATTATCCTCCGGCGTGAGAGTAAGTAATCGATTTTAGGGTTAGGGTTAGGGTTGTCAGTCGTACCTTTGACGAGAGTTGTGATATTGTTTATATAGGCACGAAATCCTTATTGGATGTGTGCGCCTCACTCTTCGGTATATATCCGATTTTGATATATATCCCTTAAATAAGAGATATCCATATCAAGACCATAAATAACTTTGGGTTTGGGCTTTCGTGAGCCCAAACCGTTAATATGGTAGCCCAATCATTGTCGTGATAGCCCACTTGTGGTGGGTTTGGGTCTTAGTAATGTTCATTATTCGGGTTCGTGATCCGAATATAGACTATACGTCATCATTTATATTTTGCTGTTGCAACAAAGAAGTTGTAGTTGCCAATTGTTAAGCATATACAACAAGGGGTTCGTGCTTTATAATTTTATTAGACGAGCATCCGTGCACAACAACAGTTGTTTGTTGGCCCCATCATCATCAGTCAAATAAAATACATCATTCCTTTGGGAAGAACCAATCAAAGAATTTCTTTATATCCCTTCTACTATTTCGTATGGTATTTTGTAGGGCTAAAGAATACATGGATAGCTTACAAAATCTATTTTTTCTTGTATTTCTTTTTTTTAAAGAAAAAAAAAGACTATTAAAACTAATAAAAAAGACTTCAAATCAATGAATATATAAAAAATTCTTAGTAATAGCTAATGCCTGCTCGCGTGATTTGGAATAGAGTAACTCTATTTAAAAAACATGAAGCAGCTCCATCTAAGATGAGATTTGAAAAATACTAGATTGCACAAAAAGTAGTTTTTGTATCAGAAAAGTTTTTAGAAGCAGTGCCTCATGGCTATGTCATAATAGATCCGAACACTTGCCCCGGATCGACTTCCAGATCATAATTGCTCTAGTGAATAACTAAAGAAAATAGATAGATGGGAGATAGAAAAACTAGAAAAGAAAGAAACTAATTATATAATAGAAATATCTCTCCGAGATTCACAAAATTTTATAGCGGTATAAGTTTCCAGTCGTGTACATTATATGATTGAATATTTTCGGACATTATAATGATTGAATAGTTTCCGCTAATAGGCACCTAATTAAGTTTTCAGCCGTGTATTAGTTTGTTTCCTTAAATAGATTTTGTTTTCACTTTTCACTTTCAAGAAAAGTTGGTTAGATGATTAGTTTTTGGTTTTTCACATTGATGAAAAATTACCAAAAGAGTTATATTTAGCTATAAGGCCATGGGGTACCGTGGCTTGCACTTGCGCCAAATCCCATGTGGCCAAGCAATTGGTGCCTCCACCTCCAAGCGATGACACCCCCACCTCCAAAAATCTTGTCCAGCGCCACTAAATTGGCGTGTGTGCAAGTAAGAAAATGCCAAAAGAAAACAACTAAACCACTAATCTTCCAATCTTTAAGCTGGTCTAGAGGGTTGATAAGATGTGCTTTTACCGATAGCAAGATCAACGCTTCGTTGCTGTCACCTTGGCAAAATAAGAACACAAACAAGAACAAGACTAGAAATAAAGTTTTGACATGAAAAATTGATGGAAATGAAAAATTGATTGATGGGTAATGATGAGAGAGAATGTGTGTATAACACTTGTCAAAATATGAATGTATTAAGTCTATTGAAAATTTGGTTTGTTTTTTTTTTAAAGATTTGTCATATTTGTGTTGAATTTTGATCATTTTTAGATCTTGGGAAGATGAATGCAAGTGAAGTAGTGATAACATGGGGATGATTTATTTTATTTGTTTTCTATTTATAAAATATTAATCTTGAAAAAAGAAATAAATATCATGAGGGAATGCGTTTTCTTCCTATACTCATTTGTCTAACTTAGTATATTAGTATGTGTGTATAGTATTCACATACATATAAATTTGGGAAAAATCTTTAATAATGTACCATACTTGTCACAAAAATTTATTTCGTGTAGCGTACAAAAAAAATAGCTTTTTGATGTACTTAACTTTCATTTTTGTCATTTTTAATGTATTTTCGTGACTCTTTTGCCCTTGGATTTTTAAATTTTTTAGGGGCAAAAATGTCAATAGTACATAAAAAAGGCCAAAAAATGAAAGTTCAGTACATCAAAAAGCTAATTTTTTTGTTCGCTACACGAAAGTAATTTTTGTGACAAGCATGGTACATTATTAAAGATTTTTCCCTATAAATTTAATGTAACTTTATAAAATTTAATATAACTTTAAAATAAAATTTATTTTGTTTGTGAAAAAAAAAAAGAAAAAAAATGTGGGTGGGGCTTATGAGTGAAGGGGTGTTTTGGTGTGTGAGTATTAAAAGTGGTGATGATGAGGTGACACTGAAAAAGGAAAATTAGCATGTCATGGTACCTCATGCTCTAACAAACAAGTGCTAATAATTTCTAATATTATATTTTTACATCCGAACATTAACCCGAACCTAAAAAAAGAAAAAGTTACGGCAAGCAATCCAATAGAGGGACTCTGCAAGTTTTAGACCAATTTCTGATAAGGCTTTCGAGTTTCGACTTTTGGTTCGCATAAGTATTTTGAAGATTACAAGGACCAAATAAATTAAAAAAAAAAAAAAAAAAAAAAAAAAAAAAAAAAAAAAAAACTATTTCTTTTAATCAAAATTTGATAATGTTTGCAAATTGTGTTGTATTTTAGTCCCAATGAAAATAACTACACATATATATGTTTGGGGAAGTTTATAAAGGCTGACAGGAGTTTAAACTTTTAAAAGAAGCTAACTTATATAATAAGGGTTTTTAATCATGCATGCTTACGAAAGCTTTTACGAAAAGTTTTACAATAGTTAGGTCATTGTGTGAATATAATTTTACTAATTATTTTGTAGATATAACATTTCTCATAGGGAAAAGCCCTTCTGTAAGTTTGAAACCGCTTATATAAGCTTAGCAAAACACTTCTTTATCCTGATAAGTTTGTGAGTCATTTTATAAAAAAACAATGTTGCCAGAATTCAGGGTGTGCTTGGTTCAAAATGGGAATGAGAAAGGCAAAGGGAATGCAAAGGAATGGAATGAAAATTATCATTATCTTTGATGGTGCTTGGTTTAAGAAAAACACATTAACCTCCAAGGTGGTGGTGGTGGTGGCTGCTGGTGGCTGTTGGTGGTGGTGGTGCTGTTGGTGATGGTGGTGGCGGCGGTAGTGATAGCTGCTGGTGGTGATGGTGGCTGGTGGTGGTGGTGGCGGCTGCTGCTGGTGGTCGTGGTCGTGGTCGTGGTGGCTGGTGGTGGTGGCTGCTAATGGTGGTGGCTGGTGGTGATGGTGGCTGGTAGTGGTGGTGGCGGCGGCTGCTGGTGGTCATGGTGGTGGTTGTTGGTGGTGGTGGCTGGTGGTGGTAGTGGTGGCTAGTGGTGGTAGTGGTGGCTGTTGGTGGTGGCTGCTAATGGTGGTGGCTGGTGGTGATGGTGGCTGGTGGTGGTGGTGGCGGCTGCTGCTGGTGGTCGTGGTGGTGGTTGCTGGTGGTGGTGGCGGCGGCTGCTGCTGGTGGTCGTGGTGGTGGTGGTTGCTGGTGGTGGCTGCTGCTGGTGTTGGTGGCTAGTGGTGGTGGTTGTGGCTGATGGTAGTGGCTGCTGGTGGTGGTAGCTGCTAATTGTGGTGGCTGGTGGTGCTGGGTAATCATTACCATACTTCCCAATTTACTGGGTAATGCCTCATTTCCCAATACTAAACAATGATTGCATTCCCTGATAATAACCAAGGCATGTTTAATCATTAACTTTCTCATTCCCAACCCATTACCCCCACCCAATTTTTTGATTCTCTTATAAACAAACCCAACCACCAAACCCACCCATGAAAAGTAGCAACACAACACATCTCTTGCTACGCCCACCACGACCTCGCCACAAGCTCGTAAAGAAATTGCCTCAAATTGCTTGCACTCACCGCTTGGCGCGGGTTCTATGCTAGTTGTGAAGGTAAATCTTTTACAGTACAGTTTTTGTATGAAATACTAGCTTTTTTTTTTTTTATGCTCACAAAGTGTTTGATAAAATGTCTCCAATAATTTCAGTTTTATCTTTTGATTATTTTCTAGGCTTTGTTTGCTTTTGTATTTTGTTACATCAATCACCAATAAGTATGTAATAATGTTATAATGCACATTATATTTGATAATATGTCACTGATAACAACATAAGTTCAAGCATAAATATGATTTCAACCAACATATATTCTACTAAGCTATTAGTTTTTATGAACATGATGAAATAACAACTTTAATGGATCCAAAAAAGCAACCCAATTCAGTTTTTGGTTTTACTTGGATGCTGAATTTTACTTCTTAATTTCAAGATTGGTTTTGGCGATATAATGACTTGTTGCATATAAAGATTTCTTATTTTAGTATTTATGTTTGGCGAGAATCACACTTCTTTTGTTGGGGTACTAATCGCATGATATAAACAATTTATATGAACGTCGATCAACACATTATTTGTGTCAATAGTAGCACCATGATGGTCTTAATGTTTGCACTGTTTTGTTTTATCTAATAGCAGCTTTTGCAGCCAAAAGAGTATGGATTCTAAACGTGATAACAACATAGTGAATGTAGACGGTGATAAACTAAGCAGCTTACCGGATGATCTTATCCATAAAATACTCTCTTTTATTAGCATTAAAGATGCTGTCAAAACCAGTGTTTTGTCATCTAGATGGAGGCATACATGGACTTCAATGCGCCATCTCAATTTTTCAACCGAGGATTTCTCTATGTCGGCCAGGTTTTCCCAGTTTGTTGAGCATGTTCTCTCTCACCGTAATCATCCAGTGCAAGTGTTTTCTGTCAAGCTTAGTTTTGGGGGACCTCCTACTCAGGCGTCTGTTGAAAGAATTCTAAACTATGCATCCTTTCACAATGTTCAACACCTGAGTGTTACATGCATGAGTCCTCATGAATATTTTGTATTCCCTCTTTCTCTTTTTAGTTCTCAATCTCTCAAACATCTTACTTTGACCGGTTCTCGTGAGGACGTGATTTTCATCAAACTCGAATCAAATTGGGAGCTACCAGCCTTAACAACTTTGTATCTCAGTAATTTCCAATTGTATGAGGAAAGCAGTGAGATTTTCTCCAACTGTCCGAATTTGAAAAATCTCACCTTAAAGAATTGCATAAAATTTGGAAGGGGTCAGTTTAATATTTATCACTCTCAACTATTGAATCTCACACTTGAAAGAATATGCGCTCATGTGTATGTAGAAGCGCCTCAACTCAAGACACTGACTGTGAATATCAGTAGAGGTTATTGTTCTTTGAAGTTTTCTGGAGATGTTCTTTCTTTGGAGAAGGTGGATATGTGTATTACCAATGTGTCACATGTTCATGAGATTATTGGTTTCTTTAAACAATTTCACAGTGTCAAAATTCTTACACTTAACTTGGAAATTGTCGAGGTATGTTGTTATTGGTGGTTTTCTAATGTGCCTATTACAAAGATTATATTTATATATGAAAATACACCATGATTGTGTGAGCTTAAAAACAATTGGAACAAAACAAGCTTGTTTTATATCACAGATCATGATTATTTTACTCTGGAGTTCTTACTAATTATATGCATGCTAAAACGGTTAAATAGGACAATATATCAACAAATTTAGGATTCCTAATAAAGTGAGTGAGATATATATTCTACTAGCATGTTACATGAATAAAGGACTAGCGACAAACAGTTTTTGGTACTTTTTTGTTTATTATGATGGTTTCCGGTGGTGTTCGGCGTCTAGGGGTGGTGGTGTAAGGGAAAAGGGAAAGAATTGTGACACGTTGCACTATCATTCAGCTATGTTTGAAGTATGGCTTGGATGATAAATTATATGATAGCTGTCATTATTATAAAGATTTTCTTAAGATGCTTCTCTTTACAGGGATAATCTAATTTTCCAACTTTTATTTCAGCTTCTTTCTTCATCCATTAAACTAATCTCTCATCAACCTTCTCCATTTGCTAATTTGGAGAGTTTAGAGATTTATCCGGTAGACAAACACATGGATGGGTATGCAGAAACGAACGTAAATGTGTATTCGTTTGTTAAGAACTATTTCTTAGATAATTCTCCAAGTGCCACACTCAGAATGGTTTTACGCGAGGTATTTACACCTTGAGGTGTATTCTTACATATATGCCATTGTTCATTTACTCATTGCTATAATGCTCTAAAGTTCTTATTCAAGATAAGTTTGAGACACTGTATCGGAAAGGGCATATAAGTTGGGTATTTGTGATGATAAATGGAGAGTATGTATAGTTTTATGTTTAAACCTATGATACATGGAAACCGTGCAGGAAATTGAAGTACATGAACTTATGGAGCTTATGTTAAAACTGGGGAAAGCCAAAATGCGTAAAAAGGGGAAGGTTGATTATCTGAGGGTAGAACAAGAGACAAGAAGGCAATTGCCGTTAGGAGAAAGGATCGAAAGCTATTGGAAGGATTTCTTTGAGTCGTTTGAGGAAGGGGATAGATGGACTAACCATATCATTTCAATGGTTCGGCAGATTGAAACGTTATTGCAAAAGCTGCCTAAATTGCGGAGGAATAAGATGCAATTTGTGTATTCTAGTCTGTGTGCAGAGGCTGATACTATCATGACAGGGCGTATGAGAGTCTAATGTGATCATAAACCAAGCCGTTTACATGTAGACTTCTATGAACTTGCTACAACATCACACCCGCCTTCTTTATACATTGAAAACTTTAATTTACATATCTTATACCTCCGTCCCACAATAATTGTCCACTTTTTTGAGTCTTTTTTATTCAACTTTGACTATAAATATTTGTATTTGTTTAATATAATACTTGATGAAAAATATATGAATAGTTTGGGTTTTAAATGTATTTTCATTGGTATAATTTTCATCAAGTACTATATAACAAAAATAAAAATATTAATGGTCAAAGTTGAAAAAAAAAAAAGATTCAAAAAATTTAAAGTGGACATTATTGTGGGACGGAGGATCTATACTGGATGTCCTAAGCCGTTCCTATGCTTCGTTTTCAGGTTACCTGGTGCATTACTCGGCATCTAACCTTCGCCCTTTCGGCCCCTTGGGATGGTAAAGAAACTGATTATGCGTATGAACTTAATTGTTGTTAGTTGCCGTTATTGTGCATACATTATTAATATTTCTAGTTTGTATTGACCTAAAATTTTCAAGTATGATACTTATTGGATGTCAGGATGTTGGATGACAAGCGTCACTAGATTTAGTAATTACGTATCAACTTAAGTATGAAACATTGGCGACATGATGCTGGTAAAAAAATGCTCTGTTGGTGATTCACCTCAATTCATTTCTTGTTTGATCTCATAACAAATATAATACTTTATCACTTTTAATGGTTGCTAACTTGGTCTGTAATTTCTTATGGAGGTTTGATAGGCAAAAATGTGTTACGTCATGCATAGGGTCAAAATCTTTATTATATGATCGAAAAATACGGAGTGGGTCTATTTCATGTAGCAATTAAGTTGCCAGCTTTGTTTCAATTTTGCAAATGGGCTTGGACAGTAAGTACTACGACAAAATCAACTCTTATTAAACACTACAGATCATCTACTATCAAAGTATTACCACACTATTATGCATTTATTAGTAAGGTGGTGTTTGTTTTAAAAAAAATGCCTCTTAACAATATCTTAATCTGATTCATTCAGACACGGTCAGACATTTAAGTCATTAAGACTTTGTTTTTTTCTGTCATTTAAAGGCAATAAGCAATCTTTGTTAAGAGCGTTTGTTTTTTCCAACCATTAAGAGGCAGTAAGAGGCATAAATCTCTTATTGAAGATGTGGAGGGGGTGTCTTAACACCTCTTAATATCTCCTTTTTTATATATTATTATTATTTATTTATTTATTTATTTATCTTTTTTATTTATTTATTTTTTATCTTGTTTCACCCTTATTTATTGTATTAAAAGTATTAAATAGAATCACTGCGTATGTTTTGTTACAATAAAGAATGTATAAGATGATATGTGACATTACATTTTTTTTTAAAGTTGAGGGTTCGGTCTCGGACTCATATATCTCAACTCTAACGTGATCCATATAGTTAATCGTTTTAAAAAGTTCAATTTAAACTCCGCCACATTTATTTTTGTCAAATAAACATGAAATCACATGTTTTGTTTAAAATACTGTTAAGTTTAAATTGATTATATTATAAAATTTGGTTTCCTATATTTAATAAAATTTATTTATTGTGCAAATGCAATGGTTTTATATTTAAATCTTAAAAACTTGTAGTTTAACACATCCAGACCTTTTTTTAGAAAAAAAAAACAGTTTTATTTGAGTCGGATTCAGATTTCTCTACCACTTATTCAGATTAAGATGGGAATCACATTCAGACTTTTCTACCTCATATTCAAATTCAAATGTGCGAATCAGATTCAGAGTCAGAACCTCCTAATAAACAAACAACACGTCGTGGTTAAAGAAAATTAACAAGATTTAGTTCAAATATTATAAAGTGGGAAAATGGACCAGGCTCGCGTTTTTTTTTTTTTTTTTTTTTTTTTTTTTTTTTTTTTTAACAATGATACTTATTTTGGTTAAATATATTATAGCAAGAAAGATAACATTATTGATAGCTTATACTATAATAATTAAAAAAATATTATCTAATAAGGAAACTTTTTTTTTTTTCTCTTCGAAATATAAAAGTCACCACTTGAGGTTTTCCTTTATTATATAAAAAAAAATTCAGAGTGATTTTAAAGAGGGTGGTAACTATAAGAGAGTATTATTACAGTCTCTAATTGATGGCTCACATTCGATAATTCACTTGATAAGAGATAGTCGTTTTTTATTTTTATTATTTATTTATTTATTTATTTGTTTATTTTTCCGGCTATTTTGAAGCCAGTGATATTTCTTTTTACAAACAATATAAAACGAGAAAGAGATAATGATGCTTAGATTTTAAGATGGACATAAATTGTGGGATATACTAAGATTTACTGTATAAAAACATGCATAAGTAGAAGTCAAAATGAGTTAGAAAAGCAATTCTTGTAGGATATGTTGAATTAAGGGCCTGTTTGGTAAAGGGTGTGAGTAGGATTTGAATGAAATATTTTTTTTTTCAATTCTTTAATTGTTAAAGCATCTTTCCACTTACACATATCTTCATTTAAAAAGTTGATCCCCCCCCCCCCCCCCCCCCCCCCCCCCCCCCCCATTTTGCATGGTTTCATGAAATCAAATAACAAATGGTACCAATTTTTTATTTTATAAATTCTTTCAACCACATATTATATACATGAAATTTTCTTTTTTTTTTTAAATAACAATTAATTTTCCTCTCTCCAAATTTTTCTTTCAAAACAATCCTAAATCCAAATCCAAATACAACCCCATTTACAAACCAAAAGCATCACAAAATGTACAATATATTTTGATGGCAGAAGCCCTTCTTTTTAAACGTGGTGGCAGAAGTCCTAAGTGCATCTACAATACATCAAGTTTTTAAAGACTTGATGCATTTAATACCTTAATTGTTGCATTTATTTTCCTATACAAAAAGTTTTTCTTCAAAATCTTGTGTAATGCTAAAAAGTCTTATAATGGCTTTTTTAGTGTACCACACTTGTGTCATTTAAGTCTTCAATTAATGAAAATAGCTAGGTTAGTTCTATGTCAAACGCTTGTTATCTACTAAGTCATCTTCAAAAAGTCTGGGGAAAAACTTTTGTTGCAATGCACCAAGTCATGCAAAACACTTATTACATAGTTAAAAATCTTTTGTAAACCAATGCATTGTAGTTGAAGTCTTAATTTACCCATATCTTGGGTGTGGAAGATGATCTTTCTTTGAGAATGGCTTATGTAAAGAACCTTTAGACAATGTGCAATATTTTTTACATTGATAGTTGAGTTGATTTTGACTTTGCTGTATATTGTGTGTGGAGACCTATTAGTGTTTGGGTTTTTCTTGCCTTAATCTTTCTTTTGTGCATCTGTTGATTAATACTGTGTACTTGGTGTGTGATGTAGAAACCACATGTAGCTTATTTACTTACTTGTGTATTATCTCTAACAAGTCTGTGTGACAACATTAAAAGAACGCATACAATATCATAATTTATGTAACCTATGTTTGTTGTTTCATATAAGTGTGCCTAAGAGAAGTAAAGAGTATGCGTAAGCAAAAGCATAAGGAGGTCATTGAAATAAATTATCATTGAAATAAATTAATCTACTTATTTTCAAAATATGTGAGCTTCAAAAGGTTAAAGTTTTAATATTTCATATTTTGATAATAACACTAACTTTTCTAGATAGCTTACTTTCATAGTTTCACTGATACAATCAAACTCGGATATAAAAGTAATTAACAGATGCAAAATTATGAGAACGCTTAATTTAACGACTGGTTATTAATCACTGTGATAGATGAAAGCTTTTTAGTAATGTAAATGCAATTGTGTTATATGTTGGACAATCAACACATTACATACGTTCTGCAAGTATTCGGTTTGAAATGTAAAGCAAATGAAATAGGAGACTGAGTGATTTTATGATGTTATTAAGGGTATAATAGGAATTTGAAGATGCAAATTTACTTTTATTTGAATTTATATTGATTTGGGTAAATATGACAAATACGTAGTATGATATTTATATTTGGTATATATGACATTATGATTTTTAGGTGGGTAAATATGACATTAGTATGTTTCAATTGGGTGTATATGGAATTAACCCAAAAATCTTCACCGTTTGCTCGGTCAACGGTTTTACGATATAGTTTGCTTTTCGGAAGTTGTTTTCATTCACCAACAATTCTTTTAGAGGCGTTTGATTCAATATATTGTAGGTTCTTTAGGTGTTTTATACCTTGTGGTTTATGTGGCATGTCAATAGACATGGATACAGTTGTGTGTTCGCACAAGTGGTCTGGATTACTCTTTGGAAGTTTGGTCATGACAACGGGTCAGTTCTAGTATACTATTAAAGGCCGTCAATTCCCTGATTTTGTTATGAGCAAAGCTTTTTCCAGTGTCATTTGGGTTTTAGCAAGATTTGACTGCTAGATGAGGAGGGGTGTGTGGCTCTATTAACTCTCTTGCAAAGTCTTAAACCTCCAATTCCTCTGCATCAAGTTGGATGGGGAAGCAACATTTAACCTTGTTCGAGTTTCAAGCCAAGCTTCCTTGTCAGCATACCATGCTAAGGTTCATTTTCAGTGGCTCATGTTTATAACAAGCGTTGTCCAAGTTGGTAAAAGCTTTTGACTATCATCACTAAAATGTGAGTGGTCTTAAGTTCAAATCCTATTTGGTGCAAACAGCCCGAAGCTATCACATCAACCTCACCAAATGGGAAGACTTGACGGTTTGAGTCTGTATGATGATGGGCTCAAGCCTCATCGATTAGTCGACCAAAGTGTCTGAAACCATGGTTACCAATGAAAAATTAAGAAAAGTAAAAGCAATAGGTGGGTTTAAGTTCAAGTCCAAGCAACGATGAGTGGGTTCAAGTTCAATTTCAAGTCCAATAATATCAGGCGGGTTCATGTTTAAGCCAGAAGTAACATCAAATGGGTTCAAGTTAAACCCAGAGTTTTTAATAGCTTTTAAAATGGGTTTTTCCCCATATTAAAACAAAGCAAAACATCTTGCTCTCACTATCTAGCTTTGATTGTATTTCTATCAATACATATTCTGCTTTTGCCAAAATTAAGGGGGTGCTTGGTGGGGGGTAAAGGAGGGGTGGGGAATGGGTAAGGAATTGAAAAAGGCCCACATTCTTTGAATAATGGTGCTTGGTAAAGGAGGGGTAAGGTATTGATTACCCCGTAGTGGGTAATCAACCATTATAAATTAAATTGGGGGGTAAGGTATTGATTACCCACCTAACTCATTCCTTTGCATTCCTTTCCTTTTTCCTTTCCCCACTTTGAACCAAGCGGACCCTAAAAGTAGAGATAGGAATCTAGACCTAGCTATCCAAAATGTATGATTTTTGTTAGGATTTACCTTCAAGGAGTCGAAACATGAACTAATACATTTAGTACTGTAAGAAATGAACCTGGTTAAATCGATCAAATAGATGAGTCCATCGAAGTATATTTACCACTTAATTTTGACTTTTTTATGTGATTATACATACAATTTCTAGTTTATATTAATAGGTTCGAAAACTAGATAAACAACCAACAGTGATGGCACAGACCCATGCCACATCTAGGTCAAGAGTCTAAAATACTTCGATTTGGTGTGAAAGTAACAAGTTGTGGGCTCAACGAACTTGGCTGAATATACATGGGAAATTTAAAAACACCACAACCTGGTTCCGAACTGATGACTAAAGTGGTCACTAAAAGTGACCAAAAACTGTCCTCAAAACCTACTACTGCCATAAGCAGAAGTTTTAGACAATTGATCAAATTCATAAAAAAGCAAAATACCCAAGGTTGATGAGCCATGCATTGCAGATGAGATTGACCAAGATGATGTTTGAAATAATGTACACAGGCCATCAATGCATAACTTTAACAAGCTTAGAATAATACAAATGATTATTTACAAAATGTTGCCACCCTTGAACAACATCAAGGGTGTCTTTGTATTTGTTTAGACAATATTGTCACAGATTTCAGCCGGAAATGGCATAAATGAAACCAAGTCAATACATGAATGGCCTGTTGTCTTGTTATGATATTTGGTAAACCTCAACTTTTTTAAATAACAGGGTATACAATCTTATCATTTTAATGCTTGGCGAGAAGAGTGCATCTAATCATCTATGTTATCACCTATCAGAAATATTAAACATCAAAGTTGCTTCATTTCTAAGAAGAGAGACCACAATAGCAAAGAGAGAATATCCAACACTAGCAAAGTTGCTTCATTTCTAAGAAGAGAGACCACAATAGCAAAGAGAGAATATCCAACACTAGTATGCTTTTTCCAAATATAAATTATAAGGTGACCACAGATTTGCCAGAAAAATATAGTGACACTTTCATCTCAGTTGACTTTGTCTAAGATACTAGCAACAAAATACAAGACAAAGGGGCCTAAATAATAAAACTTCGAAGTAAAAGGTCTAAGTTGCATGTCTCCTCTTAACTTTGTACAAGATTTAGGAAAGAGGGTGAACCTGTCATTCCACTAAGCTTGTATTGGTTTCCCCTGCCGGTATTTCGTCATAGGCACCAGTTTCTTGGTTATATGAGTACCTGGTTATGCGACAACAAAGTTTTTAACATTAGAAAAGAATTTTAAAAAATGTTAATTCATCATCAGATATGTTACTGAGAGAAGACTGACATAAAGAAAAGAAAACTGAAACTGCGATTACAAATTGCCAGATAACATACAATGTCAACCCAACTAGTTAAAAATAGTCAATTATATGATATTTTTAATGGGTCAAGTAAATTAAAAACGTTAGCTGAAAAAAGCAGGGTCAAACACGCTGTCGGCCTGTGACCCACGCAATGTCACCCTAAGTGTATAATTGTAAAACCTCTTAATTAAGAAGATTATTATTAGAATTTACTGCAATTGTACAAGGCACACTAATTGTCTAAAAAAAGACCTAAAAACTATATGCCAACCCATTTCAACCCGCACCAAACTGAGAATGAGCAAATACTTGAATAGCATTCACATTACATATTCCAAGTTTCAAAAATACAACTTTTAAACACTCCCTGCTACAAGTATGTTTTTACACCTATTTTGATGTTCGCATGGAGTCTCACCAAATAATGAGATTCACAGTCCAAAATAAAGGGTGTCTTACCACAGTCCAGATCCTGCATTGCAATACAGTCCAGAAGAGGCGTCATAATAATATCCCAAACTGCTGCTGTAGTAATACCTGAAGAAAGAAAACATCAGAAAGTAAATAAACTGATAGAAAAAAGAAAAAGAAGGAAAGCAAATGACAAGGTGATATAAGACACAACGTTGTTCAATGTCAACCATCATCTAGTAGACCATAGACAATACCTTCATGACAGACAGATATGTATAATACAGATATATACTCCAAATAAAACATATAGATACCATGTACACAAAATAACAGAATGATATGAAGAAAGAGACACATACCCTGAAGATTCATCAAATACAGTCATTTTGTGTAGGCCCGGTGCCTGCAAGCGAAAACAAAATTCATTTTATATTATAATCAAAAGCAACTGATAGATAATATGAACAAAAAAAAAGGGTTCCCGCAAGCGAAAACAAAATTCATTTTAGTAATATAAACAAAATTTATAAAGATACTACTCCCTCCGTCCCAAGCTAAAGGGGAATGTACACATTGCTATTTTGGTACATCTCAATATAAGTGTCTTGCTTCCACAAGTTTTTAAAAGTGCACATTTAATTTGGGACGGAGGAAGTACTTCGCACATCAACCAGAACCCATATATACTTACCATTTGGTGTACTGTCAGTAGCTGTTTCATCATCATTTTCTGCAAACATGTCAAAGTCATCATCCTCCTTGACTGAGGTAGTATCAGCTGCATGTGCTCCGTTGGTTCCAGAGGTATCAGGTTGTATGTTTCCTGAACTTGAAGAGGTTCCTTCCCCTCTAGCTCGTGCTAGCTTCTCGAATCCCTCTTTAAGTTAAGAAAACACGAATATGAGAGTAGTGTTAACAGATAGCTGTTTACATAATTTAACTCTTCATAGAATCTCGGTTCTTTCCTCATTAGGATTGACTATTTATTTTAACTATTTTATAAGCAGCTAATTTGTTAATTATGATCACAAAAAATTTACTTTATCGTACCTATATATCAAACTAATTAGGAGGTTGTGCGCTTTAAAAACGTTAGCAACACAGTTGTTCCCTCTTAGGTTAAAAGCACTTATTTCACCCATTTGAGATTTAACACAACCCAAAAAAGACCCATACATAAGAATAGTGGGTCGATATTGCTACCTCTAATTCACTATTATAGGAAAAACAGAAAATTAAGGATGTGTTTAGTTAAAAGAAAACACCATTTTTTGTTTTGCACAAAACAAGAAAAATAAAGATCGCATTCAAATCAAGATCTGCATCAAATTCTCCACCAAATACAATTTTTGCATTTTTTTAATCTAAAAAAGGGAAGTAGAAAACACACATTTTTTGATGTTCTCTTTGTTCCCCTTGTAACCCAAAACCCGTCTTCCTTTCTTCAAAATAGAAAATACAATACCATTTGAACATGTTTTCTATGTTTTGTGGAGATTATAATCAATAAAAAATAGAAAATTAAATAATTTGTTTCTCCAACTAAACGCACCCTAAGGTTCTCTATATTGTTCAGTAAGAATCTTCATGATGGTGATGAATAAAAAAAGCTAGGGATAGTTCAAACCTGCTTCTCTCTGGAAGACCTCCTGTTTTTCGTGATATACATCTGCAGCAAATTAAAATTTTGAAATAAATTAGAAAGTTGACAAATTCATATGAGATCCTAACCAAATATTAAAAGAAGACGGTCTCAACTGTAGTCTCCATCCTCCATTAGTTTCATGGCATCTTCAGTTAGTTGATCAAATACAGCTTTGGTTTTAGCTGGCATCTTTTCCTTTCTGCTATTGGAAGTTCCTTTCAGCCTTCTTAAAGCTTGCAAGACCTGAAAAAGAATATTTTACATTTTTACTTGATATGAGATTGCTGCAAAATATTTTACAGAATGAAACGAAACTAGATCCATTGATGGGGGTATTCAAATAATTATTATTACTATAATCAATCATAAAAATTAAGCCTGGCTTAGTTGGACTACTAATTCTAATAAGTAGTCCAACTAAGAAATGGGTGGGTCTTTCAAAGGGCTGACCAGATATTCTATGGCTGGAATTGACTTAGGCACTCCTTCAGCCATGTCAATCCACTAAGAAGAGCATTATTCGTTCCATATGGAGGTGTGATAATTTTTTTAAAAGGGACACATAAACCCTCCTTCAAAACATAATCAACCCACTCTATCATCATACACCCAACTTCATGGCTACACATATAGTTTTTCTGCCTCATGTAATCTGATATTTTAGGGACCGGCAACAACCTTTGACCCCACAACGGAACACCACCTATAGAATTATGACTGCCCTTTATAGTCCTCACACCTCTTTTATCAAAATTTCCACACTATGTTTAGCAACTTGCCGCATCAACAGAAAGAGTTAAAGGTTTGTTATTAAGCATAAAGCCATAAATACATACATCACAGAGAGAAATAATATACACATACGAGAGCTAAAAACAGAAAGCTTAGGTACGAGATCCAAAATTGTTTAATTGATATTTTCTTCTAAAACTTAATTCTGGATTTTCATTTTGTTAGTAAATTAGAAAGGAAAGATTAGAGAGAGAAAAGAAAGATTAGAGAGGAAAAAGAAAAACTTTTTTATGATCAAGTCATCAAGAAAAATGAGGATATCAATCACAGATACGAGAAAAGAGTGTCCGGTTATCTGGCGAATTTACAAAAGTTTCACGGCCACCAACTGACCTACATGACCACCTTGTCAACTGATGTGGGGCGTATTCAACTTGATCCCAGTGTGATTTATGCTTTTATTAACAGTTTCCATCCCAACGTCAGGAACGGGGAAGAAAAAACGAAATTAGAGAGCTCTACTTATCAAGTTCAAGCAGGCTTGCTTTTCCACTCAACTTAAACGGCCACAGATAAATCTAAGTTCTTAAGATGTTAATAACAATAATATTAGTGGCAAACTATTAATACCAGATTCTTTAAGCCTAAATCCAGTAGCACTATTACTAAGATGTGTAAATAGGGAAAAGAACAGGTAGCAAGTTTATTGCAAGGCTCTTGATATATTGGAGCATAAATACTGCACCAGATGACAGAATCGATCTAGAGCTAAAACATCGGAAAAAACACTCCACATACTATGGCACACTGACATAATGATACTATGACATCTGACATGCTTTATATCCAATTAGGGACCAAAACAAAATCAGGCATGAGCCCAAGTAGTCTAAAATATTTTTAAGCTAGTAGGAACAACTCAAAAAAAGCACAATCTTAACAAAAAGATGATTTACAATAATAAGATGCAATTCTCAAATATCATGTAAGCATCTGTAAGTTCATACCGTATACACCGTATTATGTAGATGTTAGTCACTATTTAATAATACTGTAAAGAAGTATCAAACATAATACTTTATTCATCAAGCAGTTCTACAAAAGGGGACAAGAAGAGTGAACTAAAAGGAGGGACAGGAAACCAGTTAAAATTCTAGAATCCTACCTACCCTAAGAAGTGAGAACTAACACTAGCAGAAAAAAGGTATGAATGAAGGCTACAGAGATGAGAGATTGTAACAAAAAACTGATACAAACCTCATTCTGATATAGAGATATAAACGGTAAATAATAACAAAGAGAGAATAATCGATGTTCAAGAGGTCAAATAAGCTCTCCAAATAGTGATACCAAATCACTAAGTCATTCTGTCTCATTCATAACATTCTGCATGAAAGACATATAATATTAAATATCCTAATATAGCTATGGTTCTTAGTCTTTTCTATAAATAAAACCTATCCAATACATAAATAAGATATTTTTAATACGTTTCTAACAATAATATCGATAATAATAAACCCATAATTCTAGATCATATAAAAAACTTACTGTCTCCCCTGGTTCAAGTGCATCAGCAATCCGTCTCTTGATACTTCCAATATCTTGACTTGTAAGGTCAGCAGCTTCAACTATATCATTTGTGACGACTGAGTGTTTTTGTGCAAGAATTGGTTGATCAGCAATGCTTTCAAGCCATGCATCCTACAAAGTTACTCAAAGAAATAAGGATTAAAAAGGTAAAAAAGTTCACTTTATGGCAGCCATGGATCTGAAATTGTACCTTGATGTCCTTATTAACGTACTCGACATAATTTCCAGTCTGGTCAAAATAGCCTTCTTTCCTTTCTTCTTCAAGATTAAAAGGCATAAGCTCAGTTCCATCATCTTCGAGTGCCTCATTATCCTGCCAGAAGCAACCCCTCATTATTGGTGTTGTTTAAGAATATATAATATCAACAAAACGCAAATTGGATTGTCATATATTTATATCATTATTGAGCGCTTGTATCCTGAAATAGCAAATAACAATTAGCTAACTTCATCAATTCTTAGAGCTCTGAACTTTCTGGAATGCATGAATTTTCAGGTCATTTTATGATGGCACATGTGGCAGATGTGACACTTGTATACTTGATTAAATAAGAGGTTTGCATCTTATAGCTTAAAATATTAGTATAGTAAGTACTCCCAATAGAATTTAAAGTGACCGTTTATTATCAGTAAATGACTAACTCACATGAATCAGTATCATGAAGCCAACAAAGCCATCAGCAACAGATGTATGAATTTAAAGATACCAAGTATTGCATGTTGATAAGTACGAAACTACGAATTCATAAACATTTTACCTTAGGGCATTCCTCAAAAAACTGTTACATTCTTTCAATTATTAGAAACTTGAAAAGTGTACTGAATTTGGATTGCAAAAAATTGAGTTTCTCTCTAAACATTAAATGTTCTAGTATAGCTTTAAGTAGAGATAGAAAGCCGACTGAAATATTACGGTTCTTATTAATTTACTTATTTATCTAAATCTACATATAAATCTCCAATTTCTGATAGAACAGCTATTCTAAATGACTAAATCCATTGTTCAATCCTTTAAGCTTTACAAAAAAAATGATAACAATAAATAAATAAATGATACTATTAAGTTTACGGTATGACTCTTGTCTGATGGTGCTAGACTGGGGCTTAAAAGACAAAAGTTGAAATTCGTTTGGGTTATCATATGAATTGAACAAGGCTTGATTAGTTTTTAATAAGGTTTAAAGCTACCTAACAATAACTTAACAATCCGTTAACACCTAATTAATCCATGCCAGGACCGATTGATCTTGTTTCAGCAAATGAAATGCTTAATTCAACAAGTAGTTACATATATAAACAGTGAAGAGGGCTTATTGCATAGAAAACCGATTAACTAGCCCTGCGCAGGGACCGTTAGCATACTGAAAACTTTAGTGGCCTCACTCAGGTTCCTAGATTAACATATCTATAATTAACGCCAAGTGACATCCAAGTAGAAGCTAAAACTTTGTAAGTATACACAATATACTAAATCATGTTTACACTTCCATTTAATCCTAACATGGCAGCACACGCTAGCTCAGCATAAATCACCTGAAACCATGTATAATGATATAAAAATAGATGTCTCACTGATGCCTTTTACGCGCAATGTCTAATTGCACGAAACTGATTTAACTTGACATCTTCCAGAAAATATAACTATATAGTAAGTGATGCATTTGCTGATGTGCATGAGGGAGACCATACAGCCAACAGAGACACACTTTCGAATAAAAATATTTGAGCGCAGTAGTTGGGATAATCACAGGCCAATTTTTGTTTATCCACCAGTTTATTTGGTCGCTTAGTTGTTACTATATCTAGAATAATATGTTAGTTTGATATTTTATAATTATAATTAACCTAAGAAAATTAAATAAAAACATAATATAATGAAAACGACGAGACGAAAAAAAGAGAGATTAAAAATACCTTATAACGCATTTCAGAATGCGCTACAACATCAAGAAGATCTCCATTTTCATCAATAGTAAGTCCAGCTTTATTTTGATTTCGTCGTGCAGACTTCGCTTTAGCAACAACCTTAGCCTCTTCCGATTCATCTTCAGCGACTTGAGGTACACTAGCTGAGGTAGTTGGCACTTCATCTCCAGGCTTCGACTTCTTCTTCGGAAACCTTACTCTCTTTTCCCTGCATATGAATTCATGAAAAAGCCACAAATTACCATAATATAGCAGACCAAAAAAAAAAAACACAGCACCAAATGCCTACTAAGCGTAATCCAAGTAACAAGCATTCAAAGTCACACATCCCGAATCATAAAAGAACTCCCTTTCCACTAGACCTGTGGAAGTACGTTACATCATAGCTTCCTTCCGAGGCCAACCGAAGCCTCAATGTTTCAATTAAAAACACGGCCGTCTCAAATCACATACACATATTCTTTTCGATTTATTTATAAATAGCACATTAACTTCACATTCAATCTAAAATAACAAAGTAAGTTGTATACAAACTGTTATACATTCGATACAAATACTTCAACAGTATCTCGTTTCGATAACGCTAACAAAACTAATCCAGACATTATCTCCTATATCATGCTCCAATACCGCATAAGCTATAAACTTATTCGTACACTTTGAATATACAAACTATGTTATATTCTACTTATTTAATCCTTTTAACAGCATACGTATAAATGTATAATTGTTCAAACACTTGAAAAACAGTTTATCAATGTATCCCTTTATGGGGGTGTTTGTTTAAGCTTATATTTGGGCTTGTGAGCTCATAAAGTCATAAGCCACACATAAGCTTAAACAAAACCCCCTATAACAACTAATCCAAACACTATATTCTGTGTCGCGTTTTTCGATACCACATAACCTAATAACTTATTAGGTAATAAGTAAATAAACATACTATGCTATAGTTTATCATTATTAAGAAACAGTGTATGGCTTATCGCATTTCAACACCACTAAAACTAATCCAAACACTGTCTTCTACGTCACGTTTCAACGCCGCATAACCTGAAAACTTAGCATACACTCCGAGTAAACAAACGATGTCACATTTCACTCTAACTAATCCTTTTATAAACCCTAAATTTAACCAAAAAGTTTAAATATATAATATTCTATTATTAATAATTGAATAAAAGAAACTAATGGATTAAAATAAGCAGAAGATGAAATAGAATTAACTACAAACCCTAACAACAATATAACGGAAAGTAACGGTAAAAAAGGGAAGGTTGAGGTAGTTACGGGGGTTGACGGTTGAGTTCGTCGTCGTCTCCGTTGTCGTCGAAGCCGGAGTGTGGGCGTTTGCGCGATGGTTTTGAATCCATTTGTTTCAATAATGTGTGTGTGTGTGTGTGTGTGTGTGTGTGTGTTTGGTTTTTTAATTGGTTTGTTTTATTGTTTTTCTTTTTAATTGGGATGAAGGCGGTGGTGTTTGGGTGAAAGAGGTGATTATCTAAGTTGTTGATATATTGGGTGACCGATCGAGATCGAGACCGAGAAAACCGATCTGACCGAAGGACTATCGGTCCGGTCTCGGTCATAATATTTTCTTTTTTTCGATCTTGGTCTGGTTTGGTTTGGTCCGGTTCGGATCGGTCTTACGTAAAAATCGACTATTATGTTCGGTCCGGTCCTCGGTCTTGAGGTTTGGTCGAATTCGGTCTCGGTCCGATCTGATTTTGGTTGGTCCGGTCCGGTTTTGGGCCGATGCTCACCCTTATAACGGTGTGGTTTGAGTTAGTATTTTGTCAAAACCGAAATTCAATTGGAATAATTGGTTTTTGTGAAACCCAAAACTGAAATCGGTTTTCTTTGGTTTTGCAGTTATTATGGTTTTAACCGTTTATATATGGGTGTGGTCAAATAATATCGAGAAACTTGTTTAGGGATGGAAATGAGGCGGGGAATATCGAAGATCGTATTTATCATCAATGGCGGATCTAGCGCAAAATCTAAGGTGGTTCATTTATTAAGTTAAAGTAAAAAAATAAGGTTCTAACTTAAACGAGAAAATAATATGACACAACAAAACATATATGATTTCTCCATATGAAATAGTTAAAATGTTAAGAGTTGAGTATTTTTATTGAAGAAAAACTAACACACGTATACATCTTTTTTAAACGGAGTTGCGTATTTAATTACCGTTATGTAAGAAACCCTTATATCAAACCATACATTTTAATGTTTCGGTTTCAATGTATGGCATGAAACAAATAGAAAAATATAACATGATACATAGTGAAAATTTTACATAAATACAATTAAATTAACAAATACCTTGTAGTACTTAAAAATTAGTGGCAATTTCATTCATATACTTGCAAAATTCAAAAATTTCATATATATCTTTTTGATGCATTAAATGCATTGTACTTTATGCATCAAAAACTTGTAAAAAGGATATATATGAAATTTTTGAAATTTTCAAGGATATACATGAAATTTTCCCTAAAAATTAATGAAGCAACAGCCTGTCTATTTAGAAGTGGGTGGTATTTTTTAAGTAGTCCAATGATACATATTTTTATCTTGTTAATGTTTATGTAAATTAAAAGGTAGTTAAAATTAGAATCTTTAAGGTTTTCAATCCACTAAGGAAAAAAAAAAGTTAAGAAAAAAGAAATGTGAAGAAAATATCAAAAGTCAAACACATAGGGAACTAGCATTATACACGTACGTTGTATCGGGACAGTTTTATATCACATAATTTATCATTTACATAACACCCGAATAAACTAAAAACTTAACTATCCAAAAACTTTAAAACGTCATTCAAACATTAAACAAAAACAAAAAATAAAACAGTATCAGTGTATCACTTAAAAATACCTTAAAACGTATAAAAAATAATCTTTCACAATAATTTTAAAAAGTCAACAAAATATTAAAACAAATTATTTTAAAAATATATATAACTGTGTATCTAAAAACATCATATAAACAAAAAGATGTTACATTAAATTCGGTTTTTGGTTCGGTTTTCGGTTTAGATTGCTGAAACCATACCCAAACCGAAAACCGAATATTAAATTCGGTTCAGTTTTGGTAAATTTTGATCGGTTATAAATTTGGTTCGGTCATTGTTTGGTTTGGTTCGTTTCGGTTTTCGGTTTATTCAGGTATTACCCAACAATGAACACCCCTAGATTTCATCCGGTTTTAAAAGCTTATCGGGTTAGTTTGACTCAAACCCGAGAACCCAATATTGTAATAGCATCCGGTTATGGTTGAGTTTTTTATATTATCGAGTCCACCCGATAAGACCCGATCAATACTATAGTTTATTATTCTTTTTAATCATACTATTTTATAATAATATTAAACTAATGTTGTATGTATTTTGATCAAGGTTCGGTACTGCTATAAACATGGTTGATCACATGTGTATTTTGATTCTTCTTCCATTCGATAAAATGTTTATGATGTCTACTGAAAGACGGTTATTTTTTTGCACTCTTTATCCCATAAAATGTTTGATAATAAAAGTTCTAATATCTACTCGTGTTTATGTTTTGCCTACTTCTACTTGTACTTTTTTCCCCTCTTTTCTTGCTTCACTTTTACAACTTTATTGAAAGCCAAAAGCAAAATTAAACCACAAAATATTTATGGAGATAATTAAACCAGGGAACCTAATTGACCAAAAATAACCCAACCCAATACTCACTGAACACGATTACCCGTATCGAGTCAGCAACCTTATTTCATCAGAAAACCTCTGTGTTATTTACCATATAACCCATTTCATCCAATTTCATACTTGGGATAACCTTTAGAGTAATTACACAAAAAAAGCTTAGAGTAACTCGCTAAGTTCTTAGCAACCAAAACCTTACTATTATAAACCATTTTGATTATTAGCTTGCTGATAACATCAGCAAGGTGATTTTATTAGAATCATCTTTATTAGTAACCATAACACCAAAACCACATCTGCAATTCTTAGCATTTCCAATCAATTTCATACTTGACATAAACTTAAAAGAGATTACACAAAAGAAACTTTTTGCAAACACGATAAAATTTATGTACACGACTATGTTTCGTTGAATGAGAACCAACTATACCACTATTAAACCAAAAATTACAGTGTCATGTAATTATACAATAGAAGTTAACTAAGAAAACCTTGTATTATTCGGTCACTTTTTTAATGTACCAACCTAGCAGCTACACACCCTTGACTCATTGACGATGCAACGATAGCCTTTTTACCTCCATGACATATGGTATTTTCAGCACGAGATCCATCAACTTACTATTCCCAGCAACCAAAACCTTGTTACCAGAAATCATTTAAATCAGATTGCAGTTGCAAGCAAGCATTACTAAAGCATGGATACCACCAAAAGCTGCAACTTCCATGCTACACTTGTCATCAGTAGCCAAATTTTCAAGTGCACCAGCTGCTCGTTCCTGTAAAACAAAATATCAAAATACTTTTTAGTTTATAGTTTTGCTAAGGCATTAGGAAAGCCATAAACGTGTGACACAGGAATAAAGGCACAAACCAAGACTCCGTCACCATCATTAGACCACTTGAAAATCATATCAACTAATGCTTTTATACCACCAGCTTCAGCAACAGTGTCTTGAAATTAAGACTAATTAGAGTTAATTATATGAAAATGGTAGAACAAGATGTTTATGAAACACGGTTAAACAGTATGCAACCTTATGATCTTCAACAAAAGAAACATGAGCTTGACTAATGAAAGCTTAAATTTTCTTAAGAACCTCATCAGAAACCCGACACCAGAAACCCGACATTAAAAATCCAAAATCAAAAGCTCGTCCTCAGAACCCCTCATCATAAACCCATACATCATAAACAATCTATCAGCATACTCATTAGAAACCACGCATCAGAAACCCGCCATCAGAAACCCTCCATAAAAAACAATCTATCAGAAACCAAACCACGCATCAGAAAACCGACACCAGAAACCCGAAATCAGAAATGACGCATCAGAAACCCGACACCAGAAAACCCTCCATGAGAAACAATCCATCAGAACCCACTCATCAGAAAACCGACACCATAAACCCAACATAAGAAACACAACATCAGAAACCCGACGCCAGAAAACCCGAAATCACACCCAAAATTAGAAACCCGTCCTCAGAACCCCTCATCATAAACCCATATCAGAATACCCCCATAAAAAACCTCCAACAGAAAACCCTCTATTTGCACAGTTCTGTCAGTATTCTATTAGCAAGGTGCTTTCAGCACGGTTCAATCAGCAAATATGACATCAGAAACACGACATAATAAGTTAACAGGAGGTCCATCAGAAACCCGACGCCAAAAACCTGACACCAAAAATTCGACACCATAAACCCGACACCAAAAACCTAATACCAGAAACCCGACATCAAAAACATGACACCAGAAACCCGCCCTTAGGAACCCGTCATTAGCAACTCCTCATAAGAAACTCCTCATCAGTAAGACCTCACTGGAAACACTTAATCAGCAACATCTCATAGAAGCTGTCATCAGTAACTCCTCATCAAAAAATCATTAGAAACCCTTATGCCAGGAAACTCAGCAAAAGCCCTATGAGAACTCGTGAAAGCTCCGTGGAGATTTGAAAAGAGACATTAGACCGGACCAAAAGAAAAGCGCGAGCTAAGGCCCCTCCCAACATTGCAAAAATAATATTGGTTTTATTTTATGAGCCAATATAGGTGGTTTTAACCCTTCCAGTAAGTTTTGACCAATGTGACCCGTTTTATTTTCATTTAAGTTTGATTCATTATAAATAAGAACCATCACATGTTACCAAAAACCATTTAAACTAAACCATGGTATCCTTTTAACTTTGAAGGATGAAAATACCATACTCCAGCATTAAACAACAATCGTTGGAGAAACCTTATTAGGAGTTGTAATTAGCAAGCTGGGATCTGCAAGCTGCCAACATTGGCCACCAAATATTTATGAGTAAGTTAAAAGGTTGAAGCTTTATCAAACACCTACATCAGCAATCAAAAACCTGAGCATAAACCCTCCATCAGAAAAACTGAACAGAAACCACACATCAAAACCCGACACCAGAAACACGACATAAAAAACCGGAAATAAAAAACCCGGGATGCAAAAACCGTCCTCGACACCCCTCATCATAAACCCACATCAGTATACGTCCATCAGAAACCCCCAACAAAAACCCTCTATCAGAACCCCGGCATCTAAAACCCTCCATCAGAAACTCTCCATAAAAACCCTCCACCAGAAACATTCCATCAGAAACTCCAAACTCCTCATAAGAAACCCAACACCAGAAACCCATAATTAGGACCCCTTATCATAAAACCACGTCAATTTTGAGAGCATAAAAAACAAAAATAAATTATGAGATGAAATAATCCACATCAATTTTGTTGGCACTCAACACACTTTAAACCGGAAAAAAAATATCGGAATGTGTCTGTTTTTTTTTTGTGAGTTTGAGAGAGAGAACTCGGTGTGTATGTGTTTTTTGGGTGAGTGTGAGAGAGAGAGTTTTATTGAATTATATGAGAGAGAGAATAAGATAATGACTAAAGAGAAGTTATAACAGACATATACAACAGTGTTTTTCAACCGCACTTATTCAAAATTAGATAGAGATGTTAGAAAGAGATAGGGACATAGGTAAAAAAAAAAAAAGGATGTGTTAACCGGGCGGGCTCTACCCCTAGCCCACTGCCACCTTTCTTTTTTGTCCCCCTGCCACCTTTCATTTTTGTCCCCCACTAGCCCCTACCCCCTTTCTTTTCGGTCAAAATATGCGGCCACATTTTTTTTTTTTTTTTTTTTTTTTTTTTTTTTTTTGTAGTAAATGTTATAAAAGTTTTTAAAAAAAAGTATTTTGTTAAAAATAATAAAAGTTGAAATTTTTTTGTAAAAAAAATAAAAGTTGTAAATAATAACATTTGTTGTCATAGTCGTTTAATTTGGTAACGTTTAACGTGCTATTTGTTATTGTTATTAATTAAATAAAAACGCATTGGACGTTAATTATATAAACGTAACAAATAAACACAAAAAAAAATTACACAAAATATATACTATACCAAATATATATACTATACCAAACATTTAAAAAAAAAAAAAAAAAAAAAAAAAAAAAAAAAAACAACAACAACAAGGATCACGCTTGTCAGTCAAGTGTCCGGCTCCATGATCTTTTAAATGATTTGAATAATCTTCATATATCGTAGATGTTGTTGTTTTTTAAATAATGTGTTAACGTTGTTGTTTAATTGAATAATAACATTTGTTGTCATAGTCGTTTAATTTGGTAACGTTTAACGTCCTATTTGTTATTGTTATTAATTAAATAAAAACGCATTAGACGTTAATTATATAAACGTAACAAATAAACACAAAAAAAACATTACAAAAAATATATATACTATACCAAATATATATACTATACCAAACATTAAAAAAAAAAAAAAAAAAAAAAACGACAAAACGACAAAACAAGGAAAAAACAAAAAAAAAGTGAGCTAGAAGAGTAGAGAGGGTTGGGTTAATAGAAATAGGGCCCATGAGAATAACCCCTCCAAAAAAAAAAGTTATAGCACGTGGGTAACTGTCCTTTTTTCATCAGCATCACTACTATAAAACCCAAATACCATCAGCACAAAACATCAGCACTATTACCCAACAATTAAAATAAAACCCAAATACCTATAAACATCAGCACTATTAACCATCAGCAACAATAATCCAACAACATATTTCCATCAGCAATACATCCAACAACATGAGTAAACTCTTCAAATACCTTTAAGCATCAATCCTTCATGAGCGTCACCTAGTCATTAACACAATTTCATGTTAGGTGACATTCACATTTTTCACAAGTTTTAACCACAAGTAAGATACACTCAAAACAATAGCAGAAAACCACATCAAACAAATAAACATGATGAAGAGAAAAGTTATTTCGGATGAACTATTAAAACTACTTTATGATTGGTTAAAGTTTCCGATTGTTCTTTCCTATTGTAATGTTAAGAAAACTCTTTCCAATTAAAACTTCACCACAACCCAATTTCGATTTCATAAAAAACACAAAACATAAAAAAACACACACGATTAACAACAATAACCAACAACCAATAAAAAATTGCAATTTTCTTAATATATTAGAAAAAACTAAACATTATTTACCCTACACACTTACCATCCCACAAATAACAGTCACACACCAATTTTCGTAACTGAAACCCTTTGTTCTTAAACGAAAACAGCCACACACCAAAAGTAATCGTTCGCCAACTTCCTTGATTCCCAGAAACACGAAATTAACTTCCTTTTTTTGCCAACGTAAACCCAATCAACCATAACTTAAGCCAAAACTCGTTTTTAGCACTAAAACCACCAACAATCAACAAAACTACCAAAACCTATAAAACGCAAAACCGCTCAAATCCACATATCCAAACAAAACGCCACCAAAACCATCAACCAGTCAAATCTAAACTAAACTAGTTGTGGCGGCGACAGTTTCAGAAGATGGTGGTGGTAGCGGCTAAGGATTGTGGTGGTGGCGATTGATGGTTGTTAAAGTGAAAAAAAAAAAACTTAGCGAACCACAAAAAACTTGGTAAAATAATTGATTGTTATCAATCATACACTATGATTTTGTAAGAGAGATACCATTTTTGTGTTATTTTGTAAGAAAGATTTATGATCTTCGTGTGTTTATTTTTGTGTGTGAAAGAGGTTGGGGAGAGAAAAGTATGTGAGAGATAAATGAAAGTGACTTGTGAGAGAGAAAAGATAAAACAATGTGAGAAGTAATAGAATCTAGTGGAAGTGTACTCGAGAAGTCAGACGGTTTTATTCAGTTTTTACAAATCCAATGGTTGAAAGCATGTGAGATGAATCTGACGGCTAATATCTAAAGTTGAATTAAAGCGGTCAGGATTAAAAGTACCAAATCTGACGGCTGATAAGGCTGACAGGTGGTCCCATAAAAATAGGACTCACCGGCAAGGTTAATACAAGAGTTAAACACTGCAAAAAAAATATATATTAAAAACTACTTCTCTTTCTTCTCATTCTCCAATTATCCCCTAACTTTTCTCGCAAGCAAAAACTATGGTAAACCACTTTACGAAATCCAAAAACAACAAGCAAACTAAAGGAGCCACAATCTTTCAAGTACCATGGTGGTTCCCGGGCACCACCTGAAAACAAGCATAGTTACGCCTTTGTTTACCATCCCCCTCCCTGTTTCTCACTCCCCATCCCCATCCACGCCCCCATCCTTATCAGGGAATCGTTTTACATCCCCATCCCCAACGGGGATTCGGGGATTTTTCACCCTTATGAATTGAGTATAAAAATTACTAACTAATCGAAAATACAAAGAATTTTCCTATAAAATGTCTTAAAAAGCATACATTGTACATAGTTTGATTGGTTAAAATGTCATTCAACTTTAAAGCGTCATAAATATTGAAATATCTCATATAATATAAAAATAAATTGCATTGAATGTGTGTATTAGGAAAAAATATTGATAGAATAATATCTAGTTAGTGTTTAACATTTTAAAGATCCACTATATATCACATATACATACTAATATACTTCAAGTATAATACTTGTCATATATAAGTACACATAGTGTTAATATACATTTACTTTATAGAATTTATATATAATTATACAATAAAAATCAAGGGTTGGGTTCGGGGTCGGAGATTTATGCTATCCTCATCCCCGCCCCATCCCCGGTTTCATAATTTGGGGATCCCACGTCCCCATCCCCAGTTAACTAGAGGATTCCCCTGTCAAATTGTGTTTGGAAATCGGGTCCCCGTCAGGTATTTTTTTGCCATCCCTAAACTTTTTTTACATAAACAATGGATTATTACTATTGCTATCCTAAATTGTACACCTAAACACATATAGATGAGGCATGCAACGCAAGTGAAACAAACATAGTATGATAATTATCGAATATGTTGTCAAGTTAACACACATACACGCCAAGCACGCACATAAGCGTTAAGATAAATATATACTAAATCTAAACCGGACCGAATTTTTTATTGATTCAGTTTTTTTTAACAAAAACCGAAACCGAACCGAATTTTTGATATTCCGAAAAAGTAAAAACCGAACCATTAGTTTTTTTTTTTTTTTTTTTTTTTTTTTTTTTTTTTTTTTTTTTTGACTAATGCTATATAAGCCTAATTAATAGACTTAAATATATGATTACATCTTTCATTATGTGTCTGACAGATTTTCTCATTCCTCATTATATTTAATTAATTTGTCATGTATCATCACTAGATTTGTTAAATCTATTAATAAGTTCAATTAATAAGCCTGCTAATCATTTAAAAAAAATTACAAAACCATAAAGCATATATTAATAGACATATTAAAAGGTACATGTTACTGGTAATTATGAAAATGGAAAAAACATTATACTATATAACATTATTTGAAGTGAAAATGTGAGCCGGTATTGTTCTGAAGCCGCCGGTTGGGAGGATGGCTTGAGTGCACCACGGCTCGAGCCGACACTGTTCATACGCAGATCCGAGCCGAGCCGTCGGCTTAGAGGGATTGAAAAAATGATAGCGGGTTTTCTGCTTAATTTTCACTTCACTAATTTTTGGGGTTTGATGAGTATGTAAATACTCATCATTGTTACCGTATTTTGACTGCCAAAACGCAAGAAAACACTAAAGAATGCATCAAAATAATGAAAATATCCCAAAGATCGTGTTTTATATGTCTCAAATGCAAAATGATTGAAAACAAACGAAAAACAAACAAAGTTTGTATAATTGGCAGTTTCAGTCCCCCAACTTTCAAAAATTATCAAAACTAGTCCTTGAGCGTTTATTTCAAATGAAAAGTCAACCCAAGTTTCTTAAAAGTCAAAAGAAGTAAAAAATGATCTTTGGGTAAAAAGCTTTCAAAAATGTACAAGTTTGGCCCCTGAATTTCATAATTGGCAACATTGGTCCCTGTACTTTCAGAAATTGTCAAAAATGGTCCCTGGAGTGATTTATATGAAGAAAGTCAACAAAGCTCACCAAGAATCATCAAATGACACTTTGAGTCCCTGGGAGGAAAGTTTCAAAGTTTGGCAATTTCAGCCCCTCAAGATTCAGTAAATTACGGAATTGGTCCTTGTGTTAATTTGGCATTAAAACCAAACGGATCCAAAGTAATATCAACAACCAACCCCTTACCCTTACCCAGCCCAACAAATCTAAAGCCCAAAAACCCCACCCCGTTGGTATTAAAAATGGTCAAACTAGTCAACAGGTCAAAACACGGGTCAAATAATACCCTTCTCCTTCTTCCCTCCCCTCTTTACCCAGAAAACATAAACCATCACCACCACACCACTGCAACACTCAACCTCCCACCTCAAAAGCTCCCCCACTCCAGTTCCCCATCCCACTTATATCTCCCCCTCCTCACAGAACCCTACCTAACACATTACACCTCAGCAATCCTCAAAATCCGTTTTGGCGCTAAACACCATTTAAGGGACAGGATCAATGAAACTTTAAATTTATGGTTGGGATTCATTCGCAAGGTCACAAGGAAGAGTTTACAGCTGTTGTACCTCAGTGAAGAAGCATAAGTGCAAAGTTCTACCTACCACTTATTGTATTATAAATAGAAGACCAATGTAAGCCATTAGGGCATCCTATCTTTGTAATTTTCTTCTGTTTTAGTTTCAACTTTCCATTGTACTTTCAAATTTTTAGTTAAATTGAAGTTTCTCTCAAGTTATTTTAAATTCGTATTTTCAAGTTAAATTCTAAGTTACTTATTGTTTTAGTTAAATGCAAGCTGTAGTGTTTTAAAATGATCTCTGAACATTATTGAAGTTATTTTGAAGTGAAAAGAAAGCATCAATCCAGAAAAGAAAAAAAAAAAGAAAAAAAATTACAAAGAAAATCAAAGAGAAAAATAAAAAAAATTGAAGAAGGAAAGTTTGAAGCAGTAGCAGAAATGGCAATGGAACATGGTTTAGAGTCCCATGGGGGACATTAGGTTGTGGTTTAGTTCCTGGATCTTGGTTATCTCCTAGCTTGGATGTCAAGTAGATTATAAATCATATTTTTGTCATAATTTGTGTTATTTGATAATTGTTACTAATTGTTGTGTATTTCTGCTTATTTAAGTTTATTATTGTTTAGTATAAAGTAATTAGTCAAGTTTGAGTGTTGATTTGATCATTTCCATTGAGAACTTTTCAAATTAGTTACATATAGGGGTGTTTGGAACATGCCATTGAGCTGTGTTGTGGTTATAATTGGTGATTACATGCTTTTAGCATATTGTTCTTAGGTTGAACTCAGTCCAAATTGACCAATACATTGGTCATTTTTACACAAAAAGTCAAGTATCTCATTCAACCTCAGTTATTAGTTAACTGTTGAGGTTTGGGATTGGTATACCCACCATTTAGGCTTAGGACCTTGTAACATAGCCTCTTTTAGTCTTACTATGCTGTAATATGTCCATTTCATCCAGCAAATTGGGATTAAACTTCATAAAAGTCAACTTGCATCAGTTTTACAAAAAGTCAAAAACTTGCATACACAGAAATGGGACAGATTTCAAATCAAGTTGTAGGATTCAATTGTGGAGGAAATTAAATAATATTTGTTGATTTGGAAAATTTGGCAGCTTGTTTATCATTTTCAAAAAGAAAATTCCATTTTGAAAGTCATTTTCTTGGGAAAAATTGATTTGGAAACTGCTTATCTGATACAAGCTTCCCCTGCATCCAAATTTTTAGCCAAGTTTCAATTGACCATAAGTTGATGAAATCTTGGCCAATGGTTGTGTTTTTTGCTGATTTAGAAAACCCCCTAGGTAGAGTTTAGGTTTATGCTTTTTGTTTGCCCTTTAGTGCTTACTTTCTTGCTTATCTTTGGCTTCCAAATTGCAATTTTGGACTCAGTATTGCTGTATGCAATTCAGTCCATCTGAGCTTGTGTGATCTCTTGAATCTGTTGAATGTTAGCTGCTTAATTGTTAGAATTATGTTGTTTGCTTGTGTGTGAGATAGTGTTTGCCTGCTTGTACTTTTGTTCTAGCTTAATTGCTTATTTGGAAAATTTTTCTAGTTCGAAATCTCACTTTAAACCTTGAAACATCCCACTGATGAGATTATAAGCTTGCACAAGCTCATTTCAAACTTTCCAGTAAAAGCTCCTTTGCAAAAGTTGTTCATATTTGTTGCAAAAAGAAAATTTGAAAGAAAAAAAATAGTTTTGCAAAAAGCCAAGGGCAGGATTCGAACCTGTGTCCCTTGGCTTACAACTGAACTAACACAACACCACACAGATAACCAACATGCCCTTGGGTCTTTTTCAGTTATTCATTGCACAATTTAATACTTACCATAAGTTTTAGTCTGTTTTGTTTATTAAGCTTAACAACTTATTTAGCTTATTGCTGGCTTATTATTTTACTGTACCACCACTTTTTATATTTTTCTTAGGACCATTTTCACTTGTAGTATTTTCTAAAAAAGTTTCAGATTTTTTGGCTTTGTATTTTAATTAGTGTTAATTAGTATTAAATTCGTAATAAATAGAATTTTTGTTGAAAAATAATTTTTCTTTTTTCTAAAAATTTCTTTTGTCATTTAGTGCGCAAGGAAATTAATTGGAAACTCGTAGGACCTTTGTAGCTCAAATTTCACGTTTTATTTTGTACGTTGACATTTATTTTTAATAAACGTCGCGTTTTTAATTTAGATTACGTTTTAGGTTTCCCCGTTTTCCCTAACATGTTTCCCGTAGTTTTTTAGGTTATTTTAAATATTTCTTAGCATTCCTTAGTTTTATTTTCCATTTAGGTTACGTTTATTTCATTTACGTTCGTTAATTCGTATTTTTCGTTAATTTAACGTATCACAAAACCAAACAATCTTTCACAACCAAACATACAAGATTTTAATCTCGATCTTTCCTCGAAACTTTCCATTCACACCTCGTTGGGGTACGACCCGGGAAATCACTTCCCGGTCTCACAACTTGAATATCACTTTCACGAGTTTTGCGAGGTAATCTTTTTCCTAAAAGGTTTACTCGTATTACTTCACGTCTATTTGTCTCATGATAACATAGACTACACGTTTGTTGATATTTTTGATAAATTGTTTTTGCACACACCAAAACTCAACGAATCAAATGGCGCCGCTGTCGGGGAGGCTGTGTGTCGAAAGTCTCGATAAGGTTTAGACGATTAGTCTTGTAGAACCTTCGCAAGAAGTTACGCTTTTATAAAACTTATAAAAAACCAAAAATATTTTTCTTTTGTTTCTATATATGTATTATATCTATATAAGATAAAGAAAAACACAAAAAGATTTTCCCGTTTCTTTGTTTAATAATAAAAACATTAAAATCTTACCACCGCAAACCAAGGCAGAACACCTACCAACTGGGGGTGTGACCATAATAAGTTCCCAAACCAAAGATCAAAACTTGCCTTTGTATCACTTGCGTTTTGGAAAACTTTTAAACGAGAAACACACTCTAAGAGGAGTCGAAACAGTATGTGGCGATCCAACGAACTTCGCCCAGTGAGAGATCCATTCTTCTCTCCCGCTCCTTTGTGCTTTTTTCTTTAGAAGTCAACCTTGCGTTCTTGATTATTGGTTTAAGTTCCCTTGTCGTTAAAGTGGTATTGTTTTAATTGATTTTTTTGTTGTGGTGCATGCGCACTCGTTCGTCTACGTTAACAAGTCCTTTGCAATCGCTTAACAACATTCCAAGAAGAAGGCATAATCGACGACGTACCAATCCAATAGTCGAACCCGAGATTCGTACTATTCCTATCATGACGGCCGAGCCTACTATGAATGAGCTTCTCCAAGCACCCATCGAGGGTTACGGAGATGCTATCGTTGTTCCAGCCATCGTGGCTGACAACTTTGAGCTCAAGACGGGGTTGATAAACCTTGTCACTTCACGTCAATTCTATGGTTTCGAAAGGGACGATCCTCAAGATCACATTCGATGGTTTAACAAAATCACGTCCACCATCAAATGCAAAAATGTCCCTGAAGAAGCGATCAAACTTCTTCTCTTCCCGTTTTCCCTCGATGGGGCTGCCAAGAATTGGCTTGACAAACAACCCCCTCGATCGATCGAAACATGGGAAGATTTGGTTAAGAAGTTTGTGAATGAATTCTTTCCTCCTTCGAAAACCACGGCCCTCAAGAATGAGATCATGAAATTCACACAGAAATTCGATGAATCATTCGGTGAGGCATGGGACCGTTATAAGGATATGCTTCGAAAATGTCCTCATCATGGTTTTTCCGAGTTAATGCAACTCGACACTTTCTATAATGGTGTGAGCCAAATTGATCAAGACTCTCTTAATGCCTCCGCGGGAGGTAATTTCTTGAATCGAACTACAAGAGATGCTTTAGTGATCATCGAGAATAAGTCTAAGGTCCGCATTCCACGAAGCAAACCGATTGTTTCCCAAGTCAATGTTGGTCCTCCTACTTCATCACCCGTTGCTCAATCTAGCACCGATGCTAGGCTTGACAAGCTCATGGAAGCTATCCATGCTTTGGTTCTCACCAAAAACAAGAAAGTTCCTTCTCAACCTGCCGAAGTAAAAAAGGTTGAAGTTTGTGTTACTTGTGGTGGTCCACACGCATATTACAATTGTACTGCCACCGATGGCAATCCATTTGAAGTTAATGCAATAGTCGGTAATTCAAATCAAGGAGGTAACCAATACCGTCCTCAAGTTGACCCGAACTATCGTGTTAGCAACCAAGGTGGTCCACCCGGTTTTCCTCAACCCAATAATCCAAATCGATTCAATCAAAATCAACAAAGAAATCAAAATGTTCAAAATCAATTTTCAAATCAAGGGGGTAATTTCAATCAAGGTTTTCAAGCTCATAATCACCAAGCTCCTAATGTTGCTTCAAATGAACTTGCTAATTACATTAAGGCAAATGAAGCTAGCATGAGGAATATGCAAAACCAAATCAACACTTTGAAGAATGATTTTCAATCTTCAATGTCGAGACAAGGTCATGAGCTTAAAAATGAACTTCGTAATACTAACCACAAGATTGAACAATCTCAAAGTAAGATTGAGAACATGTTTGCAAGTCTTATGAGTTAAATGAATCAAGCTTCTACTTCGGGTACTCTCCCGGGAAATACCATTCCCAACCCGAAGGGTGAATTGAAAGCTATTACCACTCGTAGTGGTAAAGCTATTGATGGACCCTCGACTCCTATTCCTCCACCTTTGAAGGAAGTGGAACGAGAACCCGAGGTTATTAAGGACAAGGTGCAACCCTCAAGCTCACGAAGTACCGCACACGTCCAACCTACGGAAGTTCAACCATCAATTCCCGAATTTGCTTTTCCTAAGAGCATTTCTAAGCCTTCGATCCCATATCCTTCAAGGCTTAATGATCAAAAACTCCGTGAACAAACTAATGATCAAATGAGGAAGTTTCTTGAGATATTTCAAAAGTTACACTTCGACATTAGTTTCGCGGATGCTCTTCCCTATATGCCCAAGTTTGCTTCCACTTTCAGGAGTCTTTTAAGTAATAAAGAGAAATTGTTTGAACTCACTAAAACTCGTTTGAATGAAAATTGTTCGGCGGTTCTTCTAAAGAAACTTCCTGAAAAATTAGGAGACCCCGGGAAATTTCTCATTCCTTGTGATTTCCAAAAGCTTGAAGAATGCTTCGCCTTGGCCGATCTTGGCGCTAGCATAAATCTCATGCCTTTCTATATTTGGCAAAAGCTTTCACTTCCCGTGCTTACACCAATACGAATGACTCTTGAATTAGCAACCCGAACGGTTATGGTTCCGAAGGGTATTGTTGAAGATATCTTTGTGAAGGTTGGCAAGTTCCATTTCCCTGCCGACTTCGTAGTCGTTGATTTCGATGCCGATCCTTGTGTTCCCCTAATTTTGGGAAGACCATTCTTGAAAACGGCTCGTGCATTAATCGACGTCTTCGAAGGTGAAATGACTCTAAGAGTTGGCAATGAAAAATTGGTCATTAACATTGAAAACACTTCAAAAGATCTTCTCGAACTTGAGCGAGAAGAAATTAACCGACTTGATGCCATCGATGTTACATGCGATGAATATTTTGAAGAAGTGTTGAATGTGCAAGGATCAATTAATTCCATCATCGATATCTCTTCCTCTTCTCTCACTCCATTTGAGGGAAGTGACTTTCTTTTGGAAGAGGTCGATGCTTTTCTTTCCCAAGATAGCTCAATGTCACACGAGTGTGATAGTAACTATCTTGATTCCGAGGGGGATATACTTATGTTTGAAAAATTGTTGAATGAAGATCCTTCACCCCCTCACCTTCCAAAAGAACTTCATATCGAGGAGGTCAAAAATGTTAAAAAAACTGATGACTTCCCCGAGGTTGAACTCAAGGAACTTCCACCTCATCTCGAGTATGCATTTTTGGAGGGAGACGATAAGTTTCCCGTCATAATTGCCAAAGACTTGAATGAGGAAAATAAAACCGCTCTCCTCAAGGTTTTAAAGTCACACAAGCGAGCCATTGCTTGGAGACTTTCCGACATCAAGGGTATTAACCCGGAATTTTGTATGCACAAGATTTTGATGGACGATGACTTTAAACCGGCGGTTCAACAACAAAGAAGGGTAAATCCAAAAATTCACGAGGTTATCAAACAAGAAGTCATAAGACTTCTTGATGCCGGTTTGATTTACCCTATCTCGGATAGTCCTTGGGTGAGTCCCGTTCATTGTGTGCCCAAGAAAGGTGGCATAACGGTAGTTAAAAATGATGATAACGAGTTGATTCCTACTCGATTGGTAACGGGTTGGCGTGTTTGTATTGACTATCGAAAGTTAAATGACGCCACCCGCAAAGACCACTTTCCTCTACCTTTCATGGATCAAATGCTCGAAAGATTGGCGGGAAACGAATACTATTGTTTCCTTGACGGTTTTTCGGGTTATTTCCAAATTCCCATCGACCCTCAAGATCAAGAGAAAACAACCTTTATGTGTCCATATGGAACATTTGCTTATCGACGCATGCCTTTTGGCTTGTGCAATGCTCCGGGCACGTTTCAAAGATGCATGATGGCCATTTTTCACGACATGATCGAGAAAACAATGGAGGTCTTCATGGATGATTTTTCAGTCGTTGGGAATTCATTTGAATCGTGTCTCTCGAATTTAGACAAAATGCTTCAAAGGTGTGAAGACACCAATCTTAGTCTAAATTGGGAGAAAAGTCATTTCCTGGTCAAGGAAGGAATCGTCCTTGGCCATAAAATCTCTAAGAGCGGGATTGAGGTTGACAAGGCAAAAATCGATGTCATTGCTAAACTTCCTCCTCCCACAACCGTTAAAGGTGTTCGGAGTTTTCTGGGTCATGCCGGCTTCTATCGTAGATTCATTCAAGATTTCTCAAAGATAGCTAGGCCTATGACCCGACTTCTTGAAAAAGAAACTCCATTTATCTTTTCCGATGAGTGCATCGAAGCTTTTCAAACTCTTAAGAAAAAGCTTACCGAGGCACCAATTCTAGTTGCCCCCGATTGGGACCTACCTTTCGAACTTATGTGTGATGCAAGTGACTTTGCCATAGGTGCGGTCTTGGGGCAACGAAAAACCAAACATTTTCAGCCGATTCATTATACAAGCAAAACCTTGACCGAAGCTCAAGCTCACTACACCACAACGAAAAAAGAATTACTTGCCGTGGTGTATGCGTTTGAAAAGTTTCGGCCATACTTAATCTTGACTAAATGCATAGTGTACACGGATCACTCGGCTCTCAAATATCTCTTTGCCAAGCAAGATGCAAAGCCGAGATTGCTCCGTTGGGTTCTCCTCCTACAAGAGTTTGATATCATCATTCATGATAAGAAAGGAGCTGAGAACCTCGCTGCTGACCATCTTTCCCGATTGGAAAATCCTCATCAAAGTGTTCTTGAGAAAAAGGAAATAAATGAAACGTTTCCTCTCGAGACACTTAATGTGATTTCTCGTCGTGGTGACTCTAGTACCCCATGGTTTGCCAACTTTGCAAACTACCATGCGGGGAATTTTGGTGTCAAAGGGATGTCGTCCCACCAAAAGAACAAATTTTTCAAAGATGTGAATCATTACTTTTGGGACGATCCCTATCTATTCAAAATTTGTGCGGATCAGGTCATTCGTAGGTGTGTTCATCGCCAAGAAGCCATGGAAATTCTTAGGGCTTGTCATAATGGACCCACGGGGGGACATCATGGCTTGAACGACACCGCTCGAAAAGTATTTGATTCAGGTTTTTATTGGCCCTCAATTTACAAAGACGCCCATGACTTAGTCAAATCTTGTGACTCATGTCAACGTCAAGGAAAGATAACACAACGGGGTGAGATGCCACAAAATGTCATCCAAGTTTGTGAAATCTTCGACGTTTGGGGCATAGACTTTATGGGGCCGTTCCCGTCTTCACTAGGGAACAAGTACATACTCGTGGCCGTTGACTATTTGTCAAAATGGGTCGAAGCCAAAGCTCTCCCAACCAACGATGCCCGAGTAGTTGTAAAATTTTTAAAATCTCTTTTTGCTAGGTTTGGAACTCCCCGCGCTATCATTAGTGATCGCGGTACTCACTTTTGCAATGACCAATTTGCAAAAGTCATGCTCAAGTATGGTGTCACTCACCGACTTGCTACCGCCTATCACCCACAAACAAGTGGGCAAGTGGAGGTTTCAAACCATGGGCTAAAAAGAATTCTTGAAAGAACCGTAGGCGAAAACCGTGCCTCTTGGTCGGATAAGCTAGATGACGCTCTATGGGCTTTTCGCACGGCTTATAAAACACCCATCGGGTGTACTCCTTATAAGCTTGTGTATGGAAAAGCGTGTCATATACCGATTGAGCTAGAGCACAAGGCTTATTGGGCTTTGAAGAATGCCAACTTCGATCTCAAGTCCGCGGGTGATCATAGGAAGGTTCAACTCAATGAACTTAATGAACTTCGTGATCAAGCGTACGAAAACTCTTTAATCTACAAAGAGAAAACAAAGAAGATCCACGACTCCAAAATCAAAAACCGCATTTTTAACGTTGGTGACCGAGTTCTTCTTTTTAATTCTAGATTGAAGATATTTTCGGGTAAGCATAAAACCCGTTGGACTGGGCCTTACACCGTTGCCAAAGTTTTCCCATATGGTACCGTCGAGTTATCTCAAGATGACGGTCCAAATTTCAAAGTAAATGGGCATCGGTTAAAGCATTATTTTGGAGGGAACTTACCACCCGTGGTTGTCCCGGACCTCCAAACTTTCCCCATGGACCAATGAATTCGGGGATCGAGTCAAGCTAGCGACTCGATAAACAAAAACATTAGCACAACATGGGTTTTCACCCGTGTCTCTAATTTCTTTCTACTTTCTAACACCTAAGTGTGGGGGAATGGCCACCCCCCACAGTTGTTTGCAATGTATATATCTTCTAAAAAGAAAAAAATGTGTGTTGCATAAATAAAGTGAAAAATGAAAAATGACATTCCCACAATTAGCTTTTAATATTATCTTCTTACGTTCAAAATTTCGGCATAATAGCCGGGACTTTGAATATTGAGGACAATATTCAACTCTAAGTGTGGGGGAGGGGAAATTCTAGCGAATTTTATCAAATTATACCGTCTAGTACCCCCGTTTTTGGCCTAAAATTTTAAAATTTTTTTCACTTTATTTCAAAAATTTTGTGGTTATCAATTCGCCGTGTCCAAACGACTAAAGGATTGGCTAATCCAGGAGCAAACGGCTCTTGGTAAAGATAACTCAAACCCGTTGATTGCTTGCAATTTGTCAAAAATTGTATGGTTCCTCAACTCCCCATATCCTCAAAAGCAAATGAGTTGGCTAGCCCGCAAGATTATGGCTTGTGGTAAAGGCAGTGGAAAAACCATAATTGCTAATCAACTCACCAAGATGTTGACTGTTCCATCAAGAGTTGGCTAGTCCAGAAGCAAACGGCTCCTGGTAAAGACAAATCAAAACCGTTGAAAGCTGGTGGTTTGCTAAAAATCACATGGTCATCGGATGGACCATAACTCTTACTTGACCCCAAAACATTCGGCTACTCCAGAAGTAATGGCTTTTGGTAAAGAGACTTCAAATCCATTAAATTTTCACAAAAGATTGCTAGGGACTAGCAATACGCAAGTGTGGGGGATTGATGAGTGTGTAAATACTCATCATTTTTACCGTATTTTAACTGCCAAAACGCGAGAAAACACTCAAGAATGCATCAAAATAATGAAAATATCCCAAAGATCGTGTTTTATATGTCTCAAATGCAAAATGATTGAAAACAAATGAAAAACAAACAAAGTTTGCATAATTGGCAGTTTCAGTCCCCCAACTTTCAAAAATTATCAAAACTAGTCCCTGAGCGTTTATTTCAAATGAAAAGTCAACCCAAGTTTCTTAAAAGTTAAAAGAAGTCAAAAATGATCTTTGGGTAAAAAGCTTTCAAAAATGTACAAGTTTAGCCCCTGAATTTCATAATTGGCAACATTGGTCCCTGTACTTTCAGAAATTGTCAGAAATGGTCCCTGGAGTGATTTATATGAAGAAAGTCAACAAAGCTCACCAAGAATCATCAAATGATACTTTGAGTCCCTGGGAGGAACGTTTCAAAGTTTGGCAATTTCAGCCCCTCAAGATTCAGTAAATTACAGAATTGGTCCTTGTATTAATTTGGCATTAAAACCAAACGGATCCAAAGTAATATCAACAACCAACCCCTTACCCTTACCCAGCCCAACAAATCTAAAGCCCAAAAACCCCACCCCGTTGGTATTAAAAATGGTCAAACTAGTCAACAGGTCAAAACACGGGTCAAATAATACCCTTCTCCTTCTTCCCTCCCCTCTTTACCCAGAAAACATAAACCATCACCACCACACCACTGCAACACTCAACCTCCCACCTCAAAAGCTCCCCCACTCCAGTTCCCCATCCCACTTATATCTCCCCCTCCTCACAGAACCCTACCTAATACATTACACCTTAGCAATCCTCAAAATCCGTTTTTGCGCCAAACACCAATTAAGGGACAGGATCAATGAAACTTTAAATTGATGGTTGGGATTCATTCGCAAGGTCACAAGGAAGAGTTTACAGCTGTTGTACCTCAGTGAAGAAGCACAAGTGCAAAGTTCTACCTACCACTTATTGTATTATAAATAGAAGACCAATGTAAGCCATTAGGGCATCCTATCTTTGTAATTTTCTTCTGTTTTAGTTTCAACTTTCCATTGTACTTTCAAATTTTTAGTTAAATTGAAGTTTCTCTCAAGTTATTTTAAATTCGTATTTTCAAGTTAAATTCTAAGTTACTTATTGTTTTAGTTAAATGCAAGCTGTAGTGTTTTAAAATGATCTCTGAACATTATTGAAGTTATTTTGAAGTGAGAAGAAAGCATCAATCCAGAAAAAAAAAAAAAGAAAAAAAATTACAAAGAAAATCAAAGAGAAAAATAAAAAATAAAATTGAAGAAGGAAAGTTAGAAGCAGTAGCAGAAATGGCAATGGAACATGGTTTAGAGTCCCATGGGGACATTAGGTTGTGGTTTAGTTCCTGGATCTTGGTTATCTCCTAGCTTGGATGTCAAGTAGGTTATAAATCATATTTTTGTCCTAATTTGTGTTATTTGATAATTGTTGCTAATTGTTGTGTATTTTTGCTTATTTAAGTTTATTATTGTTTAGTATAAAGTAATTAGTCAAGTTTGAGTGTTGATTTGATCATTTCCATTGAGAACTTTTCAAATTAGTTACATATAGGGGTGTTTGGAACATGACATTGAGCTGTGTTGTGGTTATAATTGGTGATTACATGCTTTTAGCATATTGTTCTTAGGTTGAACTCGGTCCAAATTGACCAATACATTGGTCATTTTTACACAAAAAGTCAAGTATCTCATTCAACCTCAGTTATTAGTTAACTGTTGAGGTTTGGGATTGGTATACCCACCATTTAGGCTTAGGACCTTGTAACATAGCCTCTTTTAGTCTTATTATGCTGTAATATGTCCATTTCATTCAGCAAATTGGGATTAAACTTCATAAAAGTCAACTTGCATTAGTTTTACAAAAAGGCAAAAACTTGCATACACAGAAATGGGACAGATTTCAAATCAAGTTGTAGGATTCAATTGTGGAGGAAATTAAATAATATTTGTTGATTTGGAAAATTTGGCAGCTTGTTTATCATTTTCAAAAAGAAAATTCCATTTTGAAAGTCATTTTCTTAGGAAAAATTGATTTGGAAACTGCTTATCTGATACAAGCTTCCCCTGCATCTAGATTTTTAGCCAAGTTTCAACTGACCATAAGTTGATGAAATCTTGGCCAAAGGTTGTGTTTTTTTGCTGATTTAGAAAACCCCCTAGGTAGAGTTTAGGTTTATGCTTTTTGTTTGCCCTTTAGTGCTTACTTTCTTGCTTATCTTTGGCTTCCAAATTGCAATTTTGGACTCAGTACTGCTGTATGCAATTCAGTCCATCTGAGCTTGTGTGATCTCTTGAATCTGTTGAATGTTAACTGCTTAATTGTTAGAATTATGTTGTTTGCTTGTGTATGAGATAGTGTTTGCCTTCTTGTACTTTTGTTCTAGCTTAATTGCTTATTTGGAAAAATTTTCTAGTTCAAAATCTCACTTTAAACCTTGAAACATCCCACTGATGAGATTATAAGCTTGCACAAGCTCATTTCAAACTTTTCAGTAAAAGCTCCTTTGCAAAAGTTGTTCATATTTGTTGCAAAAAGAAAATTTGAAAGAAAAAAAAATAGTTTTGCAAAAAGCCAAGGGCAGGATTCGAACCTGTGTCCCTTGGCTCACAACTGAACAAACACAACACCACACAGATAACCAACATGCCCTTGGGTCTTTTTCAGTTATTCATTGCACAATTTAATACTTACCATAAGTTTTAGTCTGTTTTGTTTATTAAGCTTAACAACTTATTTAGCTTATTGCTGGCTTATTAGTATACTGTACCACCACTTTTTATATTTTTCTTAGGACCATTTTCACTTGTAGTATTTTCTAAAAAAGTTTCAGATTTTTCGGCTTTGTAATTTAATTATTATAATTTAATTAGTGTTAATTAGTATTAAATTCGTAATAAATAGAATTTTTGTTGAAAAATAATTTTTCTTTTTTCTAAAATTTTCTTTTGTCATTTAGTGCGTAAGAAAATTAATTGGAAACTCGTAGGACCTTTGTAGCTCAAATTTCACGTTTTATTTTATACGTTGACGTTTATTTTTAATAAACGTCGCATTTTTAATTTAGATTACGTTTTAGGTTTCCCCGTTTTCCCTAACATGTTTCCCGTAGTTTTTTAGGTCATTTTAAATATTTCTTAGCATTCCTTAGCTTTATTTTCCATTTAGGTTACGTTTATTTCATTTACGTTCGTTAATTCGTACTTTTCATTAATTTAACGTATCACAAAACCAAACAATCTTTCACAACCAAACATACAAGATTTTAATCTCGATCTTTCCTCGAAACCTTCCATTCACACCTCGTTGGGGTACGACCCGGGAAATCACTTCCCGGTCTCACAACTTGAATATCACTTTCACGAGTTTTGCGAGGTAATCTTTTTCCTAAAAGGTTTACTCGTATTACTTCACGTCTATTTGTCTCATGATAACATAGACTACACGTTTGTTGATATTTTTGATAAATTGCTTTTGCACACACCAAAACACAACGAATCAGGGTTCAATGCATGCTCTACACCTGTCACGTTTCCTATTGTTTTTGTTAGTGGGTTTTCCATTGAGGTGGTGTTAGGAATATAAATATTCATGTGAAAGACTCGGTCACCCGAGTATAGTTTGCATTACGTAGCTCATATATGTATTAATATATTTGTTAGTACGTAGTTAGTACTAGTTAGTATTTGTGGTGTCGGGTCGGGTCTTTACCCACTGTCAGCTCGATCCACAGCCCGACTAGGGGCGTTTATTATGTTTAGTATAAATACCCCTCTCCACATGTGGAGAGGGTTGGACCTTCATTTATAATCTAACCTTTCACAAGTTTTTTCTCTTAAGGTACCAACTTTTCTTCTTTCTAGTTCCTTCTCCTTCTTATTCGATCCATACTTTCAAACCACACGAGTTTATGATTGAGAGATTATTACAATTGGTATCAAGAGCCATGGTTACATCTTAGGGATTGTGTATACTCGGATTTGGTGCTTGGTATTTGTGGTTTTATGTGGATTTGAATGGTTTAGGTAGAAAACATCTTAGTTTGATCTCGTTAGTGATTTTTCTTGTGTTATTGTTATACTTTCATGTTTCGAGTTGTTTGAGATACTTAGTTTTTCATTTGGTTAGGTGGAATCAATCGTTTGTTTGTTGTTTGATGAATTTTAGGCTAGGTTTCTTTGAAGCGATTTGGTTCTCGGGGTAGTTTTCTTGTTAGCAATTTGCTCAGCTCTTGGTAGCGATTTGGTAGTTTCTGGATAGCGATTTGCTGCGTTTGCTATTTTTAGACATAAAGACAAATCGCTGGATAGCGGCTCTTTGTCTCATCTGACTAGCGATTAGTCAGACTTGTCTTTTTGTGAGATTAGCAATTTGCTCATTTCAGCGATTTGCTCACCTTTGCGATTTGCTCATTTCAGCGATTTGCTCAATCCAGAGACTTGCTCATCTAGCGACTTGCCTTATAGCGATTTGCTCTCCAGTGATTTGCCTGTCTAGCGATTTGGTGACCAGAGAATTCCTTTTAGCGATTTGCTCAACTTCAAGTATACTATATCTTTCGTTTCTTTTGTTAACTTTAGTAAAATCCCGCGAAAGAATCGATTTCTCGGTTTAAGTCACAAGAGCTGTAAAATCCCGTTTAAGATTACATCATGACAAGCACTGCATCAACTGATGACATTCAAGCTGCCGGGTCCGACACCCGCCCTCCTATGCTTGATAGGACTGATTACGAATCATGGTCACAAAGAATTCGACTTTAATGCCGAGGCAAAGAGAATGGTGAAAACATTATTCGATCAATTGATGAAGGACCATTTCAAATGAGTACTACAAGAGACGTTATAGCCACTGGTGAGGACGGAGCTGTAACTTTGGGAATCGACATACCACGCACTTACAATGATCTTAATGAGGACGAAAAGAAGCGCTATGATGCAGACATTCGAGCTTCCAACAATATTTTATAAAAATTGACACTTGATAATATAAACACGGAAATATCGAAATATAACTAACTTTCCTAAACTTTTAATATAATTCAACTAACGATTTACTAAAAATAAATAATACAAGTATTTTACATAACTTAACACTCACAAACTTAAAATATTTAAAATAGATATTTTAACCTCTCATTCAATAACTTTTGTACAATATTAAAAACCTTCTTTTAAGATGTGAAACACTATTCACAAAATGTCGTTAACACTTATATGACGCCATTTTTGAACATTACGCCTTTTATCACACAAGCCCAATGCTACCACACTTAAAGATTTCTTATCTTATCGTTTCACATAGAGCCCTAAGACAAACGAATCTAAACTTATCGTATTACTCTAGGTCGCAAGTCGGAGCTATTCGCTTACATCTCTTGATCACTACTTGACTAATGTACCACTGAGGTGAGTTCATAGTCCCACTTTTTATATGTTTTCAAACCTTATGGGGAGATACATGCTACAAACCTGAACACAAGTATTTTCTGTATGCTATCCTGATTGATATTGCCTAAGTTACCACCTTTGCCAAAATTCCCTCATATCATGAACCATTAATCACTTGCGAGTGAACGCGAATTTAGTGAATAGATCGATTGGCAGTTGACGCCCCATTTGAAGTTAGCCTGGGATGGTAACTAAATGCACTTTATTCTAATTAATTAGGAGAATGGAAAACTCCTACAACGAGGGCACTATCACCTGCATCATTTCATGATGTAGGCTATTTATATCATCTTTGATATCACCCATGTTAAGGTTTGCGTGTTATGAGGCTTAGAGCAATATATTACACTACGATATCATTGTTTTTACTACTATTCAACTTGTGTTCAAACTATTACAAATTAAACACTGTGGATTCACTCAACCTTTGTATTGACCTTTTTAGCATGTTTTATCTCAGGTAACTAAGGAGCTTGAATGGCACAGAGCTGCCATGGGCACTTTTGGGCGGACCCCTTTTTAAATAATAATATCATTCTTTTCAAACTCAGCTTTATCTTTTGTGAAACACTAATGCTTTTGGAACTTTTATAGTAAAACCCGAATATTGAGTTTTCACTGAATGATATTAACTTGTTTTAAAACGTCTCTTTTGGGTCGTTTTTATAACAACCCACAAACACCCATTACTATCATTCCCATTACAAATACCTATAGTAGGTATTTCACAGGTAAATTTTTGCTTTTTATATACATTATTACTTGCATGACTCACTAGACCTGCTCACGTATCTACACAAGCCAAATAACTTAACACTCACATCCTATAAACCCTAGGTATGTCAAGCATAAACTCATAACAACACCATAATAAGTAATACACCATTATAAAACACTAAACATAACACAAAACCCTAATAATCCCTAAACTAAAACTTAAGTAGGATTATGTGCTTATCTGAACCTATATGCTTATTTAAACTAGTAAGAATGTGTTCAAGGATTAAGTAAGAGTATCTTTAGGAATATTAGGATACATTAGGACTATTAGGTTATAGAATAGAACCCTTAGAACTTAGATATAAACCCCCTAAGCCCTAAACTATAACTAGGTCATACATAACTAGAATTAGGTCTAAACCCTCCCAAAACTTCCCCATAGGTCACTATCACTTAGTATAAGCCTTTAGGAACTTAGGAATAGTTATTAGATACCTTTAGGACACTAACTTAGGCACAAAACCATATGATAAACCCTAGTCTCTCACTAAACCCACTTAGGTCATTTAGGTTACAAGACTAGGTCAAACCTTCCCAAAACTTTCCCATAGGTTACCCACACTTAGAATAAACCCTTTAGGTCTTAGGATTAGTCACTAGCCACACTTAGGAACTTAATTTAGGCACTAAACCTTAGGTAAAACCTTAAACACATAAATAAGTAGAAACTAGGTCTAAACTTAACTAAAACTTAGTAAAACCTAAACATAAGCACCTTAAACACTTCAACCTAGCACCCTAACACCTTAGTCATACCCAAGCATACACCCTAACACCTCTAAGCACACACACAAGTAGGTGCATCACCTACTTGGCTAATCCACCACTAATCACCAATAATCCACCCTAAACCTCCCCTAATCCACCATTAAACCACCCCTAATCACCCTAAACCACCCTTAAACACCCTAAGCAGCTTACAAGCACCTCCAAGCACCCAAGAAAGGAGGTGCATCACCTCCTTGTAAGCTGCTACCCTTGAACCACCTCCCACGGCTGATCTCCACCACAACCGGCCTACGCCAGCCCCCTAGCTACTCCCTAGCTCTTCCTTGTCACCATGTAGACTTGTCACAACCCCTCCTAGCTCTTCTTGCTCAGCCCTCCCCCTCTGTGACACCTATTAGACGTTTTCCACCCAAACCGCCCTATCGCAACTATAAATACCCCCTCCCCTCTCATTTATTCTCCACACCTCTCCCCCTTCTCTCTACCTCACATTTATGTAGTACTAAGTCCTTAGAAGTTGTAAGGAACGTGTAGCTAGGCCTTGGTCGAGTTGTGTTGTGGTTTGAAGTCGTACGAGCCCTAGAAAACCCTAAACCTAGTTCTAACCCACGTAAACCCCCCCTCTAGCCAAGTAAGTCTTACTTTTAGTTACTATAGCTTTAGTATAGTCTTAGGATAGATTTAGGATGCCTTAGATAGTTTAGATACCCTTGCATGAGCCTACAACCATTTTACTTGCTAGTTTACGTTTTAAAACCCTAGATCTAGTCATATACTTGCATGCATGCTATAAGTAGTTAATTTAGGTCATACACTAGTTAAACATAACATAGATAACTTAAAATAAGTAAAAACATAGGCTAGAAAACTTAAATACTAGATAAAATATAAGTTACATGCATATTAGGACTAGTTTTGCTATAGTTTACATGCATAGGGGTATATATATCATAAATTCCTGAAATTATGAAGTCTAAGGACTGTTTTTGACCTTTCCTAGAAGTTATAAGTAGTAAGGACTAGTTTTGGATAATATTAAAACCCTAGGATAGATAATAACATAAGTATAAACTAAAAAGGACTAAAAATGTAAATAGTATAAAGTTAAAGGTGTAAAATGGTAAATATAGAAAACTTAGGAGTCTTAGGTTAATTACATAAAATATAGAAGTCTAGGGACTAGTTGTGTCAAGTATAGATAGTTATTAGTATAAGTAATATAGTAATATAAAACTTAGGGTAGAAAACGTAAATATATAAACTATAAGGGTAAAAAGTGAAAATACCATATAAGTATAAAACCTAAATAAAGTTAGAAGCATAACACAATACTAGGGAGCTTCATACAAGGAGTACTATGTGGATATTTCGTTTTTGACGAGTTTGTTGGGTTCACGAATTAAAGTGCCCTGACTCCTCGAACGATTATTGCATATACTTCTGAGATATGATGGCCCGAACGGTGATATGATTATAACTAAACCCTAATAACAACATAACTCAATAATAGGGAGCTTTGTGTGAGGAGTATTAACTTCTGAATTATGATGGCCCGAACGGTATTATGTTGATAATATAATACAATAGTAGGGAGCTTCATGTGAGGAGTCATATACTTAGACCATTAGGATTAGAAACCAAAAACCCCTACCCCAATAGACCTAGGATAAGACTTAATAGGAAAACATTAGGATTAGAATATAGATTAGGAAAAACCTAGGATTAGATAACCCTCACCCTAAGCCTTTAGACCCCTAGTTTAGGATAGACACACTTACCCCGTAGGAATAAGTAGATTTAGGTCATAGATAACCCATACCTAGCCCTTAGGATAACCATACTTATACACTTGAGGATTTTAGATTATACCTTAGGATTTGACAATTTTTAGAATACCCATAAGGAAATTTCACTTAGGAGATACTATGGATAGTGCCTTAGCTGGTTTCAAATCCCTAGGAATAGTAATACTCATAATAATAATAATAATAATAATAATAATAATAATAATAATAATAATAATAATAATAATAATAATAATAATAATGGTAATAATAGACAACCTAAAACAAAAGAGAAAACCTGAAACAACACCTAAAAATAAGGATATACCTAGTCAACCCTTAGGAAAGAAAACACTTAAACCTAATCCCTCATTAGAACCCTCTACCTCAATGGAACCAAACACCTCACCCTTAGAAATTAGGATTAGTTAGAAGAACCTTAGGGGGAAAACAAAACTCTGGGAAGAAATCTAGTAAATATAAAACTCCGATAGGATACTCTCCTTCAGGTATCCTATACTCTTACTCTTCCGTTTAATCTCATCTTTTCATTTCTCTCCTTCTACCGTTTAAATCCTTTTCCTCCCACTTCCTCCCACTCTTCCATTTAAAATCCCATTTTCCCGCCTTTTTCCCCACTCCACAAATTAAAACCATACTTTTCCATTTTCCCCACTCCTATACTTTTCCCCACTCAACCCACTCCAAACTTCTTTTCCTTTTCCATTTCCCCTACTTTACCCATTCATCCTTTTTCCTTTTCCACTCCACTCCACTCCCATAAATCCTTCACTCCATTTCCCTTCATTTTTAATTCTCCGTCATTTTACACTCTATTTTCTTCTCTCTATATTCTCTCCCTACCTCATCCTGCAGTGCTCTATTAGTTAGAACTTGCATTTCTCGTCATAACGCAAGTTTCTATTAGTTAGAACTTGTAAGAATATCTACATCGAACTGTAATCCTCATTATGTTCGACTACGATATTAAATCTCGCTTTGCAAGAAATTGTAAAAATGAGATCTTCTACTTCCGTCATTCTAGTCTTAACACGGGAATCTACAATGTGACAAGTTGCTAAACCGGAGAACATTAGAACTTGTCCCTACCATGACTAGAACTAGTCTCTATCATGACTAGAACTTGTCTCTGTCATGACTAGAACTTGTCTCTACTTTACTAGAATATTCCTCTACTGTATCTAGAACTTGTCTTCACTGAGATGAAAACTAGTTATCATACCAGTTGAAACTTGTCTCTAGAAATTTCCTTACCATATATCCTTAAATATGGTAAAACTCTCTTCATTTTCCACCAATACTACTTAAGGATGATTTATAATGACTATCCTTTTAAAATGAACTAGGATGTTCCTACATTTTAATGAGAAAGTTATAAGTCAAATAGGTTAAGAGGTTATATGCTCTTGTTTTCAAATATTGGGACGCCTTTATTTGAAAATAACGAGATATAAAAACCTAATTATCTGGTATATGTACAAGCAATTCCTACTCCGCTTGTGCAAAATCTTCTTCCTTTTCACATCATTTTTCTCGATAATCCTCTTCTTTCTTTACTTTCTCGACTTATTCTCTCCCCTACTCCCATAATCGTCAAAATCTCGGGACAAGATTTTCTCTAAGGGGGTAAGACTATAACAACCCACAAACACCCATTACTATCATTCCCATTACAAATACCTATAGTAGGTATTTCACAGGTAAATTTTTGCTTTTTATATACATTATTACTTGCATGACTCACTAGACCTGCTCACGTATCTACACAAGCCAAATAACTCAACACTCACATCCTATAAACCCTAGGTATGTCAAGCATAAACTCATAACAACACCATAATAAGTAATACACCAATCTAAAACACTAAACATAACACAAAACCCTAATAAACCCTAAACTAAAACTTAAGTAGGATTATGTGCTTATCTGAACCTATATGCTTAGTTAAACTAGTAAGAATGTGTTCAAGGCTTAAGTAAGAGCATCTTTAGGTCTATTAGATACATTAGGACTATTAGGTTATAGAATAGAACCCTTAGAACTTAGATATAAACCCCTTAAGCCTTAAACTATAACTAGGTCATAGATAACTAGAATTAGGTCTAAACCCTCCCAAAACTTCCCCATAAGTCACTACCACTTAGTATAAGCCTTTAGGAACTTAGGAATAGCTATTAGATACCTTTAGGACACTAACTTAGGCACAAAATCATAGGATAAACCCTAGTCTCTCACTAAACCCACTTAGGTCATTTAGGTTACAAAACAAGGTAAAACCTTCCCAAAACATTCCTATAGGTTACCCACACTTAGAATAAACCCTTTAGGTCTTAGGATTAGTTACTAGACACACTTAGGAAGTTAATTTAGGCACTAAACCTTAGGTAAAACCTTAAACACATTGTAAGTAGAAACTAGGTCTAAACTTAACTAAAACTTAGTAAAACCTAAACATAAGCACCTTAAACACCTCAACCTAGCACCCTAACACCTTAGTCATACCCAAGCACACACCCTAACACCTCTAAGCACACACACAAGTAGATGCATCACCTACTTGGCTAATCTACCACTAATCACCACTAATCCACCCTAAACCTCCCCTAATCCACCACTAAACCACCCCTAATCACCCTAAACCACCCTTAAACACCCTAATCAGCTTACAAGCACCTCCAAGCACCGAAGCAAGGAGGTGCATCACCTCCTTGTAAGCTGCTACCCTTGAACCGCCTCTCACGGCTGATCTCCACCACAACCGGCCTACTCCAGCCCCCTAGCTACTCCTTAGCTCTTCCTTGTCACCATGTAGACTTGCCACAACCACTCCTAGCTTTGCTTGCTCAGCCCTCCCCCTCCGTGACACCTATGAGACGTTTTCCACCCAAACCGCCCTATCGCAACTATAAATACCCCCTCCCCTCTCATTTCTTCTCCACACCTCTCCCCCTCCTCTCTACCTCACATTTCTGTAGTACTATGTCCTTAGAAGCAGTAGGGAACGTGTAGCTAGGCCTTGGTCGAGTTGTGTTGTGGTTTGAAGTCGTACGAGCCTTAAAAAACCCTAAACCTAGTTCTAACCCATGTAAACCCCCTAGCCAAGTAAGTCTTACTTTTAGTTAATATAGCTTTAGTATAGTCTTAGGATAGATTTAGGATGCCTTAGATAGTTTAGATACTCTTGTATGAGCCTAGAACCATTTTACTTGCTAGTTTACGTTTTAAAACCCTAGATCAAGTCATATACTTGCAGACATGCTATAGGTAGTTAATTTAGGTCATACACTAGTTAAACATAACCTATATAACTTAAAATAAGTAAAACATAGGCTAGAAAACTTAAATACTAGATAAAATATAAGTTACATGCATATTAGGACTAGTTTTGCAATAGTTTACATGCATAGGGGTATATATCATAAATTCCTGAAATTATAAAGTCTAGGGACTGTTTTTGACCTTTCCTAGAAGTTATAAGTAGTAAGGACTAGTTTTGCATAATATTAAAACCCTAGGATAGATAATAACATAAGTATAAACTAAAAAGGACTAAATACATAAATAGTATAAAGTTAAAGGTCTAAAATGGTAAATATAGAAAACTTAGGAGTCTTAGGTTAATTACATAAAATATAGAAGTCTAGGGACTAGTTGTGTCAAGTATAGATAGTTATTAGTATAAGTAATATAGTAATATAAAACTTAGGGTAGAAAACATAAATATATAAACTATAAGGGTAAAAAGTGAAAATACCATATAAGTATAAAACCTAAATAAAGTTAGAATCATAACACAATACTAGGGAGCTTCATGCAAGGAGTACTATGTGGATATTTCGTTTTTGACGAGTTTGTTGGGTTTACGAATTAAAGTGCCCTGACTCATCGAACGATTATTGCATATACTTCTGAGATATGATGGCCCGAACGGTGATATGATTATAACTAAACCCTAATAACAACATAACTCAATAATAGGGAGCTTTGTGTGAGGAGTATTAACTTCTGAATTATGATGGCCCGAACGGTATTATGTTGATAATATAATACAATAGTAGGGAGCTTCATGTGAGAAGTCATATACTTCTGCATTACAATGGCCTGAACGGTGTTATGTTATATCTAAAACATTAACAAACCTAAAAACAATAACTTAAGAAACATAAACATGATAACTAAAGCTTGACATACATACAAAACCAACAACAACACACTAGGATACGTGAGTAAGGCAGTCTAGTTCCCGAGTCACTATTTGCATTACTTAGATTAGTTTACACCCAGGTGAGTCTTCATAGCCTTACATATTTTTAAACTTTCACTCTAAATGCTTTTATAAACCCTGTAAGGGGGATACATGCTAAATGCTTTACTTAAAACCGAATACAAGTCTTTTTCTTTGGTTATTTGCACGAGTAAACTAACAGCCACCACTACATAACCAAAATTCATGAATCTAATCATTTGGGAGGTTTTACCCAATTGAACGCGAATATAGTTGATAGATCTATTGGAGTTTGACAACTCCCGTTGGTATTAACACCCCACTAGGTGGTACTAATAAGCACTATATTTGAATCCACTCAAGGTATAACTTTGGCAAGTTATCCTTCTATCCCTTCATGTTGGGTCTGCAGCCCACATGACCCGGATCGTTAAGGTGTGATTCATGAGCTTAGTGTAACCTACTAAACTCCTGATAATTGTGCATGCATCACAATTATCACAAAAACTTGCATTTTCCCAGATGGGTGTAACAACTGAACCCAGGGAACTTGTATTCACTAACCCCTAAACCTATGATTCTCACTCAACACCTAGTGTTGACTTTTTAAGCATGTATTCTAGGTTTATTACTTCTATGGACCTATGGCGGAAGGAGCTACTGAACTCGGAGGACTTTTCATGGTTATTATTCAAACACAACCAACCTAACACTTAGATTTTTGGGACCTCAACAAAATAAAATTATATCTTTTATAATTAAAACTCTGATAATAATGAATGATAACCAAATTTTCAAAACGTCTCTTTTCGAGTCGTTTTCTATTACTGTGTCTGTGATTCTATGAAGTAATACCCCAAACACTTTATCCGCTGCGTTCAGTGAAAATGGGGGTGTTACAGTTTTCTATTATTATGACTGTGATCTAAGAAGTAATACCCCGAATAGTCTTCTTCCGCTGCTTCATGAAAATGTTCGGGGTGTTATATAAGTCGAGTCATATCTTGTAGATATTGTTTTGGAACGATTTAGACTCATGGGTAAAGTACTAATGTTATGGAGTAATGGGAAGAACATCATTTATTACCCCCATATATGTGTTAATATTTTAAAGTACTCCAAGTGTTTCGATTTTCTTAATTCGAGTCTTTATTCTTAATTATGTAAAAGTTCAAGTGTAGGGAGGAAACGAGCTCCCTTTGATGTATTATTTTGGATGGTAGAGTAAAAGTGTATGAAAAAAAATAGAAAAAGAAAAGAGAAAAACATACGGGCTACCACCCGTTTCCTTTATTTATGATTGAGTCAAATAGTGTCTTAGAAAATCCAAAAAGAGTTTGTAGTTAGTTTAAGTTGAGTCGAGTCTTGGCTTAGCAACGCCTCATTGTACATGTAATTGACCAAGACAATTAACTTGCCACCAGTAAACTATCCCTTTATCAAACAAACCGTGTTTTCCATACCCTTACACCTAACGTTATAACCCTTTAAAAGACCTATTTGATAGTTTATCCTAGGCGCTTACGCCAAAGTAGTGGAGGTTTGATCCTTTCCTAAGCCTATGGTAATCTATTTGCTATGACAGGTAGCGAGTGATATTTTTCCATTTCTATTTGTGATATATAAACTAATAACACCCGAGAGATGAGAGAATCCAAACACTAAATGTGAGTTGCTAGTGTATAATTTATGTGCTTATTTTGACTAAGGTAGAATGATTATTTGTTTTAATTAAATTTATATTAATGTTAAATGACCCCAAACTTGTAAATAAATTAGTATAAAAGCTCATTTGCTTGAGGACAAGCAAATCCCAAGTGTAGGGATATTTGATAAGGATTTATTTGATGGATTTTTAGGGGGTCATTTAAGCCCTAAGTCGTTAATTTATGATCAAATATTGCCACAAAACGTTTATTTTCTTATTTTAGGTACTTGGGACGTGATTTATAGAATATGGAGCATTTTAGACGTTTTTAGGCTCAACAATGAAAAAAACAAGAAAATCAAGAAAAAGTCAGGATTTACACCTGACAGTGTCAGGCTTTGGATGCTGACACTGTCACTTGAAGATTTGCACCTGATGGCGTCAGGTGCAATTGAAGTGAGGCCATCTTGGTTTAGGATTACACGAGACGACCCAGTGACCTTACAACGGGACGACGTCAGGATGTTGTTTGGGCGATACGAAACCCTAAAAAGCGACGTTCTGATGGCGTCAGGACCTATAACCTGACCCGTCATCTTGTAATCTCTATATATAGTTTAGGCTTTTTCATTCATTAGGTGTTTAACTTTGGAGACAAACACTAGGGCCGAATTTTCTGAGATTTCAATTCTCAAACCCTCTTTTCTCTCATGTTTCATTGAAGATGAGTAACTTTTTAATCATTCAATATGTCTATGTGTTGTTTGATTATCTTTATTGCTTCTCTTCCTTTTGAAATGCTAGCTTAAGTGATTTAGTGTTTGCTTAGATCTAATGAAACCTAGTTATTGATTGTTGGTGAGTTGTTTATAGTTTGGTTAATTGATTCGCGTTAGGCTTAAGAAAACTGGCTAACCTCCTTTGTATAACAAGCTTGAACGTCTTAAGAAACATAATCAGATGTGCACTACAGTTTTACTGGTTGTATTTAATGCATGAGTAGATGTTGATGATTCTATGATAGGGTACTCAATGTGTCGTCATAAGAAGAAATAGATATTCATAAAGTTGGGGAAGGATGTACATGACTCCACGACTGGTATTAAGGAATACAACCCTTCAACTAAAAAATTGTGACATTCAACAAACCAACAAGAGATATCTAGGGAGTAATGAAATCTAAGTAAACACGTTTGTCTCATTATACGAAGTCCACCACTTTTATTTTTTGTTTATTTAGTTTAATTTGTAGTTTAGGTTAGTTGATTAGCAACTAATTCCGCCATCTCTTCCAAAACCTGAGATTTTTACCACTTTCATTAAATATAAAATACAAAAAGAATCTTCCCTCACCTTTAGACCTAGTTGACCTACACTTCAATCCTAACGACACTATTCCCCTAGAGAACGATCAATCCCCCAGACGTACCATATACTACACTACTACGATCAGACTGCCTAGAGGATTGCAAAATCTCTCAAGATCCCTTGAGAGGTAAAACCTTTTGTGAGGCCGCAATCCTCGTATCAGTACACTTGCCTCATCGTGAATATTCTAAATAAAATATGAACAATGTCTTAGGAATCACATCTTTTTGGTTCGGAACCTAACTAGAGGAGGTTCGCATACAGAAGGCTCAATTGGAGTCAAACTTGATCCGCCTGACGTCAAGATGTTAAACATCTAGTAATCATGTGTCCAATGGGGAATGGAAACCTACATTCATACATTGACGTGCTCATCCCTACACTTGAGATCCTGAAAATATTCCTAGTCAACAATGCTTTCTATATTTTTACTAGCCTAAGGCCCGGCCGTTGGCCGGCTAACTTAAAGTTTTATTATTAAACATAAATATTTACTACAAAACATGATGTAAAAATTAAATACGCTAAAATGTATAATGCTAAAAAAATAATGTAAAATGAATAACCTTGAATGAATTGTTTAAAAGATAAAAAGATAAAATTTAAAAAATGGAAAAATCAAAGTCAATGAAAGACTTCTTTGTACACGACGCTAGTGTGATTGCAATGGTTGCCATCGTTGTCACAACACAAAACTTTAAGGCCCTTTTTGCTCTTTACCCTTGATACGGCTACATATAGTTGATTGTTAAAAAAAGAATAAACCTACAACATCAAATAGCCGATACAGTAATAATAACAGGTAATAATAGCATAATAGCAGGTAATAATACATGTAATAATAAGAAAAGCATCAAATTGCCCATACGGAATTTAAACATAAATTAAATAAACAAAATGTAAATAAAATATATAAAACATTATTTATTAGGATAGTTATGGCAGATTGTTTAGCCCCGTTCATCTTCATTGCAAGAGCGTTCGATCATTAAGCTATTGTGCACTCTTTCAAAGGTACTCATAATTGACGAATTCGTTGGTTCAATCCTACCAGATGCACAGGTAATGGTACCTCTCAGTAAGTCTATGATTAGCTAAATGATTACATTTAACTTGAGTTGCTTTCTCTAACGTGTTATCTTTTGAAATGCGTCTTTTTAAACCACATTTTTTGTCCGGTTTGTTGGTTTACTGTCCCTGTCACAATGAGCAAATTTAGACTTTTGTGATGAATGCACATGTATAGAAAATAGAATGTAAAAATGTAATGCAAGGCCTTTGAATGCATACTATTGTACATAAGTTTTGCCATCATAAATAGAATGGTAATTGGTTCTTCTGAATCTTCATTATCCAAAATGTATTGATGAAGTCTCTTGGCATGCTTATTGCAGAAAACACATTTTTAGATTTCATCACTATTTTATTTATTTTTGTTTTTCGATCTTGTTTTGCTAAACTGAAGATTGTATATTGTTGTGAGAAAACTTACTTAACACGTCTTGTAGTCGGCATTTAAGTATATGTTTTGTAACATGTTGTCTGTGATTACTCGAATTTCATCACTTTGAACAACTTCTCCAACAACATCTGGATACAAATTTATCAAGATATCAGATATTTTTGTAACGGAATGAAGTTTATACAACCTCCTAATAATTTTTGCCTTTCTTTAACATTAACCCATATCCTATTTGGAATAATAATATGTTTGGAAAGCCCAAAATCACATGTGTTGTTCAACGATGTTCTTGGCTCATATGCCAATTTTTTAACACTAACCTCCTAATTTTTTTCCCCTTTCTTTAACATTAACCTATACTTATGATATGTCAATTTTTGTTTCATGTGTTGTTCAATGATCTTCTTGGCTCAAACCTTCATTCTTTTATAGACCAAAATAACATCACATCAAATTTCCTATAAGCCCTAAAGTTCTATATACTAAAGGACAAATGGGTTTTAACTTCAAATACATTGAAAATTATAGCGAGAAACCATAGAGCCAGCAGGGTTTGTGAGGACCTTATACCTTTTATTTCATTGTTTAAAACATAACATAAGAGTAGCATACCTACATAATATAACATATGGGTTTAGTAATTGTCACATCACATATAAATAAGTTTTATGCTTGCGTTAAAATTCGAGAGTGAAGGACTCATACATGACATGCTAATTGCTTTCCACTTGAAAAGGGTTCAATATTGGAAGGGAAAGCAAGATTAGTTTGACAACTACTGACCCACTAATGGACAATAAATGTTCCACCCGCAGACACTTTCAGTAGTAATGTTCTCGCCATATGCGATCACTTGGAGTCCTGAACTATATAACTTTTCATCATGATATTCTAATAAATTACAACTTTTTAGAAGTCAGAAATTAAAGTTTATAAATTATATTACCAATCTGCTTATTAAAAACAATAACAAAACTGAGATTGCTAGATCCGGACCACAAAAATGTTTTGTTTTGTCTTAAATTAGTATTACCAATAGACTTTACAAACATTAAAACACAATTGCTTTGAAACAATGGTTACTTTGGAAAATTGTTAGACATACCTATTTTATGAACCGGGGCCTAATAGTGGATATTAGATATGGAATAGATAGAGATCTTATAGCATCATCAGGTGAGAGAAGGTGTTCAATGGGTGAATCAGTGCCATATTCAGTCATCGCTCCTCCACAAAGCCCTTGTATCTCATCATTGTTTTTCAGCTCCACCATCACGTCGAAATGTGAACTTTGGTAGCAGTTCGATGTCCGTTTTGGTTGCACTTTCCTGCTTTGTGAAAATAAAAATAGGAAGTTCAATTTCAGCATTTTACTGAACTTAATTTCAATGTTAAGATTTACCAACTTCAAGAAAGCATTCACTACCTGCGTGATAAGAATAATGAGCTTAGCTAAACATAAATCCCTTAATACTCGAGTATAAAAATATATAATGATATGAATAGGTGACTACCTAATACTCATGTGTTGGCATTTGATGCGAACAACAACATGATGATCAATAACATTAGTGCAATCAATAATCATTTTCCAATGAAGGTTATAACCAAAAATTGACTCACTATTTAACAATAAAATACAATCAAGGATTACGACTAGATGAAAAATCTTTAGCAATGAAAGTTGTTAGGATTAAAAGTGACGATCATTATTAAGTAAAATAATTAGTTAAATATATTCATGTAATAGTTAGTGAAATACTAGTCTATTAAGATTATGTAAAAGCCTTAATGGCTTGGCCCAAAAGAAGGCCCAAGAGAAAGCCCATGGTGGCAAATGTAAAAACTATAAATACCCTCCTAAGCTTGTTAGGAAAGGTGGGAGTTCATGTTAATCAAATGTTTTATTTCACATAGTGCTCTCCACCTCTCTCTCTCTACTTTCTCTCTCTAGTTCTTCTATCTCTCTCTAACATCATAATCTTAGGTGATAAAGCTAGATCATAGGTCCTACAAGTGGTATCAAGAGCCAAGGGATAATATAGGTTGTTTTAGGTTAGATTTGGTGAAACAAACTAGGTTTTAAGGCTGTTTTTCGGATCTCGTTACTGTTCATCGTCGGTTTATCGAGTTTGGGAAGGCTTTTATCGAGTTAGGATTTTATCGACTTAGGTGTTGTAGTTATCGAGTTAGCAAAGTTACTTATCGAGTTAGCTCTCTGATTATCGAGTGACGTTTGGCGAGTTAGCCAATTTTAGCGAGTTAGCTATTTCACCTTATCGTTTATCGAGTAAGGTTCTTTTTGGTTGCTACTAAGGCCAAACTATACTCGGTTGATTTCTTCTTATCGAGTTAGCATACTCTTATCGAGTTAGCAGCTTCTTATCGAGTTAGCATACTCTTATCGAGTTAGAAAGGTTTTATCGAGTTAGAAGATCCATATCGAGTTAGAAAGGTTTTATCGAGTAAGCTAAGTTTTTACCGAGTTAGAGATCTTATCAAGTTAGCCTTAATTCTATCGAGTAAGCCTTATCTAGTAACAACTTTACCGAGTAAGCCCACAAAACCATCTTATCGAGTAAGCAAAAAAAAAAATAGAGTTTTTTGGCGGGAAAATTTATTTTCAAGGGGAGACTAAACGTTCAATTTTTACGCGAGATTTAAATTTTGGTATAACATTGAAATTTTGACCAAAAATTCAAATTTTTAGGCCAAAATTCAATTTTTTTCGGTAAAATTTGGCGGCAAAATTTTTAAAACTCAAAATTTTCTGGTAACCTTTGAATTGCATTTCATAGTGATTTTCAAATTTTGGGAGAAAATTTTTCAAATTCAATTTTTGGAGGGAAAATTCGAAATCACTAAAAATCAACAATATACGCTTTTCAAACTTCGCCAAAAACATCTAATCTTCAAACAAAAACCTTTGTTATCTTAAACGATCCAAGATCAACTTTATCACATATCAGAACTCAATGGAAAAAGAAATGCAAATGAAGGAGAGAGATTTTAAGAAAAAGTTTACAGTGTTCAAGTCACAGGTTGAGAAGGTTATAAACATATCAGGATATGAGTCAAGGTTCGATCAAGCATTTGAATACTACGTCAAAGTCCGATTTCATAATTTCAAAGAAAAACTCATCCAAATCCTGAATCAACTTGTAAAACTACTTAATGAAGAAGAACTTCATACGCGTGACTACAGGGAAGCTCTTAAAGTGATCCAAACTCAATTTCAGAGTATCTTTAACCCTTGGATAATGAACCAGTTAGAGTTTATCGATGCATTCTACCAAAGATTTTGGGTAAGCTATTCGACCTTCAGAACTAAATGCATAAATGACATGGGTGAACTCGAAAAGATACTTGATGCTGAGGAAGCGGAGTTAAATGAAATTGAGAAGCTGAAATGGGAAAGAGAGCAGATTGAAAAAGATATGCAGTTAAAGGAAAGAGAGCAGATTGAAAGAGGGATGCAGTTTAAGGAAATAGAGGTGATTGAAAGAGAGACAGATAAAGATTTTCAAACAGAAGAGGAAACGGTCAATGAGGGTGATGCATCAGATGTTAGTTTGGTTTTCACGGGCAGTGATTCATCTTCAGAATAGCAAGTTGAAAGCAGCAGTCCATGCTATGATTCGGAAGATGATGGTGCACACAGCAATGAAGCTGTTTGGGATACAGAAGATGATCATTTCACACACTCATTTGACACAGAGATATTGGCTACGGTACCATTCAAACAATAATGATAATGGTGTTGTGTTTGATAATGTGTTTTCTCATAATCAGACACATCCTGAGCATTCTGAGTCTATTAGTGACACATATGTGGTGGAACAAAATGATAGTAATATTACTTTTGCTACTCTAGATATGGATCCTAATAGAGGTGAGCCTGCCTAGGATGGATCTTATTATGAACAAGATCGTGCTTTATTTGCTTCTTTAATCAATAATTTCAAACATGAACTTGAAAAGTGCAAAGAGGACAATTGCAAAGCTAAGCAAGCGAATGTCTTATTGACAAAAGAGCTTGAGAGATTTAAGAAAATGGAAAAAGGTTTTGAAAATGTAACAAAAAGAAAAGCTAAACTTGAATTTCAAAACTCAAACCTTAAATCTCAAGCTCGGAAGTTTGAAATGAATGGAGAGTCTGTCAAACCACTTTTAAAAAGAAATGAAGAACTTGAAGTTGGTTATAGAGAAGCTGTTTTGGATTAAAAAAAAACGTTCCATTAAACAATTGGATGAACAAATGGTTCTTAACAATAGAAAGGTTAAATCGCTTGTAAAAGAGAACAATGATTTAAAAAGTGAAAATTCAAGGCTTAAGAAAACCACTTCGAATTTTGAGATTGTTAATACAAAACTTGAGAATGAAAATCAAGAATTTTTCAAACGAACAAACGATCTTGAAAACAAACTTCGAAAATTGGTACAGACTTCTCAGACTATCAACATGCTGCCTACTAAAGATGAGGAAGTATATAAAAAACATCTGGAATTGGTTTTGAGAATAGTGCTCATGTGGAAAATGAAAAACCTTTTTTTTTAAACAAAGTGCAAAAGTTGACACCTATTTTATATAACGCTGAAGATATGGGAAAAGAATTGTCGGCTGATCTTTTGTTTGAGTCACAAGATATTTTAAAATCTGAAGAGGAAAAACGTTTGAAAGTAAAACAAACAAAAAACCCACTCTCGTACCACGGCTTTGTGTATGTTTGTACACAATTGACAGATATACCAAAAGCACCTTCCAAAAGAAAAGACACAAATTTGAAAAGATTTTTCAAAGAAGCTCAACTTGCTACTTATGATGCTAATTTATGGCAAAATAAAGCAAGGAAACAGTTTTGTGATCTTAAACAGCACATTGAGCAAACATTAAAGGTCATTTGGTTTAAGCAAGAAAACATCACATACAACGTTTTCTCTAATCCTCTTTCATCAGATTTACGCCTTCAGATAGAAGTCAAAAAGATTTTGAAAGATGAGATTGAACCTCGTGTGAAAGATATCAACTTATGTTTTGAGTACTTTGAAAAACATCTTGTAACTGAAATGAGAGAAGATCTAAAGTAGTTCACTCTCTTGAAGACGAATTTGATGAAAAATGCTTAACTCTGGACATTCAAAAAGAATTTTTCGCAAATCAAATAGAGTCGTTCAAGTAAGCATCTGTCAGCCATGAGTATGAGAATGTGCATTTTGAACAAACATCTTCTTTGAAATCTGAAAATCTTTGTCTCAAAAAGAAAATCACCGAGCTTTCAAAAGAAGCAACTGATGTCAAAGCAGAATTGTCAAAAAGAACTGCTCAGTTTGAGAAAGATCTTGCAAAACTTGAAGCGCAAAGTATCTCTTTCCAACTAAAACTGCAAGAGAAGAATGAGAAAATGTTTTCAGCAAACTCCTTGACATCGGTGCTTAAAGAAAAAGAAAAGATTTTAGAAGAAACTTGTGATGATGACAATATCAAGTTTGATTTTGTTGGGTCACTGAATTCCCCAAGCTTCCTTTAAACTTGGATTTGAACATAAAATAACCTAAGTGTCTATTATCCGTATATACAAACAAGTCACTGAGTGAACAGTACCGCAGTGAGTCATCTTCAGGATGCTTGGAGCGAGTCTATGTTGAAAGGGTCACCATTCAGTGAGGCGGAACTCAGTGTATATAATCTAAGCCAAGAAGAAGTTGATGGGTTCAGTGAGGATGACAATAACTCACTGAACCCCCAGGACTCCTCAACAACTATTACATACTGAAGACTGAAGACCTGAAGACTGAAGTATGGGCGGGACAAGGCGGGAAAAATTTGAACGTATCAACAGGTGACGTCATCTACCTGAAGTCAAACTTTTCCTGAAAGGCATCATGTCAGGATGGTGTCATTACTGTGCACTGGAAAGGCACATTGTCTTATTCCCAAAATAGTCTATTGTAACAGAGACAAAATACGTAAGTATTTTTGTCTCTACTAGTTAGGTCATCTTTTGTCTTCATCATTAAAGTTGTAAATTACTTGTCTATAAATAGGTAGGATAAGTGAGGAGTAAAAGTTGACAAGTTTGTGCATTTAATGCGAAGCATTCACAAACCACTTTTACTCCTCCAAAGAACAACACAGTCCCTGAGATAGCTCAGTGTGACCTTATAGTTTTCACTCAACGTAGTTTGAGTTTAGAGAGGAGTCTACACCATACTTGTCATTTCAATCCCAAGTGTTATTCCGCAAACACTTGGGTATAATTCTTTTGATTAACTTCTAATAAGAATTAAACGTTGAAAAATCTTGTCTCTTTTCTTAACGTTTTATCTTCGCTGTTAATCTTATTTATCTAAGTTAAAAGTCATGGAACTTGGTTAGGTTAACTCTTTAGTTAACTATTAACTTAGTAAACAGGACCAACAGATTTTGACGAACTTGATACAAAAAATCTTGAATTGGAACATGTTGTGGCATCATTACAAAAAGAAAATGAGCATTTGAAACAGACTTACAAAAACTTGTTTGATTCAATCAAGCGGTCGAGTTCAGAATCAAACTTCAAACAAATCTGACTCTCAGATCACACCAAATCATCTTTTTGAAAAAGAAAATTGTTGAATTGGAAAAAACGATTGCACAACAAACCAATGATTTTGATGATGCCAAAAATGATTTTTCAATCGAAACAGACAAATATGAAAAATATTTTGCTCATCTTGAAAATCAAAATGCTTCTTTGCAAGAAAAACTGGCATCATCAGATCATCTTTCTCTTCAAAAAGAATACAATGATTTGAGAACGTCATACAATGCCTTAAAAGCAAAGTTTGATGTTCTTAACCGGTCAAAAGGAAAATCTCAAGTTTCAAACGAGTCTAAACCACAAGTAAGTGTTTCAAAAAAGGTTTACACGGGTGAATCCTCAAAACCATTTTCAAAAAGGGTTTCTCAGTTTACCACCTATTCTTTGCAAAAAGGAAGGAAGTTTTCAAAGAGACCAAATTTTTATGAAACATTTACTCCTCAAAGGGTTTCAAATGCAAGTGCTTATAAAGAAAAGAATCAAGGTTTTCGAACTCCATACTCTCGTTTTACTCTGTAAAGCCAGTGTGGGAACCAAAGCAAAGCCGTTCAAAACATTTGAAATATTCATACTCTGAAATGCTTCCGCTACAACAAAGGAATGGCTATGCTTTGAAAAATAATAATTCTGGAAGGTTTCCATTCATCTCAAAAACGAATCTTCGAAATGAAACGCCGAGTTTCAACAATGGATGGAAAATTTTTTCTTCAAGTTTTAAAACTCCAAGAGAGACATCGGGTTTCTCTAACAACTTTCAAAAGAAAAAGAGTTTTAAATCACCGTTGATTCCACGAGCTTTATTTCAAAATGAAACACAGTTTTTCAGTCCTCGTTGGAATTCAACTTCTTTGTCTCGGATTGACACAACTGTAAAATGGATTCCAAAATATGGTAAACCCATTGGCACCGTGCTTAAATGGGTTCCAAAAGTTGTTGTCTAATCCAAAAACATTATGACTTCTTAGTACTTCTGCTAAGGACTCGAACTTCAACATAATGACTTCTTAGTATTTCAGCTAAGGACTCGTTCTTTAAAGAACGGAAAGTGCTTAATCAAACAAAGGTTTAAAGATTTTTCGTACACTTATCCTAAAAACATTATGGCTTATGCACACATAACTGTGTATAACCCGTGACTTTCAAAGAAAGGACCCTGTTGTACATGTCTGTGCGACAATCCTAAAAGATGAGAAGACTTCTCACCAAAAAGCTTATCAAAGTCTTCTTAAGTTTTGAGCAAAATTTTGAAAAATGTTTCAAAAGGTTTTCAAAACTTTTCACGATGTTTCTCAAGATATTACTCCCTCAAATCCTTAAAAGCTTAAATTTACACAAAATGCTCTACTTTTGAGGGGGAGTAATACAAAGATGTTCCAAAAAGTCATGCTCAAAAGAAAAGAATACGGAATTAACAAACATCCGTTTCTCCCATAAGCTATCCAAAAAGAAAAGGTTTTAATCAATTGATATAAAAAATACCATGGATATGCTATTTTTGAGGGGGAGAAATTTGATTAAAATGTGATCGTCTTTGATGAGGCGAAAAATGAACCGTTTTTAGGGGGTCATTTAAGCCGGAATTGAAATTTATTTGATCAAATATTGCCCTAAATCGTTCCTTTTGTGATTTTAGGTACTTTGGGAGTGAATTCCGGAAAAGGAAGCATTTTGGACGTTTTTGGAGCATTAAAGTGAAGAAAATGGCAAAGTCTTAATTTTCCTTGCTGGGAACAGTACCTGACGGCGTCAAGAAGGATTTTTTGACGGCGTCAAGAGCAAAATGGATGACGACCCAGAGAAAACGTGACGGCGTCAGAACAAGGGCATCAAGAGTAATTTTGGTGACGGCCCAGAGCAGAGTTACACATGAGGGCGTCAGCTATGGATCTAGGCAGTCCGAGAACTTTATTGGCGGCGAGATGACGGCGTCAGATTTTTCCTCTTGACGTCGTCACCTCCTAAAATCTATATATTCTTTTCTATTTTTCATTCATTAGAGAGGAACTTGTGTGGAGAATACTAGGGCCGAACCTAATAAACCCTAGGTCATTTGTAACAGTATTTTCAAGGGTTTTCACCCCTTGAAACCCTTCATGTTCAATTGAGATAAGTTTTCTTCCAATTCATTCAATATGTCTATGTGTTGTTTGAATATATTTTACACTTGTCTTGATTTTAACATGCTAGGCTAGATCTATCGTGTGTTTGCTTAGATGTAATGAAACCTAGATGTTGATTTTAGGTTGATTGCTTGTTTATAGTTGTAATGGATGAATGATTTCAATGTTAGGCTTAAGAAAACTGGCAGATCTCCATTGTGTAACTTGCTTGAACGTCTTAAGAAATATGAACCGATGTGTACTAGGTTTTTATGGTTGTATTTAATGCATGAGCGAATTCTAGTGATCCCATGTTAGGAGCTTCTTAGCCGGCTCGACATAGGAGTGAAGTAGGAGCTTATAGGATTGGGGAAGTAAGTACGCCACCCCATGAATGGTATTAAGGAATACAACCCGTCATCCACGCAACTGTAAAAAGTAATTAACATGTAAAAGATATCTAGGGAGTAGTGAAATCTAAGTAAACACAATTCTTGTAACACCTAAAATCTGAGAACATGTGAAAAGACCAAATTGCCCTTACCAATTTGAAATTTAATTAAAAGCTTATTAAAGTACCAAATAAATTCCAAACTTCTGGTAGTGGACAAGATATGATACCAAATAATTTTGACAACTCCATTTAATATTTTTACAAGCCATGAAATTACCAAAATGCCCTTTGGGCGCCGAATAGAAATTTTATTATTAATATTATGATTTTTAAAGGTAATTAAAATGCATTTAAAATAGCAAATCAAATCAAATCAATTGCCTAACTTAAATCCCGAAATTTTGGTCAATTTCCTCCCCTAGACTCGGCTATCTACCCTATATATTTTATACATTTATTTTCTTTCCTTATTCACTTGCCGAGTAAACCCAAATCAACAAATAAATCACCATTCATTCCATACGAATTTTCTGAGGTCCAAGCATAATTTTTCTGAGTTCATTGTCATGCTAGGAAGCCAAGAAAATTGGCCATTCAATTTAAAAATCCCTGAATCTTTTATTGTCGAATTTTGTTCACAAGTAAGGTAATATTCCATTTTAATTCGTACGACCTCTTATAAATTCATTTTCTATTTTTCCTGATTTCCTTACATCATATATGATATTCTAAAAATGATTACAAGGTTTGTTGGTCGGGTTTGTTCTCGTGGGAATTTTTGGTGTCGTATTATCCAATTCGAGAGGTGTAATTCTTCCAGCCTATTCTATTTGTTCCAGATCTGGTCTGGTATTTTTCTCACGTCTCTTACATCATATAAGTCTCAAATAAAATGCTAAAGTCGAACCATGCATGCTCTATGAATTATTTGTGAATTAAACCTTAAAAATGTAACAAAATTCTGAATAATTCTATACGAATTTTCTGGGCGTGAACACTAATTTTTATGAACTCTATATAATATGTATAATCTCAGAAAAATATTGGTTAGAATTATGGAGGCCTAAATATTGTATTATTAATTAATTTATAAATCAGCTAATTAGAAAATAAAGGGAAAAATAAAAGAAAACCCTAAATCGATTAGGGTTAGAGTTTGAGGCATGAGATCTGGTAATTAATGATGGTTTAAGGTTGTTAGAATCATGGGGTAATGATTAGCATTTGATTTTAGGGTTTGTTATTGTTTTGGTTAATTTTTAATATAAACCGATTGGAAAATTAATAGTACAAGGGTGTGTTTTGCCAACTTTGAAACTTCTGGGATATTTTTGTAATGTCATATAAATCAGTAGGAATATGGGAAAAATATAACTTGAGGGTTCTAAGTGTAAATATTACAAGAAAATGAATTAATTGTATTTAATTGGTGCGATTTGTAATTAATTAAAAGAGAGGGACTAAAAATGTAATTTTCAGAAACTTGGAACTGTTTTGAGTATTTAAAAGTATTCAAGGGATTATGTGCTAATTTGGTAAATTAATGGCTTAATATGTAATTATTAAGAATTAAAAGTGTAATTGTAAATTAAAGGGTTAAATATGTAACTTTGATAACTTGAAGGATTTAAAGTGTAAATTGTGAATACTTGAAGGTATATTCGTATAACATGATAAAATAAGGGATCATTATGTAAAATGGATAAGTTAAGGGTTTAGAGTGTAACTTTGAATACTAAAAGGTTTAAAGTGTAATTTTGGAAATATAAGGGTGTAAAAGGTAAAGTTATGAAACCCTAAGGACCAAATGTGTAAATATGTTAAAAGATACTTTGATTCCATTAATAATGACTCAACTTTCTAATTATGGAAACTTTCTAAAAGTGGAAACTTACTATTTATGGAAACCTGCTAAAAGTGGAAAGTCACTTTAAATGGAAAGTTACTAAAACTGGAAAGCCGACTAAAATGAGAAATCTGAATTGAATAAGTTATTAATAATAAGCCGATCATTAATTCGTGTAGATTCGTTGAAGAAGGAGTGTTTCCATATGCTTACGTATGTTATGATTTCGATGGCGATTGAGGTACAGATATTCTGACCTTTCTCAAAAGGTTTCTCATGATTCTTTCATATTCTGATCCGTTAGTTCCCGAATTGATGCCATTGCTATGATCCCCTTTACTTGAACTTTCTCTGTTGATCCCACTTGATATGACCTCCGTTATGAAACCATGCTATGAAAACCTTTTTAATTATGCCATGGAAATGTTTTGAGAAGAACCGATTTGAAAAGATGTTTATAAATGATGCTAAATTTCTTTTTAAAAGAAAGGTTATTTAACTTTCATGAACACTATATTTTGAAAGACCATTTTTATGAAAACTGTTTTAAAAGATTATTTAAATTGGACTTTTAATAGAAACTTTTGAAACGGACTTTTGAACTGAACCATGAATTGATTTTTGAATATGAACCTTGACCTGATAAACTCTGATTGGACCTTGAATACTATTTCTGATATGAAACCTTTGTTATGAACTACTATTATGAACCTTTGATATGATTCTGAGATACACCTTTGCTATATGACCTTTTTGTATGATATGAGACCTGACTCTTAGTTTGATACCCGAGCCATTTCTGTTTTCCCTACCTATGGAGGTACCATAGGCGTGTCTGTGATGCACCACTGGCATGACTAGTGTGTGGCCCTAGTGATTTGGCTACACCGTCCCCTTTCTGTTATATGATATGCGCGCTTTATGATATGATTTGTTATGGCCACTATGATTTCTGCGGGGGCGTATGGATGCATCCTAGATCTGTTCTGTTTAGTGGATTCAACTATGATTATGATTATGATATATGTCTGGTGACTGGTACTGTGTGCTATACATGTCTTTCACAATTTCTGGGAGTTCGCTACTCCACCCATTTGAAGAATGAGGACACCCCTCATATTATCTGATTATCTGAGAGGACTCCCCTCTATATGATTATGAAGAATTATGGTATTGACGGCTTATATGATATGATATGTTTCTGGGCTCGTGGTAGATGACTATCCTTTCTTCTTTCTATTCTGTTACTCTTTTATCTATTCCTTATTCTATTTCCCCAATGCACTATATTTCAGTTCTGTTTCATTATCATTGCTTTGTATATGTATCTGTTCACTGGGCTTTTTAAGCTCAGCCGCATTTCCTTTTCCTGCGGCAGGTTTTAGTAGGAAGCTGGGTTATGGGAAGAGAGTGTGACTGGACTTAGAAGACTATGCTTTGGACTAGAGACGATTAGATGAAGTTTCACTTTATTAGACATAGTATTTATTGTTTTGTAACCTTGTAGTTTCAGATTTTCAATTGTAACCCTGAATTTCGTTGTATGTATGAATCATATGCTTGTGTTTGTTCTGATATGTCACTGTAATGTAATACTTCTACCCTTATCGGGTTGGGGTGTTACAATTATGGTATCAGAGACCCAGGCTGCGATTCGTAATACATTTACCCTTGACCTGTGAAGTTTGGACCCCTAAGTTTCCACTGTAGGCGCTCATAAGACAACCTTTGAAACTTTACATTAGGATTCCCCATAGGAACCTAAGTTATTACCAGTGAGGAATGGGTAGACTAAGACATTTATGTAAGTATCATTTGCTCCCGTATCACTCTGATCGTGCCTTTGCTCTTGGATAAGCCTTATAAGGACCTTTGTTTCAGAAGTTAGAAGTTTTACAACTTAAGTTTAGTAACCAAGTAAGTTTGGAATACCTCTGAAAGCTACCTGGATACCTTACACATTTAAGTTTCACCTTCAGATTTTGATCTCCGCCTCCGATTTGTTTGATAAGCTGTTTGACACCTTTTCGACCACATTGTAGGTCATTCAACCACAATGTGTTCGACACATTCTGTAAATTCATTACTTATGCTGGGTATGAATGTATCATCAGATACTACTTAACTCTGTATGATCCATTACTACTACTATGAGAATTCTGGTAATTATGAACCACAAATATGAGAAGTTTTTGTTTCCTCTCTTTGAATGATGAACCTTGTTCTGCCAACCATTTCCTTTGGAAGGGTATGATGTAAATACTATCTCTATATGGATTTGTTAACTAAGCATGAAGGGTATGATGTACCTCTCACATTTGACGATTATACGATATTCGTATTACCAATGATACACATCCTACCTGCTACTTATGCTAAGAAGCTAAACGAAATTCCCACACATTGAACTGTTCGTTTATCCATCCCAACATTTTTGTTGAACCATGTACTTGACTCTGATATATGAACTATCTGTATGATTTGACGACTGTATTCACTCTATGAATCCTTTGACTTTGAGATGTCTGATTGTACGGTCTTTTGGACTGAATGGCTATTCGTGAAGATACCATAGACTACCATATCTGAAATGTGACCTTAAAAATCTGCTTCACCCTATTCCATTATGATGACTCTCTATCATCTGCTAAAATTTCTGTCACTATGGAAACACCTACCCCAAACTCATGTGATTACCAAGTTGTCCTGAAAACCATTATTATCAACCCTTGGAAAGTTCTACTATTGGGAAATATTTTGTCATACGAAGATTTTCCGGTATTCTCTGATGAACCTTTTGGTTCTCCTTCCTGCTTAGGAAGTAGAGTGGGCATTGAACTGATCTCAGTTGAAGAAACCATGGTGCCATAGAAGTTGAGAGATTGAAGGAGCTGATGGAATATGATTTTTAACCTTGGTGATTCTCTTTAGATGCTCTTGTTGGTTTATGAAGAAGAACGAGAGAAGTATGAGATGACGTATCGACTATCGTGAACTTAAACGTACCACTATCAGCAATCATTATCTGTTTCCGCGTATCAATGATTAATTTGTTTTTCCTTTGAACCCCGCATTTGATTGCATCATTTTAGATTTGAAGGCTGAAGAAGCAACCACAAAAACTTCTAAGAAGGGGGTTAACTAACCGAGAGTAACCTTTGGGAAGTATTTCAGTTCCTGAAGAAGAAAGAAGGCGATGTGAAAAATTCCCTGAGATGATTTCTGAAGTTGCCTTTGCACTCGTTACCACATTTGTGAGTTTGAATGATGCCAATGGTGTTGGCTAGAATAATCATGTTTTCGCGTGTTTTGGACAAATTGTCATAGTATGACATTGTGTTGTGTCCTAAAACGAAAAAAAAGGAACATAGAGATTATTGGTGAGATGACCCTTTGTTCTGGAAGAAAATTTTGATTGACGTTCAGAAAGCATAGTAGACAACCCTACCCTATATAATGTAAAGACAGAGCTTTCACAAGAGGGACCAAGATTGAAGACCGTTATCGGAGTTTGAAACCTGGTGGAAGAGTAGTAGAAGATGGTTGCGACAAGCATTATCATGGAAGAAGCATACAAGAAGAAGAGAGGAACTGGGATAGTGCTCAATCATACATCATGCAACACGTGAAGATTTCAGTTTGGGCACCAAGACAACCAGACCAAAGAAGACGAACCATTCAACACACAACCTGGAGTCGACAACAACAGCATGTACCTTAAGACCTGGAGCTATGTTAGAAGACCTGTCAAAGACACGCAGTCTTGTTTCTCTATTCATTTTAGTTGTACTAAGATGAATTGAGAGCAGAAGCAGACCTGCGGATGGAGGAATCCACAGTGATTGCGTCAGAGACTGCCGCTACGACGCCACAGTACCAAGAAGAGTTGCTGAAGGCTTGAGGAACCAGACTCGAATTTTAAATTCTCTTAATCATGAGGCAAGATGGACAAGAGTAAACAGACTACCCCAACTTGGAAGAAATTTTGAAATTTGTATTTGAGTGGACGGATTTTGAAGCGGACATTGTGTTTAGACGAGATGATTATGTAAAGGATTGACGCTATTGATGACGTACCTTAATTTTGAATGACATTCTCGGATTTCCGTTACTCTTCGAGTAATTTCGTTCTCTTAGTTATGTTGTTTGCTTTTGGTGACCTCTGAGACTATAGGTGGACTAGGTGGAATTAAATAAGTTTGAGTGTTCACGACTTGAGATAAAGTATGATCATCATGAGGGCATATGTATATGATGCCAGTATTATGACGCCTGGCCAACGTGATAATACTTACATCATATAACGTGCACTTATGGTGGGCATGTGATATTTCGAGGAAGTGCCTTAGAAGCTTTAGAATTCTGGCATCTGATCAAGATCATCTGAGTTTAGTGAGACTTTAGGTTCATTCTACCTATACGTTTGATCTCTACCTATACGTTTGATCTGCTGTCCTTGTTATACGACTCGATACATTTGGACTCTCGACACGTGTTTTGCTGATCATAGGTTCCATTATGAAATTTCTGCCGTTGACGATATCTAACGATATGCCTTCTGTCCGTATACGATTCGCATTCGCGAAGTTGTTCATTATGATCTGCTATGAGTAAAATATGTGATTGTGGACTTTGAGGAAATGAGACCTGTTTGTTTATGAGAATACCTTTGGAAGGTTATCTAAAAGCCGAGACTATCTGAGAAGCTGAAGAGTTAAACCTTAAATCACCCCATGTTTGCTACAATTCAATGTATTCTCATCTGATTCGCCTAACCAATTCGATGAAAATCCTATGTATTTTTATACCTCTTCCTGGAGAATTCATTTATCATCCGTTATGTTGGTACATTATCCTTTTGATTCAAATTCAATATGATATGCCCTTCTGAGAAATCTGAAACTGTTTTGACAATAATTACGAGTCATGAGAAACCAGTTGGTCTGAATATCTTTTGGAAGAACCTCCCCGGGCGTGAGAATGTTGTGACGACCTTTTGCAGTTTGCTACGACTTCGTCTAACTTTGCGACTTCAAATTTCGAGGACGAAATTTTTTCTTTTAGAGGGGAAGAAGTTATAACACCTAAAATCTGAGAACATGTGAAAAGACCAAATTGCCCTTACCAATTTGAAATTTAATTAAAAGCTTATTAAAGTACCAAATAAATTCCAAACTTCTGGTAGTGGACAAGATATGATACCAAATAATTTTGACAACTCCATTTAATATTTTTACAAGCCATGAAATTACCAAAATGCCCTTTGGGCGCCGAATAGAAATTTTATTATTAATATTATGATTTTTAAAGGTAATTAAAATGCATTTAAAATAGCAAATCAAATCAAATCAATTGCCTAACTTAAATCCCGAAATTTTGGTCAATTTCCTCCCCTAGACTCGGCTATCTACCCTATATATTTTATACATTTATTTTCTTTCCTTATTCACTTGCCGAGTAAACCCAAATCAACAAATAAATCACCATTCATTCCATACGAATTTTCTGAGGTCCAAGCATAATTTTTCTGAGTTCATTGTCGTGCTAGGAAGCCAAGAAAATTGGCCATTCGATTTAAAAATCCCTGAATCTTTTATTGTCGAATTTTGTTCACAAGTAAGGTAATATTCCATTTTAATTCGTACGACCTCTTATAAATTCATTTTCTATTTTTCCTGATTTCCTTACATCATATATGATATTCTAAAAATGATTACAAGGTTTGTTGGTCGCGTTTGTTCTCGTGGGAATTTTTGGTGTCGTATTATCCAATTCGAGAGGTGTAATTCTTCCAGCCTATTCTATTTGTTCCAGATCTGGTCTGGTATTTTTCTCACGTCTCTTACATCATATAAGTCTCAAATAAAATGCTAAAGTCGAACCATGCATGCTCTATGAATTATTTGTGAATTAAACCTTAAAAACGTAACAAAATTCTGAATAATTCTATACGAATTTTCTGGGCGTGAACACTAATTTTTATGAACTCTATATAATATGTATAATCTCAGAAAAATATTGGTTAGAATTATGGAGGCCTAAATATTGTATTATTAATTAATTTATAAATCAGCTAATTAGAAAATAAAGGGAAAAATAAAAGAAAACCCTAAATCGATTAGGGTTAGAGTTTGAGGCATGAGATCTGGTAATTAATGATGGTTTAAGGTTGTTAGAATCATGGGGTAATGATTAGCATTTGATTTTAGGGTTTGTTATTGTTTTGGTTAATTTTTAATATAAACCGATTGGAAAATTAATAGTACAAGGGTGTGTTTTGCCAACTTTGAAACTTCTGGGATATTTTTGTAATGTCATATAAATCAGTAGGAATATGGGAAAAATATAACTTGAGGGTTCTAAGTGTAAATATTACAAGAAAATGAATTAATTGTATTTAATTGGTGCGATTTGTAATTAATTAAAAGAGAGGGACTAAAAATGTAATTTTCAGAAACTTGGAACTGTTTTGAGTATTTAAAAGTATTCAAGGGATTATGTGCTAATTTGGTAAATTAATGGCTTAATATGTAATTATTAAGAATTAAAAGTGTAATTGTAAATTAAAGGGTTAAATATGTAACTTTGATAACTTGAAGGATTTAAAGTGTAAATTGTGAATACTTGAAGGTATATTCGTATAACATGATAAAATAAGGGATCATTATGTAAAATGGATAAGTTAAGGGTTTAGAGTGTAACTTTGAATACTAAAAGGTTTAAAGTGTAATTTTGGAAATATAAGGGTGTAAAAGGTAAAGTTATGAAACCCTAAGGACCAAATGTGTAAATATGTTAAAAGATACTTTGATTCCATTAATAATGACTCAACTTTCTAATTATGGAAACTTTCTAAAAGTGGAAACTTACTATTTATGGAAACCTGCTAAAAGTGGAAAGTCACTTTAAATGGAAAGTTACTAAAACTGGAAAGCCGACTAAAATGAGAAATCTGAATTGAATAAGTTATTAATAATAAGCCGATCATTAATTCGTGTAGATTCGTTGAAGAAGGAGTGTTTCCATATGCTTACGTATGTTATGATTTCGATGGCGATTGAGGTACAGATATTCTGACCTTTCTCAAAAGGTTTCTCATGATCTCTTTCATATTCTGATCCGTTAGTTCCCGAATTGATGCCATTGCTATGATCCCCTTTACTTGAACTTTCTCTGTTGATCCCACTTGATATGACCTCCGTTATGAAACCATGCTATGAAAACCTTTTTAATTATGCCATGGAAATGTTTTGAGAAGAACCGATTTGAAAAGATGTTTATAAATGATGCTAAATTTCTTTTTAAAAGAAAGGTTATTTAACTTTCATGAACACTATATTTTGAAAGACCATTTTTATGAAAACTGTTTTAAAAGATTATTTAAATTGGACTTTTAATAGAAACTTTTGAAACGGACTTTTGAACTGAACCATGAATTGATTTTTGAATATGAACCTTGACCTGATAAACTCTGATTGGACCTTGAATACTATTTCTGATATGAAACCTTTGTTATGAACTACTATTATGAACCTTTGATATGATTCTGAGATACACCTTTGCTATATGACCTTTTTGTATGATATGAGACCTGACTCTTAGTTTGATACCCGAGCCATTTCTGTTTTCCCTACCTATGGAGGTACCATAGGCGTGTCTGTGATGCACCACTGGCATGACTAGTGTGTGGCCCTAGTGATTTGGCTACACCGTCCCCTTTCTGTTATATGATATGCGCGCTTTATGATATGATTTGTTATGGCCACTATGATTTCTGCGGGGGCGTATGGATGCATCCTAGATCTGTTCTGTTTAGTGGATTCAACTATGATTATGATTATGATATATGTCTGGTGACTGGTACTGTGTGCTATACATGCCTTTCACAATTTCTGGGAGTTCGCTACTCCACCCATTTGAAGAATGAGGACACCCCTCATATTATCTGATTATCTGAGAGGACTCCCCTCTATATGATTATGAAGAATTATGGTATTGACGGCTTATATGATATGATATGTTTCTGGGCTCGTGGTAGATGACTATCCTTTCTTCTTTCTATTCTGTTACTCTTTTATCTATTCCTTATTCTATTTCCCCAATGCACTATATTTCAGTTCTGTTTCATTATCATTGCTTTGTATATATATCTGTTCACTGGGCTTTTTAAGCTCAGCCGCATTTCCTTTTCCTGCGGCAGGTTTTAGTAGGAAGCTGGGTTATGGGAAGAGAGTGTGACTGGACTTAGAAGACTATGCTTTGGACTAGAGACGATTAGATGAAGTTTCACTTTATTAGACATAGTATTTATTGTTTTGTAACCTTGTAGTTTCAGATTTTCAATTGTAACCCTGAATTTCGTTGTATGTATGAATCATATGCTTGTGTTTGTTCTGATATGTCACTGTAATGTAATACTTCTACCCTTATCGGGTTGGGGTGTTACAATTCTCCCATATATTGTTCACACCACATTAGTAATTAGTTTATTTTCATTTTTGTTATTTTATTTTGATTGCATCTTAGTTATTGGGTTAGTTGACTAGAAACTAATTCCGCCCCTCTTCCAAAAACCCGAGATTTTATTTGCTTTTATAAAATATAAAAAATACAAAAAGAATCATCCCTCACCTCTAGACCTAGTTTTTAGGTTTTCTAATCCTAGCGACACTATTCCTGAGTTGAACGATCAATCCCCCGGTACTTGTCACTATACTATACTACAACGATCAGGTACACTGCCTGGTGGGGGTTGTAAGCTTCTCGAGATCCCTCGAGAGGTAAAGCCTGGTGCAATTCCCACGCATCAAGTTTTTGGCGCCGCAGCCGGGGAATAGTTATTGTCTAGGTTAGAATCTATTTTTATTAGGTCTACTTGCTAGATTCCTTTATAGTAAGATTTTATTTTTATTTTTTTAGGTTCTCTTTAGTCTATCTTATTTGTTCGTGTTTTTGTTCGTAACTCTTTACCATCCGACATCATGGAAGGTGGTAACATCTTTGAACCCATCAATCCACCACAACAAGACCACCCACAAAACCCACCACTAGCAAACCAATCTCTTAGGCCCCGAACCCTAGGAGAATATTCCCTACCTAGCCACCAAGGCTACCGAAACACCATTGAGCTCACCCAAGGAGCCAATGTGTCTCCCTTGCGATCCGACACCATCCGGTTGGTGCAAAGCGGATGTGCATTCCATGGACTTCGTTTCGAAGATCCTAATCAACATCTCAAGGACTTCCTTAAAATCGTAGATTCCATAGACCTAGATGTTGCAACTAGAGAGACGACCCGATTGCGCCTATTCCAATTCTCTCTACGTGATCAAGCTAGTTAATGGCTTGAACGTTTACCCGCATGATCCATCACCTCATGGGATGATCTCACCACTCGTTTCCTTGCTTAATTTTCCCACCGGGGAGAACTACCAAGCTTAGAAATGATATCTTGATGTTCCAACAACGTCAAGGTGAAACTCTATATGAAGCATGGACTCGTTTCAAGGACTTACTCCAAAAAGTCCCTCATCATGGCATAGATCATTGGCTCCAAGTCCAAATCTTCTATGACCATATCGATCTCTCCACAAGGCGAACCATTGACCAATCGGCCAGTGGCAAGCTACGTGATCTAAGTGCGGAAGAATCATGGGAACTCATAGAAGATCGTGCTCTCTATGACAACGAAAGTTAGAATGATCCCCATGATTTGAACAAAACGGTCAAGGCAATATCATGGAACTTGAAGGTCGAGTCAAGTTTCTCATGAAATCTTACGAAGCTCCTAAGCCTTCAAGCCAAGTGAGCAAAATCGCTTCTTCATGTAAATTGTGTAATGGCCCTCACGAAACTCATAACTGCGTAGAGCTTCCAAAACGCGCTTATAACGAATTCACATCGTCACACGTTGGTCGAGGTCCTCGAAACTTTGACGAGGCCTATGAGGCATGGAAGGATAAACCTAATTTTAAAGGGTACCAAACGCGGAGCGTATCCTTCAATGACTCCTCCCCACTCGAATGGTCCGAGCATTTTCCATCACAGAGCACTCCTAGGCAAAGCTGTAAAGATGCCTTGTGAAAATTCATTCTATCTCAAGAATTACAGCTCTCTACGCTCGAGGCTAAATTTAGACAACAACAAGCCGATATGAATAACAAGATTTGTAATCTGTCAACTGCTATTAAAGAGCACGCTGTTAATAAACCGATTCAAGCTGAAGAGGTCAAATCTGTTACCATCATGAATCAGCCAACTTCTCCTGTGAAAACAAAAAGTCCTAGTAAGCTATTTAAACATCTATCACCAAAAGTAAGGGACCCTGTTAGCCCCCTAGGACCAATCTATTTTGTAAACACTATCACCACAATATCCGCTCCCACACCTAACCAGAGCCAACAACCAGCTGAACATATGGGTCATAAAGCTAAGGATGAAACCTCAAGGTTAGACCACGAATTGACCAAGAGCCCTACCAACTCATTCGAGGATTCCGTCACTCAAGAGTCTAGCAAATTGGGTGAAGTAAAAGAGAGGTCGGAAGAGCCTATGAGAAATCCAGCAATCTCGGGTAAATCTATTATAGAGGAACCTGAGAAAAATTTGGTGGGTGTGGCTAATAGGAGTAGTGATAGGACCGAGGGAAGCAACTCTAAAGTTTTCAAGATTTCCTGCACTCTTAGGAAAAGACTCTTTACCAATACTCATATAGATCCTAGCCTCCCAGTCAACATAATCCCCCTTTCCCTTTACCATGAAGCCTTCCCTGAACGTACGGTGTATGAAAGAATCAATAACGCAGGGGTAATAAAAGACTTGTCAGTGATAATTGGAGAACTTGTCTACAACATCGACCTCACTGTGGTCAATGACATAGACCCCATCACTAATCTGAGATTGACTAATCTTGTTCTCGGGAAACCATTTGTCAATGAATCGGGAGTAATCCTTGATGAGAAGGATGGTAGTGCATTATCCACCAATGGCATCAAGAAGGTAATCTTCCGTAGGGGTAATGAGGAGGTGTACGAGTACCGTCCATCACTGAAAGGGAATCTATATGGATCAAGGGATGGAGGATCGGGGAGGATAAGGCGACGTGATCCGAATAATCTCAAAATCCCCTGCATGATCGGTCATAAGTATTTCGATAGTGTCTACATTAACGTATTCCTACCTAAGAATTTGTATGTCCCTATTTCACTATAATAATATCTGCAGATGGAGAATGATTTATAAGGGAGAGAATGTGGTTGGTAGAGATCATGAAATCCAGATATTTTTAGGAAATATGGCATTCACTATGGAATTTACGATCGTGGACAACATCGAAGACTATGTTGACCCAAGGTTGTCACAAGTTGTTTTCGGAGCACCTTTCTGTGAAATCACTAATTTAATAGTTGATGACCGGAACGGAATCATGACCTTTGCTGATGGAGTTAGGAGGGTGTCATACCAAACGCCATATAAAAGAAAAGATCTAAAAGAAATCGATTGTGACGGGCTTGATAAGCTAAGTTCTCAACTTATCTTATGTGATGAAGATATTCGGAGAGGATATAAGAACACTTCTGAATTATCATGTGGATTATTTAAGGATGTTAGTAAACTTGGGTCCAAGTATCGAACCGATGTCTTTGAGTTCGAAGACCCAAAATACCTACACTATGAGAGCGATACCGAGATAGGAGATGACCTAGAGAGTGAAACCAACGATGAGGTTACGTAGAAACCTATGACCTTGAGTCTAGCAACAAGACTCGTAAATAAAGAAAAGCGCTTCTTGGGAGGCAACCCATGTTTTGTGTGTTTTTATTTGTTTGATTTGTTTGATTGTTGTTTGTTTCCGCATGCATGCTTTATTTTTATTGTTGGTAGATCATGTTTCAAACTAAAATGGTGAAAATACTTTATCTTGTCGTTTGGCTTTGTCTTAACTTCATCCAAAGGTATTTTGCAAAAGATAAGTGTAAGGGGAAACCCCAAATATGTTTTTAAGAAACAAACTTGATCATGATTCTCCACAATATTAAGTGAACATGTATATTCGTATTTGTTAGAGTCAAATGATTTTATCGAGTCATAATGATGTTTTGCAGGATTTTCCAGGAAGTAGGACCAAGTTTTTCCAGAAATTTTTCGGAAACTTAACATAAGAATTTCTGCAGGTCACTTCTGACGGCGTCAGGAAGAAATTCCTGACGGCGTCACGTGTAAAAATCTGGAAATATTACCAGTTTTGTTTTTCTAACGGAGTCTTAAAGTTTTTGTTGAATCTTTAGTTTTATAATCTCCAGGAAATCTGCAACCATCATTCCACAAGCATTATATCTTACTTTGTTTTCTAGGATTTGTTAGCATATATAGATTGCCGCCGATTTTACGCGAGGTTGCCTTGTTTGTTTTCTCAGGTTTAACAGGTTATGTTTGACAAGAAGATGATTTATATTCTGGAAGGGAAGCTTTGATTGTTCATTTTCTAGGAGGAAGATCTAACCTTGTTACCATATTATCCATACCGAGCGAATCAGGGGAGTATTTGATTTCATTCTTTTACCTGTTTTTACTTATACATTCTTTAATTGAACATTGGGGACAATGTTCATCCTAAGTGTAAGGGGAGGGTAAAATGATGATACCTTATAGTATACACTTTCGCTTGAGTTTGTTTGTTTGATTGTAGATGTGTAATAAAACTATGAGAAATACTTGTTAGTGTAATTTTAGCGCCAAATTTAAATTTTTTTACAACATTTAGGAGTGAAACTTTAGCCTTAGCAAGCGTCTCATGGATAGGAGTCGTATGACTAACACAAAACCGTACCATTCAGAAAATTTTCCACCCAAATACGTGAGGTTTGGTGTGTAGTAATTACACACCTTTTTATTACCAAATATCGACCCAAAAATGACTATTTGAGCTAACAAATGCCAAGAAAACACGTGTTTCTATATTTGTGATGTGCAGGTACGGATATTACGGAAAACAAGCAAAAACCCGGAAAAACGGGCACGAGAGTATGAAAGGTTCAAAAGCCGGTGCCGTGAAGCAGTTTTCAAGTGTGAATGAATATTTGAGCTCAATTCGTCAAAGTTAACCTTGAAGATTATCAAATGACAAGAATGGTCCTTGGATATATTTTTCAGAAAAGGCTGAATTGGTCCTTGAAGTTTCACAAAATACACTTATGGTCCTTGTACTTTTGTTACAAAAATCTGCCCAATACAAGATATAAGCCCACCTCAATCCAATATATACCCCAAGCCCAATTTTCCTTAAAACCTATTACCCCAAGCCCAACCATTCCCCTGACCCGGTCCACTAATCAAACAATAATAAATAAATACACCCCGCGTTTCTTATTACCCCCAAATCCATTTTTACCCAGCCAAATAAGAACCCTAGATTTACTATCCATCAATTACCCAAATCCCACCTTTAATTTACCCAATTAAGGGTATAAGGGTCATATCCCTGACACCTCTGACACCCTGACAACAAGGAATGCCAAGTGGGAGCTGCTTATTGGACCGAATATGATTTGAGAGCTTTGATTGGTTGAAGATTGTCATCAGTATCTAGTGGAGCATATTCCCTATGGATACTCTTTCTAGGACCTTCTGAAGGCTCCTCACCACAGATGCTATATAAGAAGCCTCCTCCAACGATTAGAGGTGTTAGATAATAGGAGTAGGAGTAGTATAGTGTAGGAATCATCTGTAATTTAGATTAGTATTTGTAATCTTTGCTTTTAATAAAAGTATTTCTTTTCAGCTTATTATTGCTTAACCTGTTTTCAACTCAGCTTATTTTCTAGCTTATAATAATCTAATTTTCAGCTTATTCCTGTTTTCATTAGCTTGTTTTCTGTCTCATCTTATATAAGCTTATTTCCATTGTTACTCTTATTCAGTCTTCACTTTCATTTTTATAAAAACAAAAACAAATAAAAAAATCAGAAAAATAAAAAAAAATGAAAAAAAATACAATAATAGATAATAGTAGAAGCTCACAGTAAGAGCTTATTTTCTGTTTCATCTTATATTAGCTTACATAGCTTATAGTGAGGTGCCCCTTTTTGAGTCCTTGTTCATTAGACAGTCATAGTGAGGTATTGGTTCCAAAAATGATGAAGTGGTGTGATTGATAAGCTGAGACAGAAGCATTGAACTCAGCCTATCATAAAGATAGGCTAGCACAGTGAATCCCCCTCTATTTTGAGCTGAGGGGGAAGCTTGTTTGTAAGTCCATTTCTTTTTTCATTCTTGAAGCAGTATAGTAGCAATAATCTAGGTACTTGTTCATTTTGTGTTTCTAGCTGTTTTAATTGTAGTGTAATAGCTTTTATGAATGTTATTCAGTATATTAGATATAATTGTTTGCCTAAATTGGTAGATTATAAGCTTAAAACTAGTTTTGTAGTTCATAAAATCTGTTAAGAGGGTGTTTGGATTTAGGCTTTATGCTGAGTTCTTGTAGTCTATGGTAGCTAAAATTGGTTCAAACAGTTGGTAATAGGTTCTAATAGTCTCATTCAGTCATAATTATAACAAGTAATAAGTATAAAAAGTCAAAACAAGTTTCATCATGGCTTAACTGTTAGGTTATTAGCAATACAGTTAGCAAATTAGTAAGTTAGGTACAACTTAGTTCAAAATAGCTTAATACTACCTCACATTAGCTTATTAGTTCATAATACAGTAGTAATTAGCAATAAAAATTGGATTTAGTCAAACTTGCTTGTGCAATAAAATAGTCAATACTAGTAGTAACTCAGTTTTTGGTACACTTTTTGATAGATCATGTAGGTTTCACTAGTAGGTAGAATTAGATAAAGATTGTTGCTTTGTATTCTCTGTTAGTTAGTCTATCTATATCAATCATAAAATTTGACCCTAGGTCTCATTAGCTTATCTAAAATCAGGCTTGTAGTTGATTGTGTGGGGGCTTATCTCCCCTGCACACAGGTTATGGACCCATGTTCTTGGTCTCTTTTATGTCAGTAGCTTATAGTCTTAGCCTTAGCTTTTTAATCTTATCTCATCTCTGGTTGGTAGTCTCTTAATTTCCACTTTTAGTTTCTTTTTATCAGCTTATTTGAGTAGCTTAATCTTCCTTGCTAATTGGTTGCTTAGCCTGCTTTCTGTTTATTAATATAGGGCTGCTAGTGTTCATTTAAGCTTATTCATGTGATATTTTTACTTCTCTGAGTTCAATAGGAGTAGTGGTAGTGTAGTGCATGATTAGCTTATCTCTGTTGCTTATTTCTGAGCTGGTTTCAGCTTATTAGCTTATCAATAGTGCTTATTAGCTTGCTTCTTTGGGTTCTGTGCTAGTATATGATCATTTCTTTGCTTTTTAGAGCTTATAGTAGTATAATACAGTAGTGGTGTAAGTTTGGTAAAGTCTTGTGGCAAGTGCTTATTAATAAGCACTTGCCATAAGCTGATTTTGGCTGTTTAAGCACTTCTGCTTATTTGTTCTATTCCAAAATTTTTCCGCAAGCTTTATATATTATTTTAGAATTTCTGTAAAATTTTCAGATTTTTCTGAGTCCATTTGGTACTTTTCTTAATTTCTTTTAGATTATAATCATTTTTAAATCAATTTTAAATTCCAAAAATCCATAAAAAATAGAAAAAAGTCCTGAAAAATACAAAAATAGTTTTTAAAATTCTTTTATATTATTCTAGGTTTTCTAAAATAGTTTTCATAATTTTCCCATTGTTTTTCATAATTTCTTTTATTTTTAATTACCTTTTAAATTCATTAAATAGATTATTAATTCTAGAAAATAAATAAAAAGTCCAAAAAATATTTGTCTTTTTCTAGAAATTATTTTTAGTCATTTAAGATTTTTAGAAATTTATTTCACGTTCGTAGGATCATTTCTTGTATATAAGTCGCGTTTTATTTCGTACGTTTACGTAATTTTCGCGTTTGAATTTCCGTTTTCACGTTTTTAACGTCCGTACATATCTAGATCGTATATTCTTCATATTTTACTACTTCTTAGTATAATTTGAAACCCAAAACCATATTTTCCATTTTCCCGCTTTTCACGACACGATTTCTCGATCCGGTTATTCACGATTCCATTTCACCTTCGCTGGGAGAACGACCCGGGAAATACTTTCACGAGCATTTCTTCGGAACTTAATTATAACTTTATCAAAATGGCGCCGCTGCCGGGGAAGGTGGACGTGAGTTTTGAATATTCGTGTTGAAAAATCGTGTTGCGTTAAGTTTTTTTACTATCTTGTGTATACTTTCTATAAAAACATAAAAATTTGAAAAATCAAAAACAAAAATAATCTTCTTATCCTCTTATCCGTATAATTCTTCTTCTCTCACCTTCTATCTATCTATCCTCATTTATGTCTTCGGTTTATCATCGTGGAAGATTTCATTATATTCCACCCGTCGTAGATGATGGAACCAAAAGTATGGAAGAATTGTTCTTGGAGGGCCATAGGCAGATTATAAACGCGTTATTTTGTAAACATGGCATCGATTCTTCGAGTGGCAATCCCACTCCGTCTTCTGAATCTATCTTCCCTGACTCTTCCTGTCCTTCTCTCACACCGGTTGAGGGAAGCGACCCCGTTTTGGAAGATGTCAATATTTCTCTTAATGATTCTTTTTCGACTGAGATTGTTGAAGATAAGCCGTCAGATCCTTTGGAGCCCGAGTTCACGGATTCTTTATCTGATTTTGTGAAAAATGATTTTGATACGGCTGAGGAAAGTGAATTACCTCCTATTGACAATTCGAATGATCATGATGAGATATTCTCCGATTCTGAAGATGACGATTCTATATCGTGTGGAGAGATCGAATATGTCGATGACGATCCTATGGAGCCCGAGCTTGAAGAATTTTTACCAAACTTTGAGAGTTTTACCTTCGATACGACTGAGGAAATAAGTGGCAATCCCACTTATCGTCATGATTTTTATAATCCGACGTTTGAAGCTTTTCATTTTGATTACTCGGAAGAGACGAGTCGTGGCAGTACCACTTCTCATGCTTTTATCTCTCTTCCGGAATTTGAATCATTTCGTTTTGATAAATCTGAATGTGAAATGGAAAAGTTTTCTAAACCGGAATTTGAAAGTTTCAGATTTGATCTTGATGTTGATCATGATCCGGGTGGAGTTCTTAAGAATGAGAGTTTTAATGAAATTTTTTTACCATCCCTCCCACCCGGAAAAGATTTTCAAATGAGCTTAATTGATAAGAATCATAATTCTATAATTATGAAGTTTTTTTTTGATGAAGATGAGTTTTTTAAGATTGTTATTATGACGTTTTTACCATTCGTGACGTTTGGTGTGGTTTCTCTTATCCGTCACTCCGTCGGGAGTGAGGATGTTATTTTTGATCCCGGCATTTCTATTTTCAAGTGGCCGTTTTCTTTGCTCTCCCCAAGGACGAATTAATTCGGGGATCGAGTCAAGCTCATGTGACTCGGTGAACAAAAACAAGCGCTTCGTGGGTGGCAACCCATGCTTATCAATTTCATCTTCTTATATTTCTCTTTTCTAACACCTAATGTAGGGAGGAGTGCCTCTTCTACTCTTGTGTTCCGTGGTTGTTTGTGATGTTTGTTCAGGATTGTCCGCGATTTATGATGACTCTCGTGCTCGTTATCTTCTCACCATTGGAGTCTCATTCATCGGTGCTTTTGGAAATCCTATATCCGAAAATCTTATCGACTAACGTTTTCTTTGGCATAATTAATAAACGGCCTAGAATTTTGTTAGGATTGCCTTAACCCATCAAACATTGAGGACAATGTTTCGTTCTAGTCGGGGGGAGGGTGAATCTTCGATTCGATTTTGACCTTGCATGTTTCACATGTCGTGTACTCTTGCAACTCCGTTTTTCCACCAAAAATTAAAAAAATTGAAAAAATTGAAAATTTCAAAAATTTTGATGAAAAAGCAATGAAAAAGTACAAAAAGATGTGGAAAAAGTGAAAAAGTTGTGCAAAAATATAATAAAGTTTGAATAAGTGTTTTGACACCTTGTTGACTTTCTTGCTGGCGAGAGTAGGAATAAATATTTTGACTTGACCGGGCGTGTTGAGCCCTAGCTTGTTCCCTTAACCAATGATGATCATATAAGCTTGTGCTAGTTTTGTACACAAGGAGCTATAAAATGCGAATTCTTTCTTAAGAATCTGCAAGTTCCCGTACTTGACTTTATACATGCGCAGCTTAAAAGCTTTCGCTAGTCTTTTACATAAGGAGCTAGAAAACGCGAATTCTTCTTCTAGAATTTGCAAGTTTCTGTAACTGACTTTATATATGCGTGGCTGATTATCGGCTAAGTATTCGCGGGTTTCATTATTTGGAATCTTAAATTGCGAAGAGCGAGAAATGATAGAGTTTATCTAGAAGTTAGATGCTAAACGTGGAGTAGTGGTTCTCTTTAGAGCTCATGAGAGGTACTTGTGGCTTTTTACTCCCATCAGATACGTCACCAATATATAAATAGATGTTCTAGGTTAATTAGTGGTATTTCGGTTTGAATAATATTTAGTTATTTGTTTTCTTAAGAGAATTTTTGCTTTAGAAGTTGGGTACATATCAAGGAACACCAAAAAAATAAGAGCGAAAAGTAAAAAAAAAAATCAAAAGTTGATTATCTATGTGGTTTTGGAGCTACCCGATAAGCTACCATTGATGTATGAGAAAAAAAAGTCAAGAAAAAAAAAAAAAAAAAAAAAAAAAAAAGTGAAAAGTATGAAAAAAGTGAAAAATGAGAAATGAGAAAAATGAAAAAAAAAGTGAAAGTTGAAGTATTGTTTAATAAGAGCTATGTATGTATCAATAAGTTGTTGGCGCGTGAGGTGCATGTGATACGTGATTAGTAATCAGTCACATGAGGTGCACGTGATCGTACTCCGCAACTTATATCCTTGATATTGTATGTACCCCTCATTCCTTGAAATGGACCGAATTTCTATTGCAGTGGTTCTTAAGAGAAAATGAATAACTACTTATCGTTTTAACTTAGGTGTCACTATCGGACTTAAAAGTTATCGAAACGAGAAAATATGAAGCAATTCATTTCTCAACAAAATAAAATATTGAGATACATAACCTAGGATATGGGAGTAAGGAGTTTCCACAAGTAACTGTTATGAGTAGTGTTAGCATCTAATTTGTAGATAAGCTGTGATCTCGTTTGTACGCTTAGTTTGGGGACTCGTGAAAAGTCAAGGATGACGAATTTTAACCGTATGGTCGCTTCTTAAAAAAAGTGTTTCTACTTGTTGACCCTAATAATTATTGCAAAATAATGAAAGTTCAATAAACTGTCACAATTATGAAGAATGAAAAGTACAAAAATAGGAAGTGTTAGTGAAATAAAGGAATAAAAGAAAAAGTTTGGAAAACGGGGCGTTTGCGGGAATAAATGATTTTATTACTTCTTTCGAATCTCCTTGCTACTTTTCAAAGTTAGTAGAAAGAGTATCAAAATTATTTATCCCAAAAGCGTGAATTGATCACATTGCGTGAGGACACGGCAATACTTTAGTCGGGGGGATTTTGGTGTGTAGTAATTACACACCTTTTTATTACCAAATATCGACCCAAAAATGACTATTTGAGCTAACAAATGCCAAGAAAACACGTGTTTCTATATTTGTGATGTGCAGGTACGGATATTACGGAAAACAAGCAAAAACCCGGAAAAACGGGCACGAGAGTATGAAAGGTTCAAAAGCCGGTGCCGTGAAGCAGTTTTCAAGTGTGAATGAATATTTGAGCTCAATTCGTCAAAGTTAACCTTGAAGATTATCAAATGACAAGAATGGTCCTTGGATATATTTTTCAGAAAAGGCTGAATTGGTCCTTGAAGTTTCACAAAATACACTTATGGTCCTTGTACTTTTGTTACAAAAATCTGCCCAATACAAGATATAAGCCCACCTCAATCCAATATATACCCCAAGCCCAATTTTCCTTAAAACCTATTACCCCAAGCCCAACCATTCCCCTGACCCGGTCCACTAATCAAACAATAATAAATAAATACACCCCGCGTTTCTTATTACCCCCAAATCCATTTTTACCCAGCCAAATAAGAACCCTAGATTTACTATCCATCAATTACCCAAATCCCACCTTTAATTTACCCAATTAAGGGTATAAGGGTCATATCCCTGACACCTCTGACACCCTGACAACAAGGAATGCCAAGTGGGAGCTGCTTATTGGACCGAATATGATTTGAGAGCTTTGATTGGTTGAAGATTGTCATCAGTATCTAGTGGAGCATATTCCCTATGGATACTCTTTCTAGGACCTTCTGAAGGCTCCTCACCACAGATGCTATATAAGAAGCCTCCTCCAACGATTAGAGGTGTTAGATAATAGGAGTAGGAGTAGTATAGTGTAGGAATCATCTGTAATTTAGATTAGTATTTGTAATCTTTGCTTTTAATAAAAGTATTTCTTTTCAGCTTATTATTGCTTAACCTGTTTTCAACTCAGCTTATTTTCTAGCTTATAATAATCTAATTTTCAGCTTATTCCTGTTTTCATTAGCTTGTTTTCTGTCTCATCTTATATAAGCTTATTTCCATTGTTACTCTTATTCAGTCTTCACTTTCATTTTTATAAAAACAAAAACAAATAAAAAAATCAGAAAAATAAAAAAAAATGAAAAAAAATACAATAATAGATAATAGTAGAAGCTCACAGTAAGAGCTTATTTTCTGTTTCATCTTATATTAGCTTACATAGCTTATAGTGAGGTGCCCCTTTTTGAGTCCTTGTTCATTAGACAGTCATAGTGAGGTATTGGTTCCAAAAATGATGAAGTGGTGTGATTGATAAGCTGAGACAGAAGCATTGAACTCAGCCTATCATAAAGATAGGCTAGCACAGTGAATCCCCCTCTATTTTGAGCTGAGGGGGAAGCTTGTTTGTAAGTCCATTTCTTTTTTCATTCTTGAAGCAGTATAGTAGCAATAATCTAGGTACTTGTTCATTTTGTGTTTCTAGCTGTTTTAATTGTAGTGTAATAGCTTTTATGAATGTTATTCAGTATATTAGATATAATTGTTTGCCTAAATTGGTAGATTATAAGCTTAAAACTAGTTTTGTAGTTCATAAAATCTGTTAAGAGGGTGTTTGGATTTAGGCTTTATGCTGAGTTCTTGTAGTCTATGGTAGCTAAAATTGGTTCAAACAGTTGGTAATAGGTTCTAATAGTCTCATTCAGTCATAATTATAACAAGTAATAAGTATAAAAAGTCAAAACAAGTTTCATCATGGCTTAACTGTTAGGTTATTAGCAATACAGTTAGCAAATTAGTAAGTTAGGTACAACTTAGTTCAAAATAGCTTAATACTACCTCACATTAGCTTATTAGTTCATAATACAGTAGTAATTAGCAATAAAAATTGGATTTAGTCAAACTTGCTTGTGCAATAAAATAGTCAATACTAGTAGTAACTCAGTTTTTGGTACACTTTTTGATAGATCATGTAGGTTTCACTAGTAGGTAGAATTAGATAAAGATTGTTGCTTTGTATTCTCTGTTAGTTAGTCTATCTATATCAATCATAAAATTTGAGCCTAGGTCTCATTAGCTTATCTAAAATCAGGCTTGTAGTTGACTGTGTGGGGGCTTATCTCCCCTGCACACAGGTTATGGACCCATGTTCTTGGTCTCTTTTATGTCAGTAGCTTATAGTCTTAGCCTTAGCTTTTTAATCTTATCTCATCTCTGGTTGGTAGTCTCTTAATTTCCACTTTTAGTTTCTTTTTATCAGCTTATTTGAGTAGCTTAATCTTCCTTGCTAATTGGTTGCTTAGCCTGCTTTCTGTTTATTAATATAGGGCTGCTAGTGTTCATTTAAGCTTATTCATGTGATATTTTTACTTCTCTGAGTTCAATAGGAGTAGTGGTAGTGTAGTGCATGATTAGCTTATCTCTGTTGCTTATTTCTGAGCTGGTTTCAGCTTATTAGCTTATCAATAGTGCTTATTAGCTTGCTTCTTTGGGTTCTGTGCTAGTATATGATCATTTCTTTGCTTTTAGAGCTTATAGTAGTATAATACAGTAGTGGTGTAAGTTTGGTAAAGTCTTGTGGCAAGTGCTTATTAATAAGCACTTGCCATAAGCTGATTTTGGCTGTTTAAGCACTTCTGCTTATTTGTTCTATTCCAAAATTTTTCCGCAAGCTTTATATATTATTTTAGAATTTCTGTAAAATTTTCAGATTTTTCTGAGTCCATTTGGTACTTTTCTTAATTTCTTTTAGATTATAATCATTTTTAAATCAATTTTAAATTCCAAAAATCCATAAAAAATAGAAAAAAGTCCTGAAAAATACAAAAATAGTTTTTAAAATTCTTTTATATTATTCTAGGTTTTCTAAAATAGTTTTCATAATTTTCCCATTGTTTTTCATAATTTCTTTTATTTTTAATTACCTTTTAAATTCATTAAATAGATTATTAATTCTAGAAAATAAATAAAAAGTCCAAAAAATATTTGTCTTTTTCTAGAAATTATTTTTAGTCATTTAAGATTTTTAGAAATTTATTTCACGTTCGTAGGATCATTTCTTGTATATAAGTCGCGTTTTATTTCGTACGTTTACGTAATTTTCGCGTTTGAATTTCCGTTTTCACGTTTTTAACGTCCGTACATATCTAGATCGTATATTCTTCATATTTTACTACTTCTTAGTATAATTTGAAACCCAAAACCATATTTTCCATTTTCCCGCTTTTCACGACACGATTTCTCGATCCGGTTATTCACGATTCCATTTCACCTTCGCTGGGAGAACGACCCGGGAAATACTTTCACGAGCATTTCTTCGGAACTTAATTATAACTTTATCAAGGTTCACCTTTAGATTTGATTGGAAAAGCATTCACTATTAGTGCTTATGAGTGTACCGGTAGCATTTAGATTCTAGAACTTGCGTTAGTGATGCATCCCGAGATCGCTAGTGAGACTACATTCGTGTAGTAGGATTTACTACATGATAAGAGGCATTAGGATCACCCTTGTGTTAAACCCGTATCATAATTACTTGACCATTTAAGTCATATTACTTGGCTAGTAAAGTCAACTAATTTTTCCCACACCCTTAGCGTTGTACTCATTTTTAGTACACGAAACCCCTAGTACACCCCTCCGAGCCTATCTTTTCGTTTCTAACTTTAAGCATCTTACTTAAAGGAGGAATTTGTTACAACCCACTTAAATGTACACCCAAATCGCCTTAGCCTTCCATGTATGCACTCATCTTTAGTGCATTATTGTTATTTGTTTAAACCCTTAGTTAATTATCTAATTGATTACATGGTTGCTAAGTCGAGTCATATCCTTGTACATATTGTTTTGGGACGATTGGGACTCATGGGTAAAGTACTAATTTTATGAAGTAATGGGGAAGAACATCTTATTATTACCCCCATATGTGCGTTAATCTTAAAAGTACTCCAAGTGTTTTGATTATCTTAATTCGAGTCATTAGATTAGTTTATTGTAAAGTATGTAAAAATGCAAGTGTAAGGGGAATGTTCATTCCCTATGATGTATTATTTGGATGGTAGGGTAAGAGTGTATGCAAAAAAAAAAAAAAAAAAAAAAAAAAAATCGAAAAATTAAGAAAAAGAAAAGAAAATATAGAAAAAAGAAAAAGAGAAAAAAATATACGGACTACCATCCCGTTTCATTCTATGTTTATTTTATGTTTTTGTTATTTTTGATTTATTAACTTAAGTCGAGTCTAGTCTTGGCTTAGCAACGCCATATTGTACATGTAATTAACCAAGATGATTAGCTCGCCACCAGTAAAGATTGCCTATATCCAACAAAACCGTGTATTCCATATCCAGTTAATTAAGAAAAAGAAAATAAAATATAGAAAAAAGAAAAAGAGAAAAAACATACGGACTACCATCCCGTTTCATTCTATGTTTATTTTATGTTTTTGTTATTTTTGATTTATTAGCTTAAGTCGAGTCTAGTCTTGGCTTAGCAACGCCATATTGTACATGTAATTAACCAAGATGATTAGCTCGCCACCAGTAAAGATTGCCTATATCCAACAAAACCGTGTATTCCATATCCCTACACCTAACATTACAACCCTTTTAAAAGACCTATTTGATAGTTTATCCTAGGTGCTTACGCCATGTGGTGGAGGTTTGATCCTTTCCCAAGCCTATGGTAATCTATTTTGCTATGACAGGTAGTGAGTGATGTTTTCCATTTCCATATTGTGATATATACTTTATAACACCCGAGAGATGTGAGTATCTAAACACTATTTGTGAGGTGCTAGTGTATGACCTCCGTGCTTGTCTTTGGTCTTTAGTGGAACAATTATTTGTTGTAATTACTTTTATATTAGTGTTAAATGACCCCCAACTTGTATTTTGATTAGAATAAAAGCGCATTTGCTTGAGGACAAGCAAATCTCAAGTGTAAGGGTATATGATGAGGCGAAAAATGAATCATTTTTAGGGGGTCATTTAAGCAAATCTCAAGTGTAAGCGCATTTCCTCTTGACGCCGTCACCTCCTAAAATCTATATATACTTTTCTATTTTTAATTCAGAGGAACTTGTGTGGAGAATACTAGGGCCAAACCTAATAAACCCTATGTCGTTTGTAACAGTATTTTCAAGGGTTTTCACCCCTTGAAACCCTTCATGTTCAATTGAGATAAGTTTTCTTCCAATTCATTCAATATGTCTATGTGTTGTTTGAATATATTTTACACTTGTCTTGATTTTAACATGCTAGGCTAGATCTATCGTGTGTTTGCTTAGATGTAATGAAACCTAGATGTTGATTTTAGGTTGATTGCTTGTTTATAGTTGTAATTGATGAATGATTTCAATGTTAGGCTTAAGAAAACTGGCAGATCTCCATTGTGTAACTTGCTTGAACGTCTTAAGAAACATGAACCGATGTGTACTAGGTTTTTATGGTTGTATTTAATGCATGAGCGAATTCTAGTGATCCCATGTTAGGAGCTTCTTAGCCGGCTCGACATAGGAGTGAAGTAGGAGCTTATAGGATTGGGGAAGTAAGTACGCCACCCCATGAATGGTATTAAGGAATACAACCCGTCATCTACGCAACTGTAAAAAGTAATTAACCTGTAAAAGATATCTAGGGAGTAGTGAAATCTAAGTAAACACTTCTCCCATATATTGTTCACACCACATTAGTAATTAGTTTATTTTCATTTTTGTTATTTTATTTTGATTGCATCTTAGTTATTGGGTTAGTTGACTAGCAACTAATTCCGCCCCTTTTCCAAAAACACGAGATTTTATTTGCTTTTATAAAATATAAAAAATACAAAAAGAATCATCCCTCACCTCTAGACCTAGTTTTTAGGTTTTCTAATCCTAGCGACACAATTCCTGAGTTGAACGATCAATCCCCCGGTACTTGTCACTATACTATACTACAACGATCAGGTACACTGGCTGGTGAGGGTTGTAAGCTTCTCGAGATCCCTCGAGAGGTAAATCCTGGTGCAATTCCCATGCATCAGTCTTGAATCTTAAATGAGCTCGACTCAGAAAGTACCAATGAATTGACGAAGCTTAAAATGTCAGTAATCGAAAAGACTTGTCCTGGACGGGTAATAGCTTCAAGCTAGTCTAACTAGTGATGTAAGCGTGTCTCGAATAGGACTTGTCTGAGTAGAATGTACCATATCGAGAGACTTTCTTTGGACTTGACCAGGACGGGTAATAATTTCAAGCTAGTCTAACTAGTGATGTAAGCGTGTCTCGAATCGGTCATGTTCACTGAAAGTGGATCAATTCAAAAAGTGCAAACTCCTCAAGCATGTGCAAATTTCTTAAAAATTCATGAGCACATGTGAAGGGGGAGTCCTTCAAAAGAAACCAAAACTCTCAAAGTGTCAACAAATATGTTTCATAATCAAAAACACTTTGAGAGATTTTCACAAAAGGTTTTATGGCATGTGATCAATAAATCTAGGATAATCATGGAGTAATAAGGTGATTATGGTTAGGTTTATGTCCAATGATCTGCCAGAGCCGGAGGGATCTACCCAAGGACAATTCCAATAGAGTAGAATTAGAAGTCCTTAGGTATGATTGAAAAAAGGAGAAAATGAGAAAGGAGAAAGAAGGGGTTGAAGAATTAAAAAAGAAAAGTTATGAAAAAGGGTAAAAAGAAATAGCCCTCCATATGTTCAACCTTAGGGCAGACACTGGGTTCAATTCGTATGCTACTGGTTGTTGCTAAGGTGACACCAGTATTGAAGATAAAGACATCATGGACCCAGTGACGCACTGCACTTAACCTTCTAGCCACTCAAGTTCTCTTAAAAGAGCTTGTTTCATTCTCACGGTGAACTGGTGTAATCTATCAACGTATCTCATAGAGATGGTTGATATTGAAGCAGGAGACCTCTCCTTAGTCTCCGCATAGGAAACCAAATTATGCACTTATCGAGTCTAGAGCCATGAGATACATTAAAAGATCTCTTAGGATACACTTCCTATGAATACACTTGTGTTCGCCAAAAAGGACACAAGTTGTAAGAGTCTTTATGAGATCTATGGATCTTGCCTTATCTATCATGATGGTTACTATGTTCCAAATCGGTCTACAGTTGTGGGGTGATCTCCAGCAACTCACCTGAATCATTAATGTACTTCGGTGGATCTAGTAAGCCCTTTCAGGGGTATCTGATTCAGGAACGACCTTGTTAAGGGTTAGAAGGAGTCTTCACACTATGTTGTTGACGATCTCTTATTCCGAACCTGTAAGTACCAGATACTTTATTGCTAACTGTTTTATGCAGGTACTGATGAATGTTCCTTGGAGAAAGACCGTTACCATCACTCAAAGATCCACATGCTCATACCCTGCAAAGCTCTCTTCAAAGATCTAAGCAAAGCAAAGTTCAGAACGTTTCTAAGTCAAAGTCAAAGAATCTACAAACTAAAGAAATAAAGATTAAAGTCAAAGAAAAGAGAACTTCACAAAGATTCAAAGTCAAACAAAGTATGAGCATGTTGGAAAAGACGTAAAGACAACAGAGTAAAGATGTTGACAAAGGCAAGAAAGATCACAAAGCATGATTGGAACAAAGGGAACTAGCAAAACTATTACACAACAAGACTCAAAGTTCAAAGAGAACAAGCTTCAAAGATCAAAGATCATGGTCACAAAAGAGAGATCTCAATGATCACCCTTAGGGGGAGATTGTTAGCATTAGAAGTGTTGATCATTTATGTAATCAAAGAATGATCTCAATGATCGTCCCTTAGGAGGAGATTGTTAGGATTAAAAGTGACGATCATTATTGAGTCAAATAGTTAGTTAAATATATTCATGAATAGTTAGTGAAATGCTAGTCTATTAAGATTATGTAAAAGCCTTAATGGCTTGGCCCAAAAGAAAACCCAAGAGAAAGCCCATGGTGGCAAATGTAAAAACTATAAATACCCTCCTAAGCTTGTTAAGAAAGGTGGGAGTTCATGTTAATCAAAGGTTTTATTTCACATAGTGCTCTCTACCTCTCTCTCTCTCTCTCTTTACTTTCTCTCTCTAGTTCTTCTATCTCTCTCTAACATCATAATCTTAGGTGATAAAGCTAAATCATAGGTCCTACAAAAGTAGTTAAATGTTATGAATAAAACCTCATCAAGATGTATTTATCTCCCAAACTGCGTGTTTCCACACACTTCTAGGATGTAGTTTGCAATCATTTTCCAGTACAACTAAAGAACCCACGGTGCATAAGGGGCCAATTGAGACACCCTGCAAGCTAATATAGTTGAATAAGTATGTAAGTTACAGGACAATATAACCACTTCATCATTTAAGGTAATTATGAAACCATGTCATCATGAAGTTATTTATGATCAAGCAACACATTAGATAAATCTAAACTTCTGATAGTTAAAGAAATCCCCAATTAAATAACTTACGAAGATTAACAAATTTTGTTTTTATAGGGAATCTACACATAACTTACATAGCCACACAACATCATTATATCCAAATTTTCATAGTTTTTATAACACATAATATCATGTAGGACTATCCTTCAAACCCCACCCGTTAGTAATTAAAATAGCTGGCGGGTTGACATGTTCGCCATATCACGTATGCAGATCATTGGCATAGCCTATATATGGGACTATACATGAATCATCAGCCTAATCATTTTTTTAATAATTCCATATAATATTGTACGTAGTGTTCAGTTGAGTGCCAACCATTTTGGTCTTTTCGTTTAAGTTATACCAATACTTAACGTGGTCAATATGACCAAAAACTATTATCCGATAATAACAGTAAATTGCATAAAAATGGTTACAAAGTTTGGTCTACCTTTGTCACGGGTAACCAATTGGCTCAAGCTATCGAATCTCATTATTTTTAGAAAATTTTCTAAGCCAACTAATTTCTAGCCGCTGTCAGAAAAAAAGGCCAACAGGTCAAGGTTACTAACAGGTCATATACATGGTCATCATTGTTAAAAGGGTCAGAATACTTTCAATTAATTTTTATCATAAGATTGAGCCTTGGTAAAAGTAAATGTTGTTACAAAATCAGAAATCATGCCAAAGTTTGCTGCCAATTTTTGCACTAATCTTTTTAAATAATTATCTATTTCTAATAAAATGCTTTAGAACGTTTTTATACATATTGGATGCACCTTGAGGTTTGAGTGACTCAACACAATACAATCCCCAGTGATGCTCTAAACTGATGAATAAGTGATATTACCTTAAAGCATTAACTTCAAATCACAATAATGGGGATAGCAAGTTATTCATACCATGGCAACCAATCACGCTTTAATTACTTCTGAATGATATCAGTGTGACCATCTATGCTTTCAATCACACTACCGACCATCTATGCTTTCAATCACACTACCCTTATGGAAATAGAAATCCCATCTGTAACATATAGATACTCTTAAAATACTTTTTTTAAAACAAAATCTTAATGTGAAAATTTTAAGTATGTCTCCTTACTGCGATCTTGATGAACCGGGAGACATAAGAGTCTGGGAAATGAACTCTGGAGTTTCCTCTATCACTGATGTGCTATTTATTAGTGCAAGTTTTAAATTTATAAGGGTGAATTACCGAATCTAGAAACAACACATACGAGCAAGTGTACTCGTCCGTTATAGCAAGATATGATGGTAAGTCGGGATCGTTCGCAGGGATTTGTGAGTGAATCGAAATATAAGTCTAAAAGTAAATCTCTTATGTACGCAAATAAGATAATAGGCAAATTCAATAAATTAAAAACTACACTTGTGTAGACTAGTTTTCTACTTAATGACACACATGATTGTGATAACTTTTGATAACATGTTGGTTGAGATAATTAGATGGTGATCTAATCTATTGTTTCTACAAGTTAAACCTTCGTCAAGATTTTAGTTCATAAAAACAAGCTTTAGGTGTAAACCAATCAATTCAAGATCTGTCCAAGGTTCATAAGGTATGGTGAATATCTTAAACACAAGATAAAATCTTATTACAAATCAAATACTCTTAGGAAATGGTCAATACAAAAGGTAACCTATTCATAGACAAAAAGGTCAATTGTTTATAAACATTTAAACTTTCATCCAACTAAAGGTTTACAAACAATCTGATTTGATGTTATAAAAGCTTTCTCATTACAATCATACTTCTTGTTTCTTTGTTTAGTCAAGAATAATTATGGTGAAAAATAATCATTCATAGAAAAATGATTATAACTAGTTGAGTAATAACAAATCTTTCGACCCTTGAAACTATTATCAATTAGTTAACCTTGGCTAAACAAATGTCACGATGAAACTTAAGGTACAATTGGTTCTTAGGATTGACTTGAAATTGAATTAAAACATGTTATCACAATCATAACTATCACTAAGAATAAAACATCATCAAAACAAGTGCAAAAAGATTACTAGCCACTCATAGCCAACATGCAAATAAACTCAGAATATTTAACATTAGAATCCATGGTTATAAGTCTTACAATGCTTTGAAATTGATAACAAATGACAAGGTATTGATAACCTAAGTGTTGGTGATGATTTCTTGAGATTTTCGGACTCCAAATGTTGCTTCCTTGGTCTTCTAAAGTTCCTGGTTCTTTCTGCACGAATTTTCCTCCTTAAAGAGCTAGAATATGATAATAATTGTGTGTAGTAATGAGAGTAAATGGTGTCTTCAATTATGCACTTTTTGAGGTCCTTATAGGCTTGTCCAACACTCTTAGTAATGAATAAGGACTTAAATGCTTGAACTTGGACAGTAAGACACTAAGAAGGGCCTAGAACCATGGAACAAAAGACCAAGATTCGTGCACAAAAGTTGGCAAAAACATGCAGAAGTGGCCATCCGATCAGCTGCGGGTTGATACCGATCGGATGGAAAATGGTCATCATGGCAATCCGATCGGATGAACTCCAACCGATCGGATGGTAGATCCTGGCTGTTTTGGACTTTGACTTTTCCTTGTGTAGTTCTTTATGCACTATCCAAACTTGATTAACTTCTGAACTTGGAACTTTGAGATGACAAAACTTAGGTTCTCATATGAATTACTTCACAGATTGGACTTTTGAGCTCGGGAATCTTCGTGTAACCGCGTATACTTCATTTTCTTTACTTTTTCTCCATTTTTCCTGCATTTGGCTACATATGCTACAAAAACATACTTTGATACAATTTAGTGGCAAAAGCGTATAAAAACAACCAAATAACATACACAAAAACACTAATAACGCTTATAAAAACATGTTAACTTTGAGCGTTATCAAATCCTCCACACTTAAACTTTGCTTGTCCTCAAGCAAATCTAGAAGAAAACTAAATATCCACATGGTAACCAAGAATGATTAGAAAAATGTGATGCAAATCCACCAAGTACAAGTACAAGATAAGATTCATCATTTTTAAGCTTAAGTGGTGAAAAATCGAGATGTTTGACAATACCCAATGATTTTCTTGCTTGATTAACATTTCTAAACACCTCACAAAAAAGAAATGAAGTGTAATTCACTCAATCACTCATTTATTTAAGAAGTGGAGTATATATAAGAAAAATCACACTCATTGCTCAGTCATGATCTAATTATTACCATAGGCTTGTACAAGAAACAAAACTACACCGCAATGGCGTAAGCACCAAGTCTACATATCAAAGAGGTCTTTTATTCGGGTTGTAATGTAAGGCTTCGGGTTGTACCAGGCTTATGTTCAAACATCTCATACAAAAACACAATAGATTACTGGCGCGAGTTCTTGATTACTCAAAAACCGGATGGTCACTACAATATTCTTGCACTTGATATTCTCACAAAGCCATTACTATATCCGGAAACTCGAAAGAACAACGAATAAAGTAATTTGGTAAGGGTAGGGATAAGGCATGGGAATATTTATGAAATTGGTTTTAAAAGAAAAATAAAATGAAGTCTAAGTCTCATTGTTGCTAGTCACCGACCAAACCACGAAACCGTAAATGATTATAGTTTCAATCTTCCTCTTCTTCAAATATCGATACATCGATTCGCCATAACAATATTCTTCATACGTAGCACATTGGCTAACAACATATCACAAAATTTCCTTTATTCACATATATAGCACATTTGCTATAATTGTCACCTTATAGTTGCGATTTTTTTTTTTTTTTTTTTTTTTTTTTTTTTTAACTCAGATAGACTCCCCCACACTTCGCATAAGCATCACCACAACAATACAAATAAGAATCTACAGTCTCCGTCTTTGTCGAAATGGCACACACATAATTGGTGAAGTGTGGCTAACTAATAATCATCAGAGACTATCCAACAACCAAGCAACTAGCAACCCACCATTTAGACTTTGACAAAGGGTTAGGCTAAGGTTTAAAGTGTAAAATCTTTTTGTATTTTTCTGGATTTATCAAAAACGAAAAGGATGGCTCGGAGGGTGTAACTAAGGGTATCTAGCGCTAAAAATGAACGCTAACAAAAGGGTTAAAAATTGGAAATTAACTAATCAATTTGACTAGCTTAATGTCAATAATGAAGGCTATTTGGTTAAAATCCTAAGGTTACCTCTTATCACGTATATATACTTATATTACAAAAATGTAATCTCATAACGGTCTTGTAATGATTTACAAGTACAAGTTCTAGAATAAATAAAATCACCTGCACACTCATAACAAAAGATTCAAGCATAAAAGATGTATGCTAGATATGAACAGGCTCAAATCCTCACAATTTAGTGGAAAGGGCTATAATATGTGCTAGCAAATGTTATCGATCCCAGAATGGATTGCAATATTAATTGGGACACATCTCAAATTTTTCAAAATTACTTATTTCACCAGTGGATAGATCCAGTTATTCTAATAAATTATTCCTAAAAGCGTGAAAACATCTAGATTATAAGGACAAACAAAATTTAAAAATTAAATCGATATTAGACTTAATTTCTTATTTTACCTACTCACCCCCCCCCCCCCAACACTTAAGTTAAACATTGTCCTCAATGTGATAAACGAACTTACTAGTATGAAAGTAGGGAAAATGAGAAAATAAACCATGATATGCGGTGTTATGTTTCTATTCAATCTTCTGTTTCTTGCAATCAACACCTGCATTATTATAAACAAAAACAAACAAACAAAAAGCATTGAAATTTTATTCAAATTAGTGGCACACCCCCACACTTAAGTTCGACCAAGTGGTAAAACTTTGAGGTATAGACACTGAAAAATAAAATAAAAATAAACACACGGATTGCCTCCCGAGAAGCGCTTGTTTTATTAACTAGTCCTCAGCCGGACTCAAACTTCGAAATAGATTATGAAGTTTTAGTGTTATGTTTCCTTTTAGAGACATACAACACATTTCCTATCACAATTCCCTCTCCTGTTTCATCTATGTTTTCCAATTTAACATTTTCCCATGCTCTAGGAAGAGCATCATAGATAAAACCATTACTGTGTGCCCAAGGAACCATTTCCTTGTGTGGAGCCATGAATGTAATAGCTTCATATTCAAATTCGGATAAAATTTCTTCATTAGAAATCATGTTTAATTGCTCTTTATCATAATAGACTTTAATTCGGTGCCCATTTATAATTAAACTTCCACCATGTTTGTCATAAAGTTCAACATAACCTGATGGAAATCCATGTTTCACTATATATGGTTCAAACCATTTTGGCTTGAGTTTCGGAGCTTTAAACTTGTATTTCATATTGAAGAGTAGAACTTTATCTCCAGCTTTGAATTGTTTTCGAATTCTCAGCTTTCTATCGTGGTATGCTTTAGTTCTTGCTTTATATAGCTTGGAGTTTTCATAAGCTTGAAGTCTTAACTCATCAAGTTCATGTAATTGCAAAAATCTATTTTCTCCAGCTATTTTTAAATCAGGATTACAGCTTCTTAACGCCCAGTAAGCACGGTGTTCAAGTTTGAACGATAGATGACATGTTTTCCCATACAAGAGTCTGTATGGTGTCGTACCAATTGGTGTCTTATATGCCGTACGAAATGCCCATAGAGCGTCGTCTAATTTTCTTGACCAAACGGAAGGATTGTCTTTAACTGTTTTTTCAAGTATTCTTTTTATAGCTCTATTGGTATTTTCGACTTGACCACTTGTTTGTGGATGATAAGCTGTAGCAAAACGATGATGAACTCCATATCGTTTCATTACTTTCTCCATTTTTTTATTACAGAAATGGGATCCTCTATCACTTATTAAAGATTTAGGAATTCCATAGCGAGCAAAAAGCTTTTTGAGAAAGTTGACAACAACTCGTGCGTCATTAGTAGGAAGAGCTTCAGCTTCTACCCATTTGGAAACATAATCAATTGCAATGAGGATATATTCGTATTTGTGTGATTTAGGGAAGGGTCCTATAAAATCAATTCCCCAAATGCCGAATATTTCACAGACTTGAATGCTCTTTTGAGGCATTTCGTCTCTTCGAGAAAGGTTACCGGATTTTTGGCACGCATCACAGTTTTGAACAAGAGTATACGCTTCCTTGAAAATTGTAGGCCAATAGAATCCAGCATCAAAAACTTTTCTGGCTATAGTGGAAGGACCATAATGTCCCCCAGTTGGGCCATGATGACATTCATCAAGAATTTTTCTTGTTTCGGCACCCGAAACACATCTTCGTATCATTCCATCCTTGCACATCTTAAAAAGGTAAGGTTTCTCCCAATAATAGTGTTTTAGTTCTGAAAAGAACTTACTACGTTGGTAGTGACTCATCCCTTTTTTAAGAATATCTCCTGCAAGATAATTTGCGTAATCTGCAAACCATGGTATTTCCTCATCATCATCTTTATCTATCGTCATGAGAGTTTCTTCTAGAAAATAATCATTAATTTTATTTTCTTTTAATTCTTTCAAATTCGGATTCTCGAGACGTGACAAATGATCTGCTGCAAGATTTTCTGCTCCTTTCTTGTTTTTTATTTCGATATCAAATTCTTGCAGTAATAAAATCCATCTGATAAGACGCGGTTTTGCATCTTGTTTGGTAAACAGATATTTGAGTGCGGAATGATCGGTAAAAACTATCGTTTTTGAAAGCACGGGATAAGATCTGAATTTTTCGAATGCAAAAACTACGGCTAATAATTCTTTCTCCTTAACCGTATAGTTTTGTTGAGCATTATTGAGTGTTTTACTAGCAAAGTATATAGGACGAAAATGTTTTCCTTCACGTTGTCCTAAAACAGCTCCAACTGCGAAATCGCTTGCATCACACATGATTTCAAATGGTAGTGACCAATTAGGTGCAACCATAATTGGGGCACTAGTCAATTGACTTTTCAATGTTTCAAAAGCTTTAATGCAGTCAGCATTGAAATCAAATACAAAATCCTTTTCTAAAAGTTTAGTCATAGGACGTGATATTTTTGAAAAATCTTTGATAAATCGGCGGTAAAAACCGGCGTGTCCTAGAAAACTTCTAACGGCTTTAACGTTAGTTGGTGGTGGTAATTTGGTGATAACATCTATTTTAGCTTTGTCTACTTCCATCCCTGAACTTGATATCTTGTGTCCTAACACAATTCCTTCAGTTACCATGAAATGACATTTTCCCAATTAAGAACTAGATGTGCAGCTTCACATCTCTCAAGCATTTTATCGAGATTGGAAAGACAAGTTTCAAAAGAATCACCAAAAACTAAAAAGTCATCCATGAAAACTTCCATAGATGTTTCAAGCATGCCTTGAAATATTGCGATCATACACCTTTGAAAAGTTGCAGGTGCATTACATAGACCAAAAGGCATACGCCGGTAAGCGTAGGTTCCAAAAGGACATGTAAATGTGGTTTTCTCTTGATCGGCTGGATCGATAGGCATTTGGAAATATCCCGAAAAACCATCAAGGAAGCAAAAGTATTTGTTTCCTGCTAATCTTTTGAGCATCTGATCCATGAAGGGTAAAGGAAAATGATCTTTCCTGGTGGCTTTGTTAAGTTTCCTGTAATCAATACATACTCGCCATCCAGTGACAGTTCTAGTAGGAACTAATTCATTCCTTTCATTTGTCACTACAGTCATTCCTCCTTTCTTTGGAACACAATGAACTGGACTCACCCATGGGCTATCCTCGATAGGATAAATAATTCATGCGTCAAGAAGTTTGATGATTTCCTTCTTAACAACTTCTTTCATATTTGGGTTGAGTTGACGTTGTCTTTCTACAATGGGTTTAGTACCTTCTTCACAATTGATTTTGTGTTTGCAAAAATCTGGACTAATTCCTGGAATATCAGAAGTTTTCCATGCAAAAGCGCGTTTATGCTTCTTAAGAACATAAACGAGTCTTTCTTTTTGATTTGTTTCGAGCAACGACGATATGACTACTGGAAGAAGTGAATTTTCTTCTAAGTAAGCATATTCGAGATTATTGGGAAGGGTTTTGAGTTCCAAATCAGTGGGTGGTTCTTCTAGAGATGATTTGTTTTTCAATTGATCTTTCTCAGTGATATCTTCAAATTTCTCTTCTTCCTCTTCTTCTAATTTTATTTCCATGAATTCCTCAAATTCTTTATCAGAATCTGTTTCACTAATCTTTTCTGAAGTAGTCATGAATGGTTTTGAATCGTCAAGTAATGCATCCAATTCTTCTTCAGTGACTTCATCAATAACATCGATGTTATAGCATGTGTCATCACTGGAATTTGGATATTTCATTGCTTTATCGATTAAGAATGTGATTCGATCTTCTCCTACTCCAAGATTGAGTTCTTTGCCTTTGACTTTAATCATTGCATCAGCAGTGTTTAAGAAAGGTCTTCCTAAGATTACTCGACTATCTTCTTCCATTTCTAAGATGACAAAATCCACAGGAAAAACAAATTTACCAACTTGAACAAGCATATTTTCAGCAACCCCAACAGGATATTGGTATGTATGGTTGGCTAATCTTATACTCATCTTAGTAGGTTTCAATGTATTAATGGAAAGTTTAGAATACAACGAATAGGGCATCAAATTGATACTTGCACCTAAATCGGCTAAAGCATCAATGTGATGTTGTTTCCTAATGTACATGGTATAAGAAAACTTCCGGGATCTCCAAGTTTTGGTGGAATTTTGTTTTGAATTATAGCAGAGCATTCTTCATTGAGAACGGTAGCGGAAATTTGTTCTAACTTGTTTCGATTATTAAGAAGTTCTTTCAAAAATTTCCCATAATTAGGCATTCCAGCTAGAACATCAACGAGGGGTACGTTAATTCTAACTTCTTTGATCATCTCTAAAAACTTCTTATTTCGCTCCTCTCTTTTCTCTTTTCTTAGGGCTTGTGGATATGGTATTTTCGGTGTATAAGGCTTTATTGGTGGAACGGTTGGTTTTTGGGTTGGTTCTTCGTCAAATGCTTCTTCTTCAGCTTCTTCCTCCTCCTCATCTTGAATAAGAGTATTATCGGTAGGAATGGGTGGTAGATCATATGAGAGACCACTTCGAGTGAATACAACATTGATATGCTCATTTCTGTTTTGTGGTAGACGATAATTCTTATCGTTTGATCCAGATGGTTTTGGATTGGATTGGGTGTTACTTGGTAATGTACCAGGAATTCGAGAAGAAAATTGATCAGAAAGTCTACCAAATTTTTGTTCATGATCCTGGATAGAAGCTTGATGATTTTTCTGACCTTGCTCAACTTTGGTTTTGAGATTAAAAAATTGAGTTTTTACAAACTCATTTGTGGTTCTTTGAGCATTTACGAATTCTCGCATCATTTTTTCAAAATCAGATTCTTCCTTTTTATCTGAATTTGTTGGGTTTGGATTGTCTGTTCGGGGTTGAAAATCACGGTTATTATCCCTTTGTTGGCGATCTTGCCAATTTTCAGAACTTCTTCCGTAATAATTACCACGAAAACCTCCTCCACGATATCCTCCTTGGACATAATTGGCTTCCCCTTCGTTGGGTCTATTCATAGTGTTGACATAAATAATGCCTAAAAACATTATTAACATGTTATCAATATCTCTATGTTTTAATTATCACAAAATATAAACTCATAGAACTAAAACTTGTAATACAAACAAGTATTTAGTGAATAATATTTCTCTTTACATCCAAATCACTTAAGGTATGAATAAACAAAGTGTTTAGTGCAATTTATGATCAAAGGGGTATTTAATTAACTAATGCAAAGTTTATTTAATCATATAAACATATTATATATTTTTGAAAAACACTTTTGGTAATAAAGAAAAATGTTTTATTCATACTAAATATATGAATTCAAATTTTTAACCAAAATCAGTTAGTTTTTCACCAAATAAACTTTCTCCACTAAAAGACAAAGATTCTGGCCGTTTCAGCTGGGCGGCCCCCTTAATTATAAGGGGCGGTCCCTTAAAATTAAGGGGACCGGCCTTGATTTAAGGGGACCGGCCACACTCCTCTGTCAGAATCTTTTGCCTATAAATACCACCTTAAACCTGGATTTTTTCCTCACCTTTTGCACTCCAGAACTCTCTGTTCAAGATCTCCATTTCCAATCTATAAATCCTTTGATCATACATTCTTAAATCTTTGTTTCAAAGTGATCCAAACATCATCCCATCAAGTGCAAGAGAAGAATACTTCTATCCCTTAAGACAAGAAGTATTACAACTTGTTGTGATCTCCACATCTAAGTTGTTAGTGAATCATCATTGTTATTATTTCATTGTGTGATTAGTTGTGAATATTTGTTAGAAGATAGTGTAGTTTGATATATAGTGTGATTGGTTAGAAGAATAGTTGTGAAGAAGATAAGTTAGGAAGAAGATTGGTGTGTAGAAGAATAGGTGTGAAGAAGATTGGTGTGTAGAAGATTGGTGTGAAGAAGTGGTGTGATTAAGTAGTGAATAGGTGTGAGCTAGTTGTGTAGAAGTTGTGATTAAGTTGTGAAGTTATTGTGGTGTGTAAATTGGTGTGTAAGGTTTTCTCCGCCATAAGGGAGCTTGTTGATATAGTGAAGAAAATTCTCGAGTTAGGTGCTCGGGGAGTGGAGTAGGGCAAGGAAGGTGACCTTGTAGCCGAACCACTATAAATCTCTTGTCTCTCGGTTCGATCCTTCCAACCCTTATCTATTTCTTTACTCACGTTATTATTGCTTTATCGTACATACTTAGTGTTGTTCATATTGTGCAAGACTTGATTTCATATAACATCGAATCTATATTTTACAAAACAAAGAAAACTTTTAAACAAACTTTTATAACAATTGAAAAACGACGTAAAACTATTCAACCCCCCTTCTAGTTTTCCACACATAGGTTGGTCATCACACTCGGATGATGTGTGATTTCCTCCACAATTATTACAGCCATCTCGCATTTCTTTCATTTCTTCTTTTATATCTTTGTATTGCGAGTCCATTTTAGAAGACAAGGCTTCTATTTTGTCCATGAGTTTCGAATTATCTGAACTTTCGGCAAAAGCAACGGTTTTCCGTATGGGTTTGGTTTTGGAATCTTTTGACCAATCGAGTTTAAGAAGTACTCGATCTTCAAGAAGTTGATATGCCTCGTTAGGTGTTTTGTAAAGGAAAATTCCTCCGGCATCAAGGATTGCTTGGGATGCTTCATCAAGACCATGATAAAAGATTTGGATTATTATTCCTCGTCCTAAATTATGACCATGACAACTTTGAAGCAAATCTTTCATGCGAAGCCAAGCTTCAACAAGAGATTCATTAGGATTTTGTGAAAAAGCACGGATTTCGCCCATTAGTCTATCATACATGGCAGGTGGAAAGAATCGGCTTACAAAAGCTTGCCTCATCTCCTCCCAAGTATTAATAGTTCCTGGGGTTAATTCGTTATACCATACTTTTGCATCTCCGGCGAGTGATGATGGAAAAAGTTTGAGCTTGATAGCATCGACATTAGTATCTCCATAACGAAACATGCCACAAATTTCAATGAATTTGGCAATGTGTTTATGCGGATCGGCCCGCGAACGGCCATCAAATTTACGGTCTTTGATCATAGAAAGATGGTGACCTTGAACGGTAAAGTTTTCACCAAGGTAGGCGACAACAATAGCAGCTCCAGGAGTAGGTGCTACGGTTCTATTGGCGGCCCACATGGGTTGATCGTCAGCCATGGGTATTGGTTCAAAAAGATTGGAAATCGGATGTTCTTCGGAAAGATTATCAAACCAATTAAGAATAGATGAAGATCTCTTCTTACGAAACAAACTTTCGGGATCAGATAAAGGTGTACTAAGCTTTTTAGTAGTAGAACGAGTGTTCATACAACTATCAAGAGAATCGAGTTAATTACCTAAACAAAAGAACAAGAAAATAAAAAAATTGAAACAGAAAAATCTATCCGAATCGGTTGGGAACCAAACCGATCGGATGGACGCTACGGTAAAATTAAAAATATGGGAAACTGATCGGTTGGAACTCAAACCGATCGGATGGATGCTACGGATTTTTTTTTTAGAAAACGAACACGAAAAGAAACGGACTTTTAAAACTTAAAGAAACACGATCAAAATTCCCGGCAACGGCGCCAAAAACTTGATGTACTATTTATTAGTGCAAGTTTTAAATTTATACTGGTGAATTATCGAATCTAGAAACAACACATACGAGCAAGTGTACTCGTCCGTTATAGCAAGATATGATGGTAAGTCGGGATCGTTCGCAGGGATTTGTGAGTGAATCGAAATATAAGACTAAAAGTAAATCTCTTATGTACGCAAATAAGATAATAGGCAAATTCAATAAATTAAAAACTACACTTGTTTAGACTAGTTTTCTACTTAATGACACACATGATTGTGATAACTTTTGATAACATGTTGGTTGAGATAATTAGATGGTGATCTAATCTATTGTTTCTACAAGTTAAACCTTCGTCAAGATTTTAGTTCATAAAAACAAGCTTTAGGTGTAAACCAATCAATTCAAGATCTATCCAAGGTTCATAAGATATGGTGAATATCTTAAACACAAGACAAACTCTTATTACAAATCAAATACTCTTAGGAAATGGACAATACAAAAGGTAACCTATTCATAGACAAAAAGGTCACAATTGTTTATAAACATTTAAACTTTCGTCCAACTAAAGGTTTACAAACAATCCGATTTGATGTTATAAAAGCTTTCTCATTACAATCATACTTCTTGTTTCTTTGTTTAGTCAAGAATAATTATGGTGAAAAACAATCATTCATAGACAAATGATTATAACTAGTTGAGTAATAACAAATCTTTCGACCCTTGAAACTATTATCAATTAGTTAATCTTGGCTAAACAAATGTCACGATGAAACTTAAGGTACAATTGGTTCTTAGGATTGACTTGAAATTGAATTAAAACATGTTATCACAATCATAACTATCACTAAGTATAAAACATCATCAAAACAAGTGTAAAAAGATTACTAGCCACTCATATCAAACATGCAAATAAACTCAGAATATTTAACATTAGAATCCATGGTTATAAGTCTTACAATGCTTTGAAATTGATAACAAATGACAAGGTATTGATAACCTAAGTGTTGGTGATGATTTCTTGAGATTTTCGGACTCCAAATGTTGCTTCCTTGGTGTTCCAAAGTTCCTGGTTCTTTCTGCATGAATTTTCCTCCTTAGAGAGCTAGAAGATGAGAATAATTGTGTTTAGTAATGAGAGTAAATGGTATCTTCAATGGTGTCTTCAATTATGCCCTTTTTGAGGTCCTGTAAATGGTATCTTCAATGGTGTCTTCAATTATGCCCTTTTTGAGGTCCTTATAGGCTTGTCCAACACTCTTAGTAATGAATAAGGACTTAAATGCTTGAACTTGGACAGTAAGACACTAAGAAGGGCCTAGAACCATGGAACAAAAGACCAAAATTCGTGCACAAAAGTTGGCAAAAACATGCAGAAGTGGCCATCCGATCGGTTGCGGGTTGATACCGATCGGATGGAAAATGGTCATTATGGCAATCCGATCGGATGAACTCCAACCGATCGGATGGTAGATCCTGGCTGTTTTGGACTTTGACTTTTCCTTGTGTAGTTCTTTATGCACTATCCAAACTTGATTAACTTCTGAACTTGGAACTTTGAGATGACAAAACTTAGGTTCTCATATGAATTACTTCACAGATTGGACTTTTGAGCTCGGGAATCTTCGTGTAACCGCGTATACTTCATTTTATTTACTTTTTCTCCATTTTCCTGCATTTGGCTACATATGCTACAAAAACATACTTTGATACGATTTAGTGGCAAAAGCATATAAAAACAACCAAATAACATACACAAAAACACTAATAACGCTTATAAAAACATCTTAACTTTGAGCGTTATCAATCACGCTCACAGCTTCACTAATCTTAAGCATAAGAATCTCTTTGTATTCGTCTATAAGATATATAGTAACATAGCCTCAACTTTTAGCTACAATTTAATTGAATGATGGGCTACTAACAACTTAAAGCAACTCCAGTTAGTAACATGATCTTTCATCAAGCAATCCTTATACCCATTGATGGAGTCTTTCTTAATTGCACAAGGAATCTTGTTCCCTGAAAAAGAATAACATTAACATAATAATGTTCTGTAGAAATAAAAATAATAATACAGACCTACTTCCATGGCCCACAACTCATAATGTGAATGTCGGATACTAATGACTTTGGCTTTTACTTGGATATTATCAAACATGGGTTCAAGTGATCAACATCACAAAACAAAGTAAAATTTTGGTTCATCTTGTAAGCAGCAAAAACATGAATGAATCAGATAAAATTTTAATTATATAATAAAAAAGCATAAAGAGCATAGATTAAAATAAACATGTGTTCAGTTACATAATTAACATCAAACATCTTCTGCAAGCCATCATCATTTTTTGTTAAAAATGAAGCTAACCTGTGAAACACAAACCAAGATGGACCTCCTGGCATCTTATATTTGAAAACATCTATTGAGCCACCAAGTGCCATAAACCTGAGTAATTACGTAGTACTTGATATTTTTTCTTTATTTTTTTTCCAATATCTTATGGTCACCATAAATAATGGGTTGCACAAATAAAACTTACAATACATTCACTAACGCATGCCGAGTTGCTTCCATTTCAAGATATCTCTTCCACTTTGCTTCCCGTTTAGTTTCGGGTACTGCTCGAATTCGAGCATTTTTACTGCCTCTACTATGTGCAACCGAGCATTCTCTGGTTGAACACAAAGTAGTTCATAATTAACCTACAACGTTCACAAACAGAAGAAACAATACAATTAACTACACCATGTAAAAGTCACCATATATACTAAAAAGTAACCACAAAGTATGTGTGTTTACTGTCAAATATATATACTAAAAGTCAATTATCTACAACCATAAGCACAACAAATCATGGACTACAATGTTATGAAAAATTCAAAACATGTAATGTTTTTATGCATTATATCAAACACTTGGTGTTCATAGACTCAGATTATATTACTATCTAATACCGAATCATGTGTGAGCTTCACAACACATCCAAACGCAAATATAAAACACTGATATCATATACAACGTTAAAAAGTAAATATTCTAGTTTGATTGCTAAATCAAATATTTCCTAATAACACATCCGAAACCCCCAATGACAAAAACATAACTAAAAAACAAACTTAAAATCAACCAGGAAATGTATAAGCAATAATTAAACAAAAAAGATTAAAAAACGCGACCTGTATATATTCATTTTTTGGTTTATGATAATAGAAAGACATAGTGATTGATTTATTCATCATGTGGGAATTATCGATCATTATAACTGAAATTGGGGATGAATTGATTTAAGGTAAACTAATTTTTAGGGTATGAATTGATGTGGAATAAATTGATTTAGGGTTAATTGGTCAGGGGGTTTTCGATCTAAACGTTTACAGATTTGGGGGATAATTTTTGTTTGTGTAAATTGATTTAGGGTTAACTGATTTTTTAGGGTATGGATTGATGGGGCTAATTTGATTTAGGGTAATATGTGTTTGAATCATAATGATTTAGGTTAATTGATCGGTGGTTTTGATCTAAACGAATTGGAGTTGGGGATAAAAATGTGTTTGTGTTTAATGTTGTGAGTATTTTTAGGGGTGTTTTTTATTATGGACCGTAGACAGGTGTCGAGTTTTAAGTATTTTTGAGGGGTAAACTTTCCTAAACCCAACCTTGTTTTATATAGGTGGGGGAGATTATTAACGGATTTCTACAATTTTAACTGGACAAATTTGTATGGTGCAAAACTAAGAGAATAATGCATGATGGTATTTCCAAATATTTATTTTGGGTATTCATGATTTAGTACTTCAAATGGACGATTTATAATTTTGTACGGGTAATGATATTGCATAATTTCTAATTGAGGTGGTTCTTTGAAGAAAACAGTGAAAGAATTCTTGCACTTCAACACTGTAAGCAGTTATTCCAGATTTACCAGACAAAAAAAGAATATTTTTTTCTTCCATAATGACAAGGATTTTGGTTCTTAAGATGACAAGATATGTCCTCTGTAACTCTAAAGTAGATATGACATGCATATCATGGAGCAAAATTCTCCAGCAAATCAGCACAAACCGAATTCAGGAAGAAATGAAAACGATTTTGTGAAACTTTATATGTATCTTATGTATCTAGGGGTTAGATGGATTAATCTTATTTTTTTAATTTCACATTCATCTACGCAAATTCAATAATCGTTATGAGCCATCGATGAACACATTGGTTAACTTTATATTATGTGATGAATCATCAATGAAAATAAGCTAGAACGTCGCAAACAATGAAACACTTTCGAAGTGGAGTTAAAATTGTCAATATAGGTAGGAGTACACTGTGTTCATAACTGTTAGATACAAATTATTAGCATTATCTCCTCTTTTCAGCCATAATTGTTCACACGCCGAACCAAAGATGAGTAATTTTTTAAAAAAAAAAGAAAAGTTCACTTCCAACATATGCAATACCACCGTATACAAATGCTCTGCCGCAACGATCGGGTTGAAATCCTCGTTTAAAACACATTTGCTTAGAATATTAAATGACACGGTGGGTTCATACACCATTAAATTATGATGAATATACAATCTTACACCATATAGCCTAATCATTATGTTTTATCTCATTTACATGTTAATTCAATCACTAAACCTTCATTTTTATATTACTACGCTTTCTGTTTCTAAGTATCTCTTTTATTTGTGAACATGTTTTTTGTTTTGTTTGTGACCCTTAAATACTTTTTGCTTCCAAGCAATTCTATTGCCATATAACATTTACTGCAATTGAAGAGACAACCTATGGATCGATCATTGCTTAAGAAAAGTAAATAAACATCTCTCTTTTTAAGTAATTGTTAATCTAAACATATATGAGTAATCTATGAGATGATTTCTATCCCTAATAATTCACATTCAATAATCGTTTAGTGGTGAGCATAGACATATAATAATCTAAATAGGTCATATTTTAGTCAATAATTATGAAATTTGATCACTATTGAGAAAACTTATTTTATGACATTGCTGATTTTTATAAGGTAAATTGTGTATGTTTGAAATTTTGTGCTTGTACATCAAAATTTGTATCATATACTAGTAGTTATGTATCTAACAATGTGAATTTATTGAACAACAATTTATAAACTTAAAAACTACTTCAATGTGTTTTTTTGACACTTTGACCTAAAAAGTCGACATACTTGTCCATATATGAACCACAAGTTGTTTACTGATGTGTTTGTGCGGATGTGCAGGAAGTTAACTTCTCTAAGCTAGGAACCAGTGCGTTATGGCGATATTACAGTAACTTTAACCTCGTGAGTCTCATATATGCAACCATTTACACAAAATGTTAGTCTTGCGTACATGATTAAACTTGTGATTCTTATCTTTTTAGGGAAACATTTAGGGGGTGTGATTGTATTGAGTTAGCACATCTCTAAGGATAAGTAGCTAATTGAGTTAGCAAATCTCTAAGAAATCAAGAAGGAAAGTAAAATACTTTGAGCCAATTTTATATTCTATTTCTAGTCCATAATGTAAAGACTTTAAATAACCAAATTACAATGCATGTCTTTGTAAACATAAGGAAGAATACTACGTGTACTAACTATGAAGTAAATAATTAAACGTGGGTGGAATGCATAAACTGGTAGTCTACCTAAATGCATGCAACAGACTTAGAACGTGCAAGTAACTCAAATAGATGGATTACTAAAGAAACTAGTGCCAAGCCTTTAGGAGGACCAAGTCTTCTTGTTATTCACTCTTTGGACTAATGGGACAACTGGTAACTGAAAGTGTAGATGTGACTTAGTAATCGTATCAGGGTGCTTGATAGCAGCTGAATGACATAATTCAGCACCCATCTCCTAGTCGATTAGAGGAGATTTTGTTTGGTTAAAGAAAGCGTGGTGCTAAAAGAGCCAATTAAGTAATGAATGGGACATGATTGGGTGTGTAGCTCTATCATTCAGTTCCAAAACATATCTAGCAATACTTTGCTTTTCTTTTCTTATTATTGTTTATGCTATTATCATTTTTTGTAATGATATTTAATTGTAGCCTTCAAGTTATAATAAATATTGTTTTACATCATTTCAAATTGGAATTACATATCTTACATTATTGTACTTTGACTAATTTCAATGGCGTTATATAACAACTCTTATCATTTCAATTTACAAATTAAAATTGACCTAACTTTAAACATTGATCTAAAAAATAAACCATTCATTGATATTTTACAACAATGGAGAGTTCAAAATGTAGTTTCTATTTCTTATTAATACTGCACTTTGAGCATACTAATCAAACAATCATTTTCATGCAGCATCATATTCATTACATGTCTTTGATTCATTCAGAATCGTTGATTTACTCATCGCTAAATTATATTGATTTGTAAAATAGCCCCACTCTGGTCCAACAAATGAACAACTAGTCTACGCGGTTTACAACATTTTGCATCCCAGGTTCCTCTCCCATGTTCTTTTCCTCATTTTAAGTTTTTGCATTTGTGAGCAATTTTCTAATAAAAAATGGTTTGATTTGTGTTGTATTTTAATTCGCTATAACGTGTCGCAACTCAACCTAGCTGAAGCATTTGGGGCTTGGACCCGTTTAAAATTATTACCCCTTTGCCTAGTTACCTAATCCACATATTTCACAACCCCTACCTATGATTATGTTTTCCTTGTCACATAAAGTAAGTGAAATTGAAGCGATAATGGAGTTCGTCAATGCAGCCAAAAGGATAAAATCTTGAAAAAGCCAAACGAATCTAAGCTGATAGATCATCTTGATGTCCCGGATCTACAATAGGCACCCTTAACAAATCGACTATTAAGCAATATACTCATATTGAGTTCAAAATAAACAAATAAAGATATTTTTACGCAAAGATTGACATGTGAAATATAGTAGGCAGTGACCAAATCAATGTAAAAAAAAATCATCATGTTCTTTTTATTTTATCTTATTCAATTATCACTTAGGTATGAAACCATTGTCAAACTAGGCAGGGAACCATTCTAGCTTAATTGATAAAGGTATATTTTTTTTCTCGAAAGGACTTTGTTTTGGGCCAAGCAAGGAGAAATGAATTTTCTCAATCAGAGGCTCAGAGCTAAAGAATCAAAAGAAGTTCCACAACAAATTTAAAGTTACACACATAAAGCAGTTTACGTTTAAACGTGAATGATAATCTTATTAAACATGGTTCATAAAGAGGGGTCCCTTGCCAACTCCGTGCCCGATTTGCCTTCATTAATTACCAGAGATAAACATGCTAAAAGTCAACACAAAGGTTGAGTGAATCCACAGTGTTTAAGTTATAAGAGTTGAACACAAGTTTCAAGTAGTTAACTGTATAGAAATACAATTAAAGTAAAAACATCAATACCGCAGTATTGAAAATGTATACTGCCTTAAGCCTCATGACACGCAAACCTTAACTGGTGACATCATTTAATAATGACGTTAAATACTACATTATAGGGACAATGTTAGTACGAATGCCCTCGTGCAGGAGGTTGCCGTCCTCCTGTTTAATTCAAATATAGTGCATTTGGCTACTTATCCAGCAACTCAAATGGGGCGTCAACTGCCAATAGATCTATTCACTAAATTCGCGTTCACTCCCAAGTGATTAATGGTTCATGATATGAGGGACTTTCGATGGCAATAGTAGGTAACTTAAGCAATAACAATCAGGATAGCATACAGAAAATACTTGTGTTCATGTTTAGAGCATGTATCTCCCCACGGGATTTGAAAAACATGTAAAAGGTGGGACTATGAACTCACCTCGGTAGTACAGTGATCCAGATATAGAAATAGCAAGTGTGGAAAGGAACGGCTCAGGATACGCGACCTGAATTAATATGGCAACCTTTAATTTAGACGGTTCATGATTTAAGACTTTAATGTTCCAAAGGACAATGTTTTAAAAAGTATTCGTATCGTCGTTACTTGTGTGGCAATTATTCAAGGTAAAAATATAGTTATATATTTATTTAACTTGTATGTGTGTAATAGTTTCTTAACATTACGTAGTTTATACTAGAGTCGTCAATTATTAATTCCAAAGTTAATGATAATTACTAAATGTTTAATTTATATATTTCTAATGTAGTGAATGATAAGATATTAAAATATTTTCATTTATTTTTAAGTACTCGATTACAATGTCGTTATTTATATTACAAAAACGGGGGACTTATATATCGTATTTAAATTTTTATAAACAATTTATGAAAGGAGTTTGTAATGTAAAATATCGAGATTTTTATAAAGTTATCTAAGGAACACTTACGTTATATAAATGTCACATTCTTCTACTTCAAAGTTTATAAGCTATTATTTTTAGTCCAAGGGAAAATTTTACATCTTTTATTAATATTCACTAAAAATGATAATTTGTTTAACAATCTATGAAGGTAAAATGACAACCGAAAAAGAAATAAATAAATAAATAAAAGAATGGCCAAGACTAAGACAGGGCTCGAACCCCCGACCTCAGTCTTAACAGCAGACTCCCCAGCCATCTGCGCTAGCAATTTGCTGTGTTATGTCATGCAATTATATAGTTATATAATAAATCGATTTGGGTGGTGCATTGCTACCATGCGGTTACACCATGCATGTGCATGTACATATATATATATATATATATATATATATATATATATATATATATATATATATATATATATATATATATATATATATATATATATATATATATATATATATATATATATATATATATATATATATATTACTACTCTTTTCTTCCTACTGAGTTTGTCCACGCTTTCAGTAGCCCTACCAAGGATTCCAAATGTTTTAAATATAAGGTGCATTGAAAGCTTTTATTTAGTAACTAGTTTGCATGAAATACATTTTGTTATTTTGTTGCTTTCCTTGATACGTTTATCAATCTCCCAGTATTCCCACTTCAAGTTTCAACTTTCAGGAAAGTGTCGAAGGAGACCCATGGTTACCCACGACTTGATTAATCTCGCGACTCAAGTTTCACACGAGCCAAAACTTATTTTCTTTTCATTTTCGTTTCTATAAATTGTAGGGTAAATGGGTTGGCTTGTGAACTAGGGTACTCGTATAGTTCTGTACCAATGGGTTTCAAATTGTAGTAATATATTTGTTATTTAGTTTCAGAGCTTGCATGAAATGGTGTATAACATTGTCCCCTCAGTTCGTATAAAAACTGCTTCGCGAGCCCATGCTCACGTAAGCTACTCATGTGCTCGATGTAGCTTCAATAGTGGCAGTGTGCGTGGTGAAAAAGAACAAACATTTCGATAGGTCTTCTGAAGTTGTTTCATTGTGTCGACTTACAACATATTCAGCACGAGTTTTATTCTTGATAGTGGGTATGACCCTTGGCATACGAAGGTGATACGGCTTGTCTTTATAGTGATGAAATGGTTATGGGTAATGTATGAAACAGGCAGCAAGTGAGGCTTTTGTTATTACTTCTAACACAAGGTCTCGTCTCTTCCAAAAGAAATAAACTTCATGTAGCTTGTATGTGTATATGTATATAAACTTAGCATTTTTCCTCTTGTGTATAATACCGAAACAATGGAAGCAAAATGAAATAAGTTTGAGATGCATGTCCACTGTTTGCCTTTTCAGTTTTTGTCTCATGTTTTACTAGTGGTATGTCATGTGTACGTGTACATGTACATGTACATGTATATAGGACTTGGGCTTTTTCTCATGCATGATACAGAAGCAGAAAGACAGGTAGTACGAAATGGGTTTTAAGTTGCATGCATGCCTACAGTTTTGTCAAGTTTTGAGAGCTTGTTGAATGGGTTTACTTGGTCATTTGTTAGTTCATTAAAGTAGCCACACAAGATCGCGATACGTTAAGATTGTTTCAAGTAATCTCTATGATACGTATAGTAATAGTAGTATATGTTACTTAGTAATGGAAGCAAACGAAATGGTCATGAAATGTCATCGTACTATGAAACTTGAGGGAGGAGATTTACCTCACTAAAAGAGTGTTGAATAGACAAGATGGAATGTGAGCGAAAGGTGAACGAGATACAAGTCAAGACTCCCAAGCTTCCAAGCTTTCCAACCCTTTACGTACTAGAACTAGCAAGGCTCAAAGACTCACTCGAAACCTGGCCCTTTTGCCTTTCCCTCGTATTGTAGTTGTATCACAAGATAGTTATTTGTTTTGCTTTTTGGTTCATGACAACTGGTGGAGGGTTTGCTATTTATTGCAAAAAGAATTTGAACATGGACAACTCATGCATAGTGTTCGTATGTAGCAATTGAATGCTACCAATTAGTGTGGTCAAATGTGCAGCATACTTTCCGGGGGAAAAGTGAAAAGGAAGGAGTGAATTAATAATGTGAATAGGCACTTTCAAATCATTCCACTGTAACATTCAAAGTCTCATGAATTATTTGGAGTGAGGTGGCTCAAGAATATAGTGGGAAAAATTTTGTATCTTTCTATTTGTATAGCTTGTGATTTAGTAATATTTGTATGTCGGTAATACTTCAGAATAAATATAACGGTCTTATTTTTAATGGTTTATTGGGTGGTCGAGCCTAAATAAATAAAGTGTTCGTTTGGTTTGTTAGTGAGCGGCAAAGAGCTAAATTAATTTAGAGTGTGTTGGGTTGAGCAACGAGACTCAATATATTCATAAATTAATTAGTTGGTTTGGTAACTTATTGTGGTACGCGTACGAGCCCGTTCCAATTTAAATGTGAATCGCATCACATAGATACAATTTGCTCGTAAAAAAAAATACTCAAGAAAATGGTTAATCAACTTGAAATTGAATTTATTTCGAGTTTAACGTTACTTAATAACTGGGTAAATTACGAGGTATTACAGTACCTACCCCTTAAACAGAATTCCTCCTGGAATTCTAATTTGTGGTAGTTGGTTGGGTTGTCTCGGGAAATAGGTGTGGGTATTTAGTACGTATTTGGTCTTCACGCTCCCAGGTGTACTCTGGTCCTCTTTTAGAGTTCCATCTAACTTTGACGATTGGAATACGGCTTTGCTTCAACTATTTGACGTCCCTATCCATGATTTCTACCGGCCCTTCTATGAAATTGAGCTTCTCATCAAGCCGGATTTCTTTTAGTGGGATAACAAGAGATTCGTCTGATAAGCACTTCTTCAAATTCGATACGTGGAAGGTATCATGTACTTTATTGAGTTCTTCGGGAAGTTCCAGTTTATATGCCACTGGGCCAATCCTTTCTACGATCTTGAATGGCCCAATGTACCTGGGGTTTAGCTTTCCACGTTTTCCGAATCGCACCATTCCTTTCCAAGGAGATACCTTTAACATGACCTTATCTCCAACTTGGAATTCCATGGGCTTTCGTCTCACATCGGCATAACTCTTTTGTCGGTCTCGGGCTGCTTGTAGACGTTGCTTGATTTGTACAATCTTGTCGGTGGTTTCTTGGATAATTTCGGGTCCCGTGATTTGTGCATCTCCAACTTCTGCCCAACAGATAGGTGACCGGCATTTCTGACCATAAAGTGCTTCAAATGGTGCCGCCTTGATGCTAGCGTGATAACTGTTGTTGTATGAGAACTCTGCTAACGGCAAGTGTCTATCCCAACCTTTACCAAAGTCAATCACACATGCTCGAAGCATGTTTTCCAAGGTTTGGATAGTTCTCTCACTTTGACTGTCGGTCTGCGGGTGATACGCAGTACTCATGTCTAATCGGGTACCCAATGCCTTCTGCAATGACTGCCAAAAGTTTGATGTGAAATGGCTATCCCGGTCTGAGATAATGGAAATTGGCACTCCATGCCGTGAGACTATTTCTTTCAAATATAATCGCGCAAGAGTACTCATCTCGTCGGTTTCCTTTATTGGCAAGAAATGCGCGGATTTGGTACGACGATCAACGATGACCCAGATGGTGTCAAACCCACTTGATGTCTTAGGTAGCTTCGTAATGAAGTCCATGGTTATCCTCTCCCATTTCCACTCTGGGATCTCTGGTTGTGTTAGTAAACCGGATGGCTTTTGATATTCGGCTTTGACCCTAGAACATGTCAGACATCTTCCGACATACTCGGCTATATCTGCCTTCATGTTGGGCCACCAGTAGTGTTTCTTGAGGTCCTGGTACATCTTATCTGAACCTGGATGAATGGAATACTTAGACTTATGAGACTCATACATAATGAGATCACGTATCCCTCCATAGAGTGGGATCCAACTTCTGTCTTGGAAGCACAACATTCCATCCGATCTCTTTACGAAACCATTATCACTCTCTGGCATACCATAGATTTTCTCGCTTTGTCTGTTCTGTTCCTTGAGGGCTTCGGCCTGAGTCTTAAGGATTTTTGATGGGAGTGGTGATTTGATTGTCATCCCCAAAGATCTAACTCTGAGAGGTGTAATTCGCTCCTTTCTACTCAAGGCATCTGCCACGACATTTGCCTTTCCAGGATGATAGCGAATCTCGCAATCATAGTCACTGAGCAGCTCTAACCATCGTCGTTGCCTCATGTTTAACTCTTTCTGATCAAGATTGTGCTGAAGACTCTTATGATCTGTGAATACTATGCACTTGGTGCCATATAGTTAGTGTCTCCATAACTTAAGAGCAAAAACCACTGCTCCTAATTCCAGATCATGGGTAGTGTAGTTCTCCTCATGAGTCTTGAGTTGCTGAGACGCATTTGCAATAACTTTGCTCCTCTGCATCAACACAGCACCAAAACCTTGGCGTGATGCATCGCAATACATAACAAAATCTTCACTACCTTCTGGTAATGCCAAAATCGGAGCTTCACAAAGCTTCTGTTTCAAGAGCTGAAAAGCTGTCTCTTGCTTTCCCCCCCAATCAAACTTCTTCTTCTTCTGTGTTAATTCCGTTAAAGGTTTAGCGATTTTGGAGAAACCTTCAATAAATCTGTGATAGTACCCAGCAAGACCTAGGAATTGGCGTATCTCCGTAGGGGTTTTAGGAGGTGCCCAATCCCTAACAGCTTCGATCTTTGCAGGGTCAACATGAAGACCTTGGCTATCGATCACGTGTCCAAGGAACTGCACGGTTCGGATCCAGAAATCACACCTGGAGAATTTGGCATACAGTTCTTCTTTCTTGAGCAACTCCAAGATGGTCTTCAAGTGCTCTGCGTGCTCTTCTTTGTTACGGGAATAGATGAGAATATCATCGATGAATACGATTACGAATTTGTCCAAATAAGGCTTGCACACTCGGTTCATAAAGTCCATGAACACAACTGGTGCGTTGGTCAATCCAAAGGGCATTACTTGAAATTCGTAGTGGCCGTATCGTGTCCTGAAGGCCATCTTAGGGATATCTTCTTCCCTGACTCTTAGTTGGTGATAGCCTGACCTCAGATCAATCTTCGAGTAAACACTCGATCCTGGGTAATGGGTATTGATTCTTTATCGTAAGTTTGTTCAACTCACGATAATCAATACACATTCTAAGAGATCCGTCCTTCTTCTTGACAAATAACACCGGAGCTCCCCAAGGCGAAGAACTAGGTCGAATGAATCCTTTATCTAATAATTCTTGCAATTGATCAGATAATTCTTTCATCTCGGATGGCGCCAACTTATAAGGTGCTCACGCCACTGGTGCCGCTCCTGGCACCAAATCAATCTGGAATTCCACTTGGCGAACGGGTGGAAGGCCAGGTAAATCCTCCAGAAATACTTCAAGAAAATCTTTAACTATCGGTACATCTTCAAGTCACTTTTCCTCTGACTTCTTTTCTGTCACTTGAGCTAAGAAGGCGTGACATCCCTTAACTATATACTTCATGGTTTTCATATGGGATATGATACTTAGACGTGTCTTACTTCGTTCACCACGAATGATTAGGGTTTCACCTTGAAAAGGGATGTGAATGACCTTCTCATCACAGATGATTCTAGCATGGTTCCTAGAGAGCCAATCCATGCCGATGACAACGTCAAAACTACCAAGCTTAATAGGCATGAGGTCTATGTCGAAAGGTTGGTCAAGTAAGAGTAAGGTGCAACCTCGGATGACGGTGTTAGTGCTAACTAGTTTACCGTCAGCTAGTTCAATTTCATAAGTGGTGTTCAGTTTGGTTGGGATGATGTTTAGTAGGGAAGCAAAGGAAGTAGATATAAAACTTTTGTCGGCTCCAGAATCAAATAAAACTTTAGCAAGATGGTTGTTAAGTGAGAACGTACCCGTGACTACATCAGGGTCTTGCTGAGCGTTTCTTTCTCCTAGCACATAAACTCTCCCACGAGCATTGTTGTTCTGGTTCGCTTCCTGTTTTGGGCACCGACTCTTGTAGTGCCCCTTTTCACCGCATCCGTGGCACACCACGACCACTGGCTGTAGATTTGCTCCAGAAGCTTTGCAGTCCTTGGTCAGATGGCCTATCCTTTAACACTTCATGCACCTAACGGTGCATGGTCCGGTATGATGCATCTTGCATCGGTTGCACAGAGGTTGTCTTCCCGCATACCCACCTCCTCCAGTGGGGGTGGCAACATAGGCTCTGGCAGCTTCCTGCCTGCGATTTTGTTAGTGGTGGTGATTGTTTCGGTTTTGCTGATAGTTTTGGTTGTTGTTGTGATTGTTGTTGAAATTGTTGTTGTATCTATTATTGTTGGGGTGGTGGTTGTTGTTGAGAGTGGTCCTTTTGTCATCGAACTTCCGTTTATGATCATTGTTTCCTTGGGTCTGACCACGTTTTATCTCTCGTTCCAATAACTTCTGGGCAATTGAGATGGCCTCTTCTAATGTCTGAGGCTTGGATGCAGTGACATTGCCCTCAATGCTTCTAGTCAACCCTTCAACATATCTTTCCAGCAGCTTCTCAAGGTCTGGTGCCTTGGTTGGACATAGCAAAGTAAGTTCTTGGAACCTTCAATCATAAGTCTTAAGGTCATTTCCTTTCACTACAAGACGATCAAACTCATCCTCTAGCTTCCTGATCTCGGTGCGAGGACAATACTTCTTCAACATTTTCTGTTTGAAGTCAGTCCATGAAATTTGGTAAGCTTCTTCTATACCCATATTCTGAGCAATAGAGTTCCACCAGGATAAAGCATCTTCTAAAAGAGTTCCCGTAGCAAACGAGACTTTGCAGTCGTCAGTACAACCGCTCCTCATGAAGACCGTCTCAGAATGCTCAAACCAGTGAGCGAGCTCGGTTACTCCTTCTGTTCCTTTAAAGTAAGTGGGTTTGCAACCCATGAAATCTTTGTAAGTGCATTTCCGAGTTACAGCCACCTCGCTTTCTCCATTCGGCCTATTGGTGCTGCTTGCACGAGCCATGGTAGCCGCTTGAGTTTCCAGTGCTGCAGCAACACTATCAGCAACCAATTTCTGAATTTCGGCCGGGGTCATAGCTGGTGTTGGTGTTGCAGTTGTTGCTCTTCCACGAGGCATATTTCTATTTATACCACAAGAGAAGCACATGTTTAGAATTTACATAATGGCCATGTCATGTTAGAATAATTCAATAACAAGGTAAATTTGTAAAAATCATAATGATGCTGCCACTATATGGAATCACAACAACTGGGTTTATAAATCTCGGCGTGTCCGAAAACCATCCTAATACACATGAAATTAATAATGACCAACTCGGTATCGTAATATGGTGATGTATGGGGGTGTCACAACACACATGAATATATGAAAAATAACCAAAGCATCATAAATTAACGTCGATTTATAGCAATCATAACCAACAATAGTGTCTTAATAACTTGTTCAATTGTTTACAAAACAACTTAATACAAGGTCTTTTATTATTGCCACATGCGGCAAGTTAAAATGTCCAAGCTATAAATGATACATAAATAATCTATGAGTTGCCTGGTGTGTCTTCCAATTTGCGCTGAAGGTTTCGGACTATCTCGGTCAACTCCTCCATCCTATGGTCTCTGTCCCTCTCCCTGGCTTGTGATTCTTCTACCATACGCTCAAGTGTCAGAATGCGGGTGTTGGCCGTAACGAGCTCATCAGCCTGTCGCTCGTTCACATCCTGCATTATAGAAGCAATATCCCTCAGTTCCCGTGTTTCCTGTCTCCTGTCCTCAAGTCTTCCTTCTAACCCAGTAATAACCTCTAAAGCTTCCTGTAGCTGAGTACTCATCAAGTTAAAAACCTCTTCCATAGCTACTCGACCAATCATAAGATTTTCCACCGCCTCTTCAATGCTCTCGAAACGCCCGAGAAGGACATCATCAACGAAGTTCTGGACCGCGTCGATACGATTTTCATGTCGAACAAGTCTAGCCGCTAACAAAGGAACAGTGTGATGAATAGGTTCTCCGGTGACTGGAAGGACTCTAGGACTGGTAGTGGAAGAACTTTCTCCCAGTTCGCTGGCACTCGGAGTACCCTCTTCTGCTCTCCAGTGACTGATATATGATAGAAGAAATGACCATAGTCGAGCATCGACCCTTCTGCGGGGTCTGGCCCAAGCAACCTCGGCCGCATCCTCAACATGAGAATCTGATAGTGAGGGGATTGAGAAATGTGCTCCTTCGCGGAGTGGTAACGGAGCACTGTGGGCACGTTGTGGTCGGGCAGGAGGTGGTAATGGAACCGTAGTAGTTTGATGGTAAAAGATAGTAGGTGGTGGTAGGAAAGTTGGTAGTATGGGACATCTAGGAGATAGAGGTGGTGATGGCATCATCATTAGCAAGGGTGATATAGGAGATACCGGTGACGTTGGTGGTGCTAGTGGTAGTTGTATGGGAGCTATTGGTGCTTGTACCCGCTTCCGGACATAGTGGATCATAGTAGGGCCTCCTTGGTTGGGTTGTCCAACTGTTTCTGGTTCATAGAGCTGAAGGGGTCGAACTTCTCTACGTCGGCGAATTGACGCAGGTTCGGGAGGTAGTTGCAATGGCGAGGGTAGGTTAGCAGATTCTGAGTCTGAATCGGGAAAATGATGGGGGGTCAGAATGCCTGGTGCAACCACTGGAGTGAAGGCGACTTCACCCTCCTCGAAGGGTTCGATTTCTCCAGATGTAGCCATTGGTGATGCGGGGTTCAGGTCCACCGGTGATGCCGGTACAGTAGTGGGGGATGTGGCCTCCTCGATTTGTGAGTCAAATGGTGGAACACTAGGGTGGGAATCTGAAGACATGGTACTGTAATAACCCCGGAAGTATTACCATAAGTATAAGTTATTAGTATTATACTGTTCAATAGATGACAATATCAAATAATTATTCATCAACTGTTAGCAAATCTTAATGCAAGATGTTGGTAAAGTGTAGGCACGGAGGGCACTAGGTATCAAGGTTTAAAATGGTCCGTTTTTAGAGCATAATTATAGTCCAATGTTTTGAAAATATACTTGGTTCTCTATAATTATGGCTCTGATACCAATCTGTAACACCCCCAAAAATTCAACAAGCAGCGGAAGACTTAATTGGGTATTACTTCTCGGATCACAGTCATAAAGATAGAAAACGACTCAAGGGAGACGTTTTTAGAACAATTTGATTATCATTCGATACTCAACATAATAAGTTTCAAAAGAAGTTCCACAACAAATTTAAAGTTACACACATAAAGCAGTTTACGTTTAAACGTGAATGATAATCTTATTAAACATGGTTCATAAAGAGGGGTCCCTTGCCAACTCCGTGCCCAATTTGCCTTCATTAATTACCTGAGATAAACATGCTAAAAGTCAACACAAAGGTTGAGTGAATCCATAGTGTTTAAGTTATAAGAGCTGAACACAAGTTTCAAGTAGTTAACTGTATAGAAATACAATTAAAGTAAAAACATCAATACCGCAGTATTGAAAATGTATATTGCCTTAAGCCTCATGACACGCAAACTTTAACTGGTGACATCATTTAATAATGACCTTAAGTACTACATAATAGGGATAATGTTAGTACGAATGCCCTCGTGCAGGAGGTTGCCGTCCTCCTGTTTAATTCAAATATAGTGCATTTGGCTACTTATCCAGCAACTCAAATAGGGCGTCAACTGCCAATAGATCTATTCACTAAATTCGCGTTCACTCGCAAGTGATTAATGGTTCATGATATGAGGGACTTTCGATGGCAATAGTAGGTAACTTAAGCAATAACAATCAGGATAGCATACAGAAAATACTTGTGTTCATGTTTAGAGCATGTATCTCCCCACGGGATTTGAAAAACATGTAGAAGGTGGGACTATGAACTCACCTCGGTAATACAGTGATCCAGATATAGAAATAGCAAGTGTGGAAAGGAACGGCTCAGGATACGCGACCTGAATGAATACGGCAACCTTTAATTTAGACGGTTCATGATTTAAGACTTTAATGTTCCAAAGGACAATGTTTTGAAAAGTATTCGTATCGTCGTTACTTGTGTGACAATTATTCAAGGTAAAAATATAGTTATATATTTATTTAACTTGTATGTGTGTAATAGTTTCTTAACATTACGTAGTTTATACTAGAGTCGTCAATTATTAATTCCAAAGTTAATGATAATTACTAAATGTTTAATTTAGATATTTCTAATGTGGTGAATGATAAGATATTAAAATATTTTCATTTATTTTTAAGTACTCGATTATAATGTTGTTATTTATATTACGAAAACGGGGGACTTATATATCGTATTTAAATTTTTATAAACATTTTATGAAAGGAGTTTGTAATGTAAAATATTGAGATTTTTATAAAGTTATCTAAGGAACACTTACGTTATATAAATGTCACATTCTTCTACTTCAAAGTTTATAAGCTATTATTTTTAGTCTAAGGGAAAATTTTACATCTTTTATTAATATTCACTAAAAATGATAATTTGTTTAACAATCTATGAAGGTAAAATGACAACCGAAAAAGAAAGAAATAAATAAAAAAAAGAATGGCCAAGACTAAGACAGGGCTCGAACCCCCGACCTCGGTCTTAACAGTAGACGCCCCAGCCATCTGCGCTAGCCATTTGTTGTGTTATGTCATGCAATTATATAGTTATATAATAAATCGATTTGGGTGGTGCATTGCTACCATGCGGTTACACCATGCATGTGCATGTATATATATATATATATATATATATATATATATATATATATATATATATATATATATATATATATATATATATATATATATTACTACTCTTTTCTTCCTACTGAGTTTGTCAACGCTTTCAGTAGCCCTACCAAGGATTCCAAATGTTTTAAATATAAGGTGCATTGAAAGCTTTTATATAGTAACTAGTTTGCATGAAATACATTTTGTTATTTTGTTGCTTTCCTTGATACGTTTATCAATCTCCCAGTATTCCCACTTCAAGTTTCAACTTTCAGGAAAGTGTCGAAGGAGACCCATGGTTACCCACGACTTGATTAATCTCGCGACTCAAGTTTCACACGAGCCAAAACTTATTTTCTTTTCATTTTCGTTTCTATAAATTGTAGGGTAAATGGGTTGGCTTATGAACTAGGGTACTCGTATAGTTCTGTACCAATGGGTTTCAAATTGTAGTAATATATTTGTTATTTAGTTTCTGAGCTTGCATGAAATGGTGTATAACATTGTGCCCTCAGTTCGTGTAAAAACTGATTCGCGAGCCCATGCTCACGTAAGCTACTCATGTGCTCGATGTAGCTTCAATAGTGGCAGTGAACGTGGTGGAAAAGAGCAAACATTTCGATAGGTCTTCGTAAGTTGTTTCATTGTGTCGACTTACAACATATTCAGCACGAGTTTTATTCTTGATAGTGGGTATGACCCTTGGCATACGAAGGTGATACGGCTTGTCTTTATAGTGATGAAATGGTTATGGGTAATGTATGAAACAGGCAGCAAGTGAGGCTTTTGTTATTACTTCTAACACAAGGTCTCGTCTCTTCCAAAAGAAATAAACTTCCTGTAGCTTGTACGTGTATATGTATATAAACTTAGCATTTTTCCTCTTGTGTATAATACAGAAACAATGGAAGCAAAATTAAATAAGTTTGAGATGCATGTCCACTGTTTGCCTTTTCAGTTTTTGTCTCATGTTTTACTAGTGGTATGTCATGTGTACGTGTACATGTACATGTATATAGGACTTGGGCTTTTTCTCATGCATGATACAGAAGCAGAAAGACAGGTAGTACGAAATGGGTTTTAAGTTGCATGCACGCCTACAGTTTTATCAAGTTTCGAGAGCTTGTTGAATGGGTTTACTTGGTCATTTTTTAGTTCATTAAAGTAGCCACACAAGATCGCGATACGTTAAGATTGTTTCAAGTGATCTCTATGATACGTATAGTAATAGTAGTATATGTTACTTAGTAATGGAAGCAAACGAAATGGTCATGAAATATCATCGTACTATGAAACTTGAGGGAGGAGATTTACCTCACTAAAAGAGTGTTGAATAGACAAGATGGAACGTGAGCGAGAGGTGAACGAGATACAAGTCAAGACTCCCAAGCTTCCAAGCTTTCCAACCCTTTACGTACTAGAACTAGCAAGGCTCAAAGACTCATTCGAAACCTGACCCTTTTGCCTTTCCCTCGTATTGTAGTTGTATCACAAGATAGTTATTTGTTTTGCTTTTTGGTTCATGACAACTGGTGGAGGGTTTGCTATTTATGGCAAAAAGAATTTGAACATGGACAACTCATGCATAGTGTTCGTATGTAGCAATTGAATGCTACCAATTAGTGTGGTTAAATGTGCAGCATACTTTCCGGGGGAAAAATGAAAAGGAAGGAGTGAATTAATAATGTGAATAGGCACTTTTAAATCATTCCACTGTGACATTCAAAATCTCATGAATTATTTGGAGTGAGGTGGCTCAAGAATATAGTAGGAAAAATGTTGTATCTTTCTATTTGTATAGCTTGTGATTTAGTAATATTTGTATGTCGGTAATACTTCAAAATAAATATAATGGTCTTATTTTTAATGGTTTATTGGGTGGTCGAGCTTAAATAAATAAAGTGTTCGTTTGGTTTGTTAGTGAGCGGCAAAGGGCTAAATTAATTTAGAGTGAGTTGGGTTGAGCAACGAGACTCAATATATTCATAAATTAATTATTTGGTTTGGTAACTTATTATGGTACGCGTACGAGCCTGTTCCAATTTAAATGTGAATCGCGTCACATAGATACAGTTTGCTCGTAAAAAAAATATACTCATGAAAATGGTTAATCAACTTGAAATTGAATTTATTTCGAGTTTAACGTTACTTAATAACTGGGTAAATTACGAGGTATTACAATTTTAATGAAGTTCACTTTCACTACTCATTTTTCACACACTATTAATTCAGATACACTACCATAAGTTTATCTAGTATTCTTTTATAAATGGTTTCGATATGTACCTTTGCAACATAATTCTATCCATGCAACAAATGACTAGCATTCTAACTCTAAGAAATATACACTTTATACCACTTTGCAGTTAACTCATTCGTCAATTTACATATATATGTAATATACAACTAAAGGTAAAAATTTACACATAAATAAATGTATTAGTTTACCTTATTAGATTCCAAGATAACTAAGCAGATGTTTTGAGAGATTTGATTTGTTCGAAGCTTTTGCTAAGATCAATGGGGTTTCATTGGCTAAAAAAAGTGACATGTAGAAGTAAATGATTTTCATCAATTTACCAAGTTATATAATGTGTTTTAGCATAACAAATAGCTAAAATAAATGTAGTTTTCAACCCGATCCATAAAATATGGAACAAATGCAACTCTTTTTTCTCAATTATGAAACATGAAAAAACCAATCCATAAAATAGTTTGGCCCACTTCTTGATTTGTTGGAACACTTTATCTACAATTTACATTCTTCGAGTTGATGTAGTATAAACATTAAACTTGAGTTATTTAGCTATTAAGGTAGTTATAAGTAGTTCATGTGCCTTGGATTTTGAGGTGTGAGAGTGTGTTGCTTGAATTATTTTCTTTTATGTTTCTCATTTAAGTTGGGCCAGCCTCTTTTTGGGTTTTCATACCTTGGGACTTTATGTTCATAATGATGTCATGCTTGCCTTTGGTACTTTAGAGAAGTCAATATTAATTGAACCTATATTTGCTCAATGGATACAATCTAATCATGGTAAAACTTTATATGGGTTCGATATACTTTTATCTTCAATGAATGGCCCGACATTCAATGCATGTCGAAGCAAATGGTTGTCGGGTTGGTTAAATGCTATTAATGAGAATAGTAATTCACTATTTTGAACAATAGGTCATGAAGACTTTTTAGTTCACCATACTATTGCTCTGGCTTTACATACAACTACGTTGATCTTAGTAAAAGGTACGTTAGATGCACATGGTTCCAAGTTAATGTCAGATATAACTTGTAATGTTTGTTCTAAAAAAATATAACTTGTAATGTAACTTCCACACAAATGCTTGTACTTCATGCACATGTGTGTAGTACATTTTCCCATTATATATATATATATATATCATATGTATTATCTCCCATGCCCCTCATATTACAAACACTAATAAGTAAAAAACACCTATTTATTACCTCTTCGCCGCCTACAACAACCATGTCATCATCAAGATCATCAACCTTTTGGAGATTTGACTCGTTGTTGATTTATTTATACGGAGGTATAGCTGTAGTGGTTGCTCTGATAATTGTTACCTTGCTTAATTTATTATTTTCGGTCAGAAGGAATGGCGGGGGGGGGGGGGGGGGGGGGGACCACAAATGGATTTGCCGTAGAAGTTGAGAAGCTTGAAAAGATTCAAGAAAGTGGCAGCCCGAAGATTGTCGTGATTATGACTAGAGATGATATTTTGATGTACATGGCCACTCTAACTGGCTTGAATTGATGTTTGTAATTTCTTCATTTATTACCATGAATAAGAAAACAATGTTGACCGACTCCCTCAATTTAGGGATACCACGAGAGAGTAGTGTTGCGACAATCAAAATGCTATCAAATTTATTACGAGCAAGTATTATTAGTTTCATATTAATTAATTAAACTTTATATTTGGTATCAGAGCCACCCTAATCATATATAACCTAGTTAGGGTTCTTAGTAATTGATTATATTATCATAAAAAGATTGAATCATTGATTATTTTATTTAATTATTTATTTTTGTATATTTGTTTGTTCAATTTTTGTTTTTTAGGGTTTTAGGGTTTTTGCTTTTTTTTGACAACTAGGATTTAATCATTTTAGTGATCAAATTAAGGTTTATATTGATTAAGAGTGTAAGTAATTGCATTTTTGGATAGTGTTAATTATAAAATATTAATGGGTTTCTTTTAAGAGTTAAGGAATTATTTATAGTAATAACATTTGATGATTTAAAATCCAAATATTTAATACTTTACTTATAATATATAATCAGTATTTCTTAAAGCTAAGGAATATTATAAACTCTAACATGAAGATAAGAATGATTCCAAATTTTTTGATGCTATATAATATAACTCACCACTTTCTACCTTTCACATACTTATGAGTCTTCTTTTCATTTCCTTAATCATTTGTTCTTGTGAATTTCTTCTTCGCTTATTTAAATCTTGGAAACAATACATAATATTTGAGCATGAACACCTTTTGAGTCTCATAGATTTGTGGCCGAAAAATAAAGACAATGAAGAAGATGATATGCTGACGATGACGACGTGCATTTCACAAAGCAAGACTTCATATGTCAATGGGTGTTCATGCTCAAACATTATGTATTGTTTTCAAGATTTTAATAAGGGAAGAAAGACACAAGAACAAATGATTACTAGTTTATCAAGCTATCTTGCTTGAGGTTAATGTGATACATCTGCCACATTCCATTTGTACATAACATTTTTTTGTTATATATTTATCTGGGTAAAACCCTGTACCCAAAAGAAATGAAAAGAAGATTGGAAAGTATGTGAAGGGTAGAAGTTGGTGAGCTATTATATAAGCATAAAAACATTTAGAATCATTCATATCTTCATGTTAGAGTTTATAATATTCTTTAACTTAAAAAAAACATATTATATATTATAAGTAAAGTATCAATTCTTTGAATTTTAAACCATCCAATGTTATTACTTTATATAATTCCTTAACTTTAAAAAGAAATTCCTTAATATTTTATAATTAACATTATCCAAAAAAGCAATTACTTACACTCTGAATCAATATAAACCTTAATTCGATCACCAAAGTGATTAAATCCTAGTTGTCAACAAAAAGCAAAAACACTAAAACCCTAAAAAGCAAAAATTGACCAAACAAATACAACAAATAAAATCAAGGATTCAATCTTTTTATGACAATAGAAGCAATTACTAAGAACCCTAGCTAGGTTATATATGATTAGGGTGGCTCTGATACCATTATAGGATTTTGGTGGTCACCCGCATGACCTGTTAAACATGCATAACGAAAAATAAACACATAAAGGTCATACAGACCAAACCCTAAAAATAGATCTCCTATTCAGTGATATAACCTATAACACGTAGAAAGGGTGTTTAGGATTACTTACTTATGTTCTTGCAATTGCGTAAGCTCCACAACCTTATTGACTAACACGGAATCACCTTCTTCTGCTTTGATGCTTCAATAGAACATATAAGGGTTTCTTGGGGAAGAATTACCACTTGGATTGCGTCAGGGATCCACCAGTACTGCACATGTAGAACTAGGGCTACGAACCTTTGTAATCTAGGAGAATACGAAATATGGGTAACTAGTCGACTAGGAAAGTTGACTATAATCGACTTTGGAAGTCGAATTGGATCGGATAAGAGTTTAAAACCCTTTGGTCGACCGATCGAATGAAGAGATGAGGGGAAGGAGTGTTTAGGGTTTAGAGGATTGTTATGAATCCCTTAGGAAGCCCTTTGGCATTTATAGGCTACCATAGAACCTTCCCATAAGGATTAGAAAACCCTTAATTAACCTTAAGTACATAAGTTTTACAACTTGTCAAACTTAATCCCCCTAGGGGATTTTGACCGAACCATATAACCATAAGGATTATGGTTTTGTCTTTTATGCACTTAATATATTTATCTATAATAAATATATATTCCATGGTTAATTATCGTTTTACCCCTCTATGAAATATTACCTTATTTTCATTTCCATATCATTTCGTCACTACTTCCTCATTTATACGTGCATTTTCCTTTAAGTGTGCACCGGTGTGACTTTTTGGAGTTTCTACGAGGATCAGTTGTGAGAAACGTTGTTCTTTGCACACTAATCCTTTCAGAACTTATAAATGAAATCAACGATCAAGATGAAAGAACGAAAACCGTTGTAGATATTCAAATGTAATAGATAATAAAAGCATGAAAAACATATAAACAAGATAAAAATAAATTCATAATACATTCGCAACAACTTCGTAATACATTCGAAACATGTTCGTAATACATTCAAAACATGTTCGTAATACATCCACCATACAATGATTTTACAATTCAGATACTAAACACTACGGAGTAAATCCATCGCAACACTTACAAACCTCATAACCTATTCACATGTCTTGAAGAAGATACAATGCTTTATATGGATGACTGTGGAGGGTGATTGGAAGGAAGAAAGACGATATATGATCACATGATTGTTAGTCGGTCATTTATCTTTGTTGAGATCTTGTGATGAATCAAAAAAATGCCATGTGGTGTTGAAACATGATCGAATTGCAAGTCAAACCAAGAGGAACGCTCCAACGAAGTAGATCATGATCATTGTGAATGATTCGAGGACAATAGATATCCTATCCTATAATATTTATATCACCCAGATTCAAAACTAGAATAACATGATCCTATTCAGAAAAATCATTACGAAATGAAAAAAACATGCTAAAGTTCAAATGACCATCTATCTAAGTGACCTAGAATTACCTGTCCGGTAACCATCAAGAAACTCAAGGGTAGAGATGAACTCTGCCATTGAGCTTTGTGGTTTCTTTAAATTGTGTCGTTTAACTTTGAAACTTTTGAGTTTGTGTTTCTAGGCAAAATTGAGTAGCGTTTACGAATTCAATTGAAAAACATGATGAAGGAATGTGAGAAAATTTGAATTGAAATAATCAAGTATGTAAATGAAGACGATTATTTAGTTTTTCAGCAAATAAACAAGTATTTATAGGGAACAAAAGCATGTATTCAAATGTTCATTAGATTTTTTTACGGGGAAGGTAAGTCCAGCCTTGTTAAATGTCGCAGGCCCCACGCCTTCTATTGAGACAATCGTAATCAATTGCAGACTAAAAACCGTTATGCGTGAACGGTGTCTCGTTTCATTAGCACGTGACCTTCACTTCACAACTTGATCACATCATTTCCGACTTCGTTCTGGTTGGAATCCGGTATGAATGAAAACAGACGAGACATGTCTCATCATGATTGGAATGAGACAACAGTTTGGATCAACGGCCAAAATCAATGCATCAGATACCGATTATGTGACGTTATTGCGAGGAGATATAACCGATTATGTGACGTTAAAGGTGTAGTAGGCTATTAAATAAAATGATAAATCAGTGAAAAATAGGTGTGCAGTGGTACATGCAAAACGAGATTCGGCAAGTTTTAATGACATGACACAAAGTTGAGTCAAGTTGGAAATACGGAGGCTAGTTTTGCAAATATCCCTACTTATTTTTGTAACAAGCCACAAAGACACAAAGCAGGAAGTGAGAATGGAGGAAAGAGGAGGAAACGAGAGATGGAGCGCTGCGATCGCAAACATATCAGAAATATCAAACAATCTCGATTCATTACAAAACTTGCTCATCAAGAAAGCTGTTTATGTCGATCAAGACACTTTTAACAAAGCCTCTTTAACCTCCGATCAAGCCCGTACTATCAAGGTCCATACCCCTATTTACATCATACTATTTTATACAATTCATCTTATTAAGGGGGGCGTTTGGATTAGCTTATTAAGCCCGCTTATGGGTTTATTTGGTTTTGCAAAAGCCGATAAGCTCACCTTTTTAGAGGTTATTAGCTTTAGCTTATTGGCTTAAGCACCAAAAAAGGGAGCTTATTGGCTTTTCCAAAGTCAAATAAGCCCATAAGCCGGCTAAATAAGCTGATCCAAACACCCAATAAGAGTTATAGTCTTCTGTTGGAGAGTATAAGACCCGTACTCGTGATTATAACTTGAATGAGGTTCGCTGTTCTTGTGTAGATTGTTAGTCGATTTCATTTTAATCTAGATCACATAATGTTGTAATGCGTCTTTCTATCTTATTTGCAATTGAATGATATATTAATTTTTTAAGTAGATTAACCAGTACAGTTTTAAGTTTTAACATAATCACACGAGTGTTGACGTGTTGTTTTACTTTTGTGTATTGTGTAGGTGATGATATCATAAAATGAGTATGGTTAAGTAAAGAAACTATAGCGATGACTTCACTTTTTATTTGGTCATCTTAGAATGTAGAATAACTTAAGTTAGTAGTACTGTTCTATGTTGTTCCGAAAGTATAGATACAGTTGGTGATCGTAGTTGAAAGAAAACGACCCCCCCCCCCCCCCCCCCCACCCCTCTTTGTCACAAAACAAGGAAAATAGAGATTGCGTTCAACTAGATTGTTTTTCAGAAAATTCTCCACAAGATAGAAAATCTGCATTATCTAATTTTACAAGGAAAATTACAAAACACATTTTTGATGTTTTCTTTGTAACCCAGGACCCCACTTCCGCGTTTCAGATTGAAAATACGGCATCATTTGAACGCGTTTTCTAGATTTTCAACAATTTTGTAAAGAACCCCTCCCTCCCTTTTTACTAAAGTAGAGATAGAATATCAATAAGGTTTTTCTCCAACTAAACACAGCCTATGGGTGTTTTTGGAGCTAATGTCGTGATTCATGGTTTTAAATGGATGTATATTGATTGAATGTATTAGAGGAATGGAGGCGTTAATATATTGAGTAGTGTTGCTGTATGTGTACGGTTATTGCATCTATATATTCTAAAGTCGAATGAAAAATATATAAAATTCAGGGTTTAAAGTGTGTAAAGACAGGGCTGGTGCTAGTTTGAATTTATGAGGTGTCTGTATTATAGTGGCCACTGCATATGCATCCTTTGGTCTTGATGCTTGGGTTTGTAACTCATCTGTCACAAGCACCGAGTAGTGTTTCCAGCTTGGTATTAGATCAAACATTAGCTGTTTACCTTATTTGGGTCACTTGTGAATCATATACCTGGTGTTCTTTTTATGATGGACCGGTTGTAATTACAAAGTTACTTACCAGGAGTGATAGATTGTCATCTTATTTGCATAGTATGCTTCTTGATATTGAATAGTTTTGTAGGAATTTAGGGGGTGTTTTTGGATTGTGGGTTTAGGTATATGGGAATGGGTATGGCTGTCTTTTTGGTGGAAGAAAATGGGTTTGAGGATACCCAAAAATGAGGGTTTGACCATACCCAATTGTTAGGGTGGGTTTACAATCTATTCCCGGGGTTTCCTTATAAGTTAAAAAAATCACAGTTGACTGCCATCCCAAATTATCAAAATATTAATTAACTCTACACTTTCTAAATTGATAAGGTGGTTTGATGCCATGGGAGAATGGGACACCACAGTCTCATCCATTGGAGGTCTATGATTTTTTATCTAAAGAAAGTTTGTGATATTTTATCTAAATAAAGTTTGGATCAACGGCCAAAATTAATGCCATCAGATATTGCAAATTATTTTCAACAAGAAACAAGAGCATTGATAAATAGCACATCTGAATTTTTTAATGTTAATTACAGTAGTATTACAGATGTGTCTTCGTTTTGAGTGTTAAAAAACCATGGAGCTGGTGTTTTTGGTTTTGTCAGCAGTAAGAGAGGGAAGAGGAAGATAAGCGGCTGTACAATTCTTTTGTAGTTAATTTGGAGAATACTCACTTGTGTTTTTTTAGCAAGTTGACCATGGAATACTAACAGTGTTACCTTCTTTACAAACCCATATCTATAGTGATTCCTAGCTATAAACCTTAGTTATTTTTTGGCGCAAGTAACCATATCTACACGTGAGCAAACACCTGTTGCAGAGACTTGAAATCCTTGATAGTTTACAGGATCCCTTCCCTCTATCTCTTCCCCAGACTTTGAATACTAGAAAATGTTAAAGTTTACCATACTATAGAAATCCTTTTTAGATGTGCATGCATAAACAGCAAAGTCTTGAAAATGGATATATTCATACCTTTCGAACTTTTACATTTTGTGCAACATTGTAAATGTCTGTGCATAATAAGGAATCTACTGTATTCCTTTATATAAAAGTTAAGGAATTTGATCATTTACACTCACCCTTTGGCTCTTCCATGACAGAGGTTGTTATGACCCGCAGGAAAGAATAAAGAGTCATTATTTAGAGATTTAATTAGGATGTTTTTCTTATATTTGAATGCTTTATTTAAGATAGGTACAACCGTACAAGTGTTTTAGGTTTATCAGGTTGCTATTTCTTAAGGATTTGTTAGGTTTTCTTTTCTTTAATTGTAACCTGCTTTTCATTCAATTAAAATCAGAAAATAAAAGTCATTTGAGTTATCTCAGAGATCGTTGGGTCCTCTCAATCAAGCCCTTAACCCCATAACTTGATCACAGACCCGGGACCGTAACCGAGGTGTTCCTTGTTCAGCCAAATTACTCAATTAGGAATTTTGTCAGAAAAGAAAAAGTTATCTGGCCCCTTGGGAGTAGTATAAAATATTGTTTTAGGAAGATATGTATTTGGTTAATGCATCACTTAAAGTAATCAAACTTTATCCATCTGTCCTATTTCTTGGCCAAAAAAGTAATTTGACATGTTCCGTCATATTACAATAGTGTTACGCGAACACTAATTAATGAAATGTGTTATTTGAGCCTCTTGTGAATTGTATACTTCGTGTTATGTTTCTGATGGAGTGGTTGTGATTATGAGTTACTTTCAGGGAGTGATAAGTTGTCATTATCTTCTTAATATGCTTCTTAAGATTTAGCAGTTTTGTAGTAATTTAGCTATTTTTCTTGGGTGCGACTAACCATATCTGCACTTGTGGAGCTGTAAGTACCAAGTAGTGGTTCAGTGAACAAACAGCAGTTGCAGAGAGTAGGAGTACGTTCACAGATATTCCCTCCCTTGTATATTAAATTCTGATTTTTAACAATTTACAACTGTATAAAACATAAAAATAAAATCCTTTATGGATGTGTATGCATCAAAAGCAAACGTGTCTTGAATATGGATGTATTTTATGTAAATTCCATTCAACGACGCGCAACATTGAAAATATCTTTGTATGATAAGTAATATACACTATTTCCTTTATGTAATAGCTAAAAATTGTTAGGCTTCATAAAGTTTTGTATAGTTACTCCACCTTCCTTGATAAAGGCACACCTTGTTCAGCCAAATTGCTCAAATACAAATTTTGTTTGAAAAAAGGATTACTTATTGTTTGCCCACGGTACTGCACAGATCATTTATTTGGCCTTTGTATCTCTTAATATGATCACACTTTACCCATCTGGCCTACTTTACTTGATAGCTCAGTGGACAAACGGGTAATATATATTCCGAGAATCATTATTATATATGTGTGCTTAATGTGGAGTTGTTACTGAGGATGAATGAGAAGGACCGATTTTCAGATGACTATTTTGGGTGCAGGTTCTTGAACGAAGGGTGGAGACTTTAGAAAGGGAGCTGGATGCTGCCATTTCAGCTGCAGCCCGTGCGCGTACAGAAAAACGACAGGCTGAAGCAGGACAAAAGGCTGCTGAATTACGAGCACAGGAAATCACAAAAGAGCTAGAGAACACCACAAGTATGCACTTCTTCCTTACTCCCATGGCATCCAAATTTATTATTATTTTTTTTTTGGGTAAAAGGTCAACGACCCGGTAAATATATTACTCCAAAAAGCATTTAAGTACAACGGATATGGGTGAATCCCATATCTCAGCCCGTTACATAGGCGAAAAGCTTACATAACAAGATACTTCCTATCTTCTAAACAAGAAAACAAACGACTAACCACATGATAACAAAAGACTGACAAAAATGTAAACTACTTCCTATGACCTTGGAGATTAAAGCCATACATGGCATAAGAGCATCCAAATTCCTTGGAAGATCATAAATTTGCTTCGAATAATCATCATAGTCATCATAGTCATCAAACTCATCTTCACGCTCATGACCACCACCAAACAAATTTGCTGAGTCGTCGAACGTGTTAAGAACCTTATCATCATCACTATCAGAAACCACAACCTCACCCACCTTAGAAAATGGGTTAACCCTCTTAGTAGAAGAGGTAGACGGGGCATGAGAAATACTAATCTTAGGAGACCCATACGGCCTCCTTCTCTTTCATATCACTTACAAGAGGATCTTGTGATGCATTACTAGTCTTTAACGACTCATCCTCATTAACTTCCATTGTACGACGAGAAACCACATCCTTGTTGGTGTCATTAGTAGGAATACCAAAAACATACGTATCATCCATATTAAGAGCATCAAACTGGTTAGATGTAGAAATCTTCGTTCCACTCGAACTAGCCACATCAGAAGGCTTCTTCGTAGTTCCATCCACTCTCTTGGGTTTGGGTCTATATTGCATGTTTTTACCCACATTAGGCTTTGTAAAACCTCCTTTATTAGGACCAGATTGGCCACCACTATTACTCTTCTTCTTAGTATTGACCGTTTGGAAACCATCATAAACACTTGGTGTAGGCTGAGCAGTAGTTGGAACAAATTTAGGACAATAAATCAGAGTATGACCAAAAATCTTACACTTATCACAACGAGGTGGTTTCCACTCGTATTCAACCCGTATCTTCTCAATAGTCGAACCCCAACCCATCAAGTAAAGGTATCTCAACAGTAAGGCTGTCCCTAAGCACCTCATCCGACTTCACTTCAATCATGCATCTAGCAAAACTAATACGGCCCACGATTCCTTGCACATTTGGCTAGTATAAGCATCTAACCTTTTGGGCGTACCAATCAATGTGGCAAGAAGACTAAGGCCATCATCAGAAAATATAGCAAGAGGAACATCATGGAATTTAACCCACACCGGGATATTGGTCAAATCCTCTTTTAGTAAGTTGGTGTTCAATGTCCATGGTTTAAGAATAATAGGTACATTTCTAATCAACCAATGACCGTTTTCAAGAACATCATCAACACTTTTCTTCGAATTGAACTTAAAGAAAAAGAACCCCTTTGCATTCATCATAACCTTTTGTATACCAAACTTAGCCCACGCATTGCGTACATAGTAATCAACAACAGGAAAAGCAAGGCGTTGACCAAGGAAATACCCATAAAGAGTATTCTCAAACCTAGTGTTCACCTCTTCAACCACTTTCATAGGGACAGAAAGATCCACACCATTTGATTTCATGCTACATTCCATCCTACGAAAGTTAGATGTGTATTTCTTAGGTTCATTAGAAGTAGCACAAGCATATGATGTAGGAGGTTGTTTCAAAGCATCCACGCCAACCTTATCAATACCAACAGCCCCATGTGAATTCATATCAACCTTTTCAGAACCTTGAGCTTGGTTAGCAGCCCCATGTGAACCATTCGGATCATAAACAAAAGAATCAAGTGAAACCGGCTTCACTTGTTTATTCTTGTCCACTAGCGTAGATAATTCAATATCACCATCCTCAGCACTCCACTCAGTAATAATAGGACCAGACGATACATTCAAAGTGACACTATTAGGGTTCATCATTGAGGCTGAACTTAACTCACCAAAGCTAGTAGTGACTGTAGCCGCATTAGAAGAATTAGGTTGCGTAGTACCAAGTGAAACCGGCTTCACAAGGTCATCATTAGGGTTCCTAACACTCCTAGCAGCTTCACGAGTTTTAGAACGTTTGAATCGAGCACTCAATTCCTCTAAGTTCACATTAATTGGAGCATTAAGCTCATCAACATCAGCGCGTAAAGGACCAGCAGAACCAACATTAATATTACCCACAGAACTAGGTACAACAGAAGTGTCCTTAGTCACACTATTCGAAGTCAAAAAACCCTTTTGCATCTCTCACAACCACTAACTCACAAATCAAACCCTAATAACAGCCCCAAATTATCCAAATTTATTTTAGTTGACACTACTCATTGTTAACAGGGTCATTTGGGCCGCTGACTAATTTACTATCATCCTCTTGTTGGTTATTCGATATACATAGGCATCACGTTTATCTTATGGAATAAAATAGACCTAACACGAAAGTAGATGAACTTGCTCTAGTCAGAAGCTCTGTCAGCTATCCAGCTTTATCAATGAATATCATATTTAGCCAACTAGGACATAAACCTTATAATGGGTTACTTGTTTTAGGCGATTTAGCGTATTTCATTTTGTGGCTTGTGGGTCACTTTTTTATGATTTGAGGGAATGAATCTGACCTACTTCTGCTTGCATTTTTTTTGGGAAGGCAATTAACATATTATTGACAAACATAACAAGATAGGTACAATACATACACCGATACTGCCCTAACACCATACCATGAATACAATGACACCCATAAACCATCAAAATTTCACAATACCAATAAGGTGTTAGGAAGAGTAGGACAAAAAGAATTGATGGGCCAGGAGTACCCAACCAATTGACTAAGAAAAATCAGGCATACCGCACACAACTATTATATATTAGCTCGGTACAAATATCCCTATTACTGACTCACAAACTCACTGAATTAAATCATTTAGCAGCAGACCCAAAATCCCAGTCTGCACAGACTCACTCAAACGCCAATTGCAATGACAAAAGCAACAGCTCAGACTTGCACACCCATACTGCTTGTATTGCACTTTACTGAATCACTAATCCAAAGCTGCCAGTTCCACAATCCCTTTTTAGCCCGTCTTGACACCCGTTGAAAACTATTTAGTTGAGCATCTTGGAATAATCTTGCTCACATCTAGTTGATGTAAGGAGATAGGAAGATAGGATCCACAAAATGGATTCACAAAATGGAGAAGAGAAAGGAGTAAGATATAAACGAATGATAATTGCAGATTTTAACATTTAGGGTTGCCAAAATATCAAATGGAAATGGTTTTTGCTACCAAAAATGCTTAGATGTGCCTGTTGAGCTAAGCATCGGGTACAGGTAGACCTGCTATTTTTATACAAGTCAGATAGGATCAATCAGGCCGTGTTGACCCGCATACATTATGTACTTCTTTTTCGTGACTTTTATAGATTCTTAATATACCAACTATGATACAAAAACCAAACTAATTAGTTTTGATAATTTAGTATATCTTTTTCATTACCTTGATTTTAGAGATTGTAAGCATTTAAATACGCTTCGGGTAACTTTTGACCCGTTCATTAACCAAACCTCTAGCATTAAGGCTTCATAGTCAATTGATGTGCATTTGAGAACCCCTAACTTTTTCCCTTTTACAAATGATATGATTAACATTTTCCTTTATTTCTTGTATGCAGAGGTGTTTGAACTGCACATGGAGGAATTGAGAGCCAAGCAAGATGAGATTGTGAAACGGGATAATGAGATTAAACTTCTGGAAGCTATAATTCAAACACTTGGAGGAAAAGAGTCGGCATAGGTCTTGTGAGTAATATCGTAAATCTTTCTGTTGCAAAGCATTTTCCATGTAATACACTGTCAAGTTTGCATCCTGGTATATACGAGGAAGGTTTTCGAATCTCATTTAAGAAACTCCAGTTAATATAATTATTTTTTTAAGCATGATGTTGATGCATATTATGTTAACTTCAGGTGTAATTGGATAAGAAACCAGTTATAACTTTATAATGCAAGACAACTATTGTGAGTCAAGGTTTCGGGTTGGTCCAAAACTGAGGGTTACCCGATCAGTTTTGTAATAGATGCATTAGTTTTATACATTATACTCTTAATGTGCAAGGATGGTATATTGTATACTGGATGTTATAACATGATCAGAAGTGGGTTATGCCATAAGTCCCCCATATAGTTCGCAAAGTTGGCAGAATGGGTAGGTTGGGTGTCAGCTCAAAATGGATTGACATGACATGCATCCTAATCAGGCTGGGCTAACTCACCAACTATTTTTTTTCATTTTTTTCAGCTTGATGCATATTATGTACTATTTTTTTGGCCAATAATTTGAAATACGGGTTTGTCTAGATCATTTTAGATAACTACTTAGTTCATTTGGGTACTCCAATTTCTGACAGGGTGTTGTTATTGCTACCCCTTCTAACTCATTAATGATTCTTTTATCCCCTATTGACATGACAAGACAATTTTTTATCGTTTTTTGTTCTGTATTCTTTGTCTTTCAAAACTCTCTTGTCAAACTTTATAACCTTGCCCTCAATAATACACTTCAAAATAGTTTTATCAGATTAGTACATTTTTGTATTTTATTACTTTTCAGTTTTTTGTATTTTCTAGTCTAATCCAAGTACGAATTCCGTACTTTTGCCTTTTAATAATTTTGTATTATCAAACTTTATAATATTCCCCCGTGATAATACACTCTAAAACAGCATAGCACTTCAGAAAAAGAATAAGGTAAAGATTTTCTGCTATCTTGTTTGACAAAAAGTAGCACATGACCTGCCAATACACAACACCGGGTCATGCCCTTTCTAAAATGGTCAGAATGGGCTGACTACTTCTCAGTTTTTGAAGGAGTTAAATTGCGCTGCATCTTTTACACTTGTCAAAATGGCCATTTTGGTTTTGACTAGTCAGTGATCTCAAGATATACTTAAACTACAGACCATGGCTAACTGCTACCACCTTGGTCACCACCAATTGACGTCAATAAATATTGGTTTATATGTAGAGGAATAATGAGAAACAAAACAAAGAAAAAACAGTTGACTGTTATTTGAACAACAATAATTTTTTAAAGCATGTATAATCAATTTCTTTTTCAATAAATAATGATTAAAAAGTATAAGTTAATATATTAATAAAAAGCTTAGTGATGTGACCCGTTCTATTCTGACCTGCTATTAGTCTCTGTTTTCTCTTGACTTGTTCACCCTTTGGTTTAGCTGCCTTTGGGCCTAATTATGGATTGAAACATTACTCCGAGTTGTGACTTGCACTCGTTAGAGCCGTGTTTCAAATTGTCCTGATCTTTTTGGCCCTCTAACCTACATACTTGTCCTGACCGTTTTGATCCGTTAACCAACTTAAGAACAAGAGGAACAAAAAGAATGAATGTTTACTGATACGAGAAAGATCTCAAATATCATCTACAACTACAGAAACAGGACAGATTATTGTGTAATTAATCTTGAGAAAGAACATTGTTTTTGCTTTCAGTTTTTAGGATGTGAAATAGAAGTGCTTGAACATGATGCATAGTTATATGATCACTAGTTCCAACTTAGGGAGTCAAACTTCGAGAAAGTGAGATGGCACACTTGATTACTTTATAAATTGCAGTTTACAGGTTTCGGGCTTTAAGTATGGCGATTAGAAGGTGTCATCAGATTACTTTGATATATCAACATTAGGGATGGGTTGTGGACAGATCCGATTAACTTGAATCTATTATAGCAGAACTGAACGACTTGTACACGAAATGATTATACAGCAAGACTAATGAGTTAATAACTTGACCTTTGGTTACTTCTCTTTTCCATTTGCAGCTTTGAATCTTTTACTAAGATTATCAAATAAACTAAGTTGTTTTGAATCTAGTGGACTAGTCTCGTATATGTATTTTATGAGAAGCTTAGCTAGTTAGAATTTGTTTGAATAAGTTCTACCTAAAAGTACTAACTCTCAAAAACACTTTAACTACTTCATATAAGAAACTTCAACTGAATGAATTCCAATCCAACACAAACATAATGAAGTTTAAAAATTCCACACAAGGATTAGCTATGCATAGTCTGCTATTCATGTACCACATATTCAGTCATCCTTTTTTCATAGTTGAGAAGTTTTCAACATGGTTAAGAAGTTTTCAACAAGGTTAAGAAGGTAGAGACATGTAACAGTCTTTCACTTCTCTAGGTCCTTTTTTCAAACAAACTTCTCTTGGTCCTTAAAGTCTCCAAAAACAAAAGTTTTGTTTAATTAGTATAAAAGATTAAAAACTCACTATCATTACCATATGAACAAACATGCAAAAGAAAGTTAATAAAACAATTGAGATATGTACTATGTGTATCTATACTACTATATAATGCATTTGAGACTATTCTATAATTAGAAATGCTTAAAATTCAGACTTTTACTTGCTTATTATGGAAGGATTTTAAAATTAATTGGTTAAACTAATATTATTTGGCTTAACCATCTTTACCGTCTCTACTTTTAAAGCATAAAAACAACTAAATATGTAACCAAATAACCGAATAACGCAAAATATAGTCACAGATACCCGCCGCCGCATTGCACGGGTACCGTTCTAGTTAATGAATTAAAACAAGGAAAAAGGCTACATAAACAATTTTTTTGTTTCCTAAACTAAAACCCAAAAGAGGAGAGTAAATTTACATATCTAGTTCCAAAAGAAAGTTTAGAAAAAAGCTTTAACAATGTACTATGTAACTATGATTTCAGATCAATACATGAAACTGTGATTTCAGACTTGTTTAAAACCTTGATTACAATATACAAAAAGCATACAATACTTAACACACTAATTTCCTAATATATAAGAATTTTCAAATGTTGTTGATGAAAAAAAGTATATACCTTGAACCGATGATGATGATGATGATGTTGATGCTGGTGGTTTATACATGGCCAACAACGCTTGTATAGTTCTATACGTTGCAATTTCGAACCTTGCATCAGGACTCCATATGTGCTGGAGTTATATAGCCTGCAACTGCATAGACTCTATCTGAGCTTCAATGTAATTATGTAAAGGCTTGTATTACCATCATTTTGCGCGGAAAAGCATCCATTTTAGCCATTACAGTTTCCAACTCCCCATATAGTCATGGAATGGTGTGATTCTAAATTGTCTTGGTGGTTTTAGTTCTGGGCATGGTGGAAACCAATACAAGCGCAACCCTGCCAACACTAGAATACTATTGGCTTTCCCTATGGCCAACAACTTAAGTTCTTTGTATATGTCACCAGCAATTGCATATCTTCAATTACGGCTGCGATGTCCTAGTCCGGGAAAGGGGTTAGCTTGAATCTTTTTTCTTTTTTGATTCTTTGTCTCAGCAAGAAGTAAGGGGTTAGCTGCAGACAAAGCCCAAAACCGAAATGCTATATGTAAGAGTACCACTGTATTTGATAAGTAGTATAAGTAGTTTAACTTGAATCTTTTTTCTTTTTTGAGGAACAAGATATATATATATATATCAGAAGTATCTTTAACATACGCCAAAGAAGCTACTTGAATACAAGAATCTCTTAATTAACTAACTGATCCACCGTACGTCCACGAACATGTAAATAGATCCTAACAGCTCAATCAATCAGGAGAAGTTTACAAAGCTTGAAAATTGTTTAACCACCATAAGAACTAGTAGACATGGTTAACTTTTTAGAAACATGCAGTTTCATGATGGTACGGTTTCATCAACAAATATCAAAATACATTTGGAAACCCCATACAAAAGCATTAGTCAAACTAACCCAATAATCCCCAGTTGTGAACAATAAGATCTCAAAATTCCAAACAAATGAAAATTCAAATAAAGTGGCCGAGGAAAGTCTGGAAACAATAAAAGTGATGTAAATATGTAACATACAGTTCGAGTTAGAGCACAAGGTATGTATATCTGGAAGTGTTTTGGGAGAGAAAAGTTGTATGTAAAAGATAGTAGCATTTGAAGGTATACATTAAATTTTGAAAAAATAAAATAAAAATATAATATATAGAAATAGCCGTTGGACCTCCGATGGTCCAAAAAAATTCAAAGAAAAAAAACCAAAAAAGCCATGTTATGGCGTACGCCATGGCCATGGTTCAAGCCATAATGTCATCGGGCACAGGTGCCATGTCATATATGCTGCTCTTATAGACAAACTAGAACCATAATTGTGTGAAGCCATTTCTATCGAACCAAGCAAACTGAAGTATAACATAATCCAAGATTATTAGAAAACATAACAATGTTAAAAGGCAAAGAGTAATTAAGAACATGACAGGAATCAATAATTTTAATGAAAATCATAACAAATATATTCAGCAAAACCTTCCACCTCTTTACGTCCTTAACGTCTGTAAAAACAAAGAAAACCATTACAAATTAAAAGATTGAAGACTTAATACTATCATTCTCATATAGGTAAACGAAACAAATGGAAGTAAATAAAATAATCAAGATATAAGCTATGTTTACTAATTAGATGCTTTTTAATCAACCAGAGGAATGTAAATATGTTTACCAGTCTTCTAAAAAGTATATATGTGCCAGTAAGTTATATTCCTGGGCAATCGATGCTAATTCAGCTCTCAAGTTCGCATCAGGATTACTTTGCACTATGCTCAAAACCTGCTGCATGTACATCATCTGTGCTTGTGTAGACGCAAAGTGAGCTTCCTTGAAGCGGGTTGTTACATCATCATGCAGTGGTTTGTAAAGATTCGGCATATGAATGCTGAAGGGGGTTGTTACACGATCACGCTGTGCTTTAAAAGCATCCATCTTAGCAATACTGTCCCTCATCTTTGCAGCTACGTCGGCTGGGGAGGGGGTGTTGCGAGACATGATACGAGCTAAGGTTTAGTAGCGTTTATGGAAGGGTTTAGGAGATACTGAAACTATCTATATAGAGCATATCTACACGGTTTTGGGTATAGTGTTGTTTAATCATATGCTTAACATGCAAGTATAACAAGTATTCAGTATTTTGGGAATGCTTATAATCTATATGGTACACTACTTACTAAAAATATACTTAACATGTCTAGATTATGGAGTAGTAACTTTACTAAAAATAAGCAGAGAAGACGTGTGCCTAAATGGGTTATTTTATCTGCAAATCTTCACTTAAAAACAATCATGATTTCTTTTTCAATCATTGAAACATGTCAAAGATTTCTTATAATTACATATTTTAAATGCAACTTAACATGTCTAGATTATGTTATCAAAATATGTATTAGTTATTTCATTATTAAACCAAGATTTGAAATAAAATGTACGTACAGATATTATGACCGTACTCAATATAGACCAGAAACAACCATATACGTACATCAGTCGCAAATTTTCAAAATTTTCTACCACATAACACACACACAACCATAGCCGCACAAAGATCAAACACACTTCAGTCAAAACACACAAGTAACCACCCGTTTTTTTATTATTATTATTATTATTATTATTATTATTTTTTGTTTTTTATTATTTTTTGTTTTTTTGTTTTTGTTTTTTTTTTTAAAAAAAAAAAAAAAACACAAACACAAACACACATAAACCAACGACGTGAAACCCACATCCAAAACACACCAACGATTTCATCTTCACAGAGCCATGGGCAACCCACCACCAATCCACCGCCTAACACACTATCGACACCACTCCACTCCCGAGACACACACTCGGCTAGCTAGTCTTGTAAATGACCCAACCAATGATTGATGAAGGATGAGATAGCTACTTACATTCACATGTCTAAGCCTATGTTTCTACATTCACGGGTCTTCCACAGTTTCTTTAGTTGTTACTTGTGCCAATATCTAAAGGGATAATGGTAGATGTATTTAAATTGACACCTATTTTTAGTGTGTATCAAACTATTGTTTTTTCTATTGAATGTATAAAATTTATAGTGTATATGTTTATGGGTAAATTTCGACACATTTGGATGATAATCATTTAAAGATGTATCCAACTTTACTCGTAACCATACACACAGTAAGAAAAATTAAAAATTCATATATTAAATATGATAAAGAAATCAATACATAACAAAGGAATATGTGTCAAGATATTCTTATACCGTCATACCATTTCTAAACAACCAACACTATTTTAAGAGAATTTCAAATTCTAGACGATATATGCATGGTTTGTTTAGCTCATTGCCGGGATGTTCTGTACTTTCTTGTTTTTATTACAAAGTCTTTATCATCATACGTGATCAAATGTAATGTACTAATTGGGATCAAAGTTAAAATAAAGAACAGAACAAAAAAAAGACTCAAGTATTCAACAATGCTTAAAAGAATAACCGGCAATTTTTTGTCTTTCAAGAAACCAAGGATCTATAATGAAAACTGCAATAGATACAAAGACAAAGCAGATCAATTAAATTATTGTACAGCCACTCTTGTTACAATAAATTAACAATGACTCCACAAGACACTAGTTTATAAGGCCAATCTGTTATTGTCACCAAGTGTTTAGGGATCTCAATTACTATAAATATACACTTATATTCATCTATAGTTCCATATCAATCATATTAACAATGGAGAAAAACACCAAAGCCAATACCTATCTTTACGTACTTCTATTTCTTTCCATCTTACTCATTCAGTCAGGTACGTAAGACAAAAAAAGTATGCTGATATAAGAATACATGTGCCCAACTCCACATGGCAAGAATAATTTTCTGATGCTCTTACTTGTTTTTGTTAATTTATTTATTATTTATTATTATTATTATTATTATTTTGACACAACGGATTATGCTTAAAGGGTTATGTCCACCTTTGTCTCCAACAAACTTTAAAGAGGTCTTATAACACATATGTAAAATACATCTAGTATGCAATAGTGTTAACAATTACTACGTATTACTTATATATATTTCATGTAGATATGGTGGTGGGTGCGAAAGAAACACAGAACGTATGCACGCGGTTAAGCGAGTCATGGAGTGGGCCTTGTGAGGACTCAAGTCTTTGTTCTCAGCTGTGTCATGATCATGAAGGGGCACAGCTAGGTGGAGGTTGTCATCCCTGGGAATATGGGAATTCGTGTTTTTGCTACTTCAAGTGCAAAATGTGAAGAAATTACTCGTTCTTAGACGAGTAAAATGCAACAACACGAGTTTAGTGGAATCATAATTATAACTAAATGTTCACGAGAGATGTGTTGCTCGTTTAATAAAACAAATATGTGTTGGGTTTGGATATGACCATAAATGTTTTTCGTAAATTATATTTTTGGCTTCTATTCTAAATAGGACAACATATCATCATGCAATTAAACTTTTGGGAAAATGCAAAAAATATGGTCTCTAAAGTATCACGAAATCGCAGAAATGGTACCTAGACAAAAAGTCACGCAAAAAAAACCATTAACGTTACACAAATTTGCAAAAAAAAACCACTGAGAGCCCTTTTCCGTTAGTTTTCTCGTTAATTGCCTAGTCATCAAGGGTAGTATTGTCTTTTTACTGTTCATCATCTTCCCCATTGCAAAAAAACCACCCTCTACCGCCACCACCACCACCCTTGCCCTCCATAAACACTATTCATCATCTTCCCCATTGCAAATGAAAACTTAACTTCCTAAAATACTATTCATCATCTTCCACACACAAAATCCCACTAACCAAATGAATCAAAATCAAATTATATTCGTCCTTACCTATAAAAAAAAGGAATGGAATGAACCATCTTATACGACTTGAACTACTTGATTAGCTTGGGAATCCCACTAACCAAATGAATCAAAATCAAATTTATCTACCAATTGTTGTTTAACTGTCACTAGCTTCTGCTCCCCCGACCATCGAGTACTGCAAATAGATCGACCTTAGCTCCTTTCTTCCCATATTTTTCTGCATTTAGCAATTGGTTATATGACTTTTCTATTCTTTAAGTTGCAAAAATCACTTTGGTAAACGCACATCTAATGATATAAACTCATTTTTTGTGATCCAATAAGTCAAATTTATGAAGGTACAAACATACTTATCATAAACTGTTTGTTTAATATATTCAAAAACTATTTAACACCAACACATTTGACTTACAAATGTCAAATTAGCAATAATGAAGCCATTAAAGGAAAAAAAATGAACCTAAAACAACTTTTACCAAGTAAAGGGAACCACATATTGAGATTGCAAATAACACGATCCTCTTGATAGTTTTTATGCCCTTGAACACTCACAAATGGACATTCTTGAATCGATTTTTTGATACTTTCAACTTCTAACCCCCATCTCCTGGTACCCATATGTAACCCACCACTATTTCTATTTGATCAATACTTAATTTTTTATGAAAATGAAAGTGGAGTGTGTTTATGAAATACTGGTTGGTATACTATAGGTTCTTGAAGGTTCAACAGGTAAAACCAAAAAGATATCATTGTTATATTTGTTATGGTACTTATCATCAAATATAATTTTTTTTAAGTTTTAAATTATCGACAAAGTTGTTTTGCAAAATTGTTGAAGATTGTAGGAATGATCGATGTTTTAGGAAGTTAAGTTTTCATTTGCAATGGGGAAGATGATGAATAGTGTTTAGAGAGGGCAAGGGTGCTAGTGGTGGCGGTAGAGGGTGGTTAAGTTTTTTTGCAATTGGGAAGATGATGAACAGTAAAAAGACAATACTATCTTCGATGACTAGGCATTTAATGAGAAAACTAACGGAAAAGGGCTCTCGGTGGTTTTTTTGCAAATTTGCGTAACGTTAGTGGCTTTTTTGCGTGACTTTTGGTCTTGGTCTCATTTCTGCGATTTCGTGATACTTTAAACACCATTTTTGCATTTTACCCTAAACTTTTTATACATGTGAATAAATCGACGTTGTTGTTGACAAATCTCGGCAGGTTTTGACTATTCATCCAAATAGATTGTCATCCTTTTACTCCCATGAACATTTTAATCTTTGTCTGTCGTGTAAAAAAAAGCGTGTCTATGTTTTTAATTATGAGTAGTTCCTATAACTATTGTGTTCATTACAAAAAATTAGTTCACTCAACATACTTTTTCTTCACACTTTTAAAGAGTGCGTAAAATTTTATTAATTTATTAATCAACGCTTAATAATGCGTAAAAATTGATTATACTAATAAGTGTATAAACAAATTGTAAAATAATAGATTTTCCACACTTATAGTTGGTAATAAATATTTGGTTTCATAACCAAATTTGAAAATCGATGAATCAGACATGTGCAAGATGTTAGAACCAATTCACAAGAGTTACAGACAACCTTCTATCTTCAACGAATAAAACTATTTTTCATGTTACCATTTATATCTTTTGGTAAGTAGAATGAATTCCGAGATGTCGTTTTAAACTGTAAATGAGAAAATGAATATTCAAAATATGAAGTGAAACTGTTGGTTGATGGAGGGGAAACTTGTGTTCACTTGGTTGGGTATATGGTTGAGCGTAATAGGAGGCCTTGACTCGGTCGGTCTCCTTAACCCGACTCGGTCTATCCTATGCTTGTGATGCACGACTCGGTCGACTAGGCAAGAAAAGAGAAGTGGGTTGTGTATACGACCGACTTGTGTGTTCATTTGTGTGTGTGAGTATTAATAAAAATGTATTTTGTGGGTTATGTTTTTTGTAGTGTAAGTTGTCTTATTACACCAAATTGGTCATGAATTAGTCTAAGAAAGAGAAAGCTAACGTGACAGGAGAGATGAAAGTCGGCTGAGAGTCTTTATTACACCAAGGGCACGTTTGGTAGGGTGAAATTCAGAGAAATGAAATAAAGTGCAGAAATCAAATCACATAAATGAATTCTCACAGAAATTCAGTATAAATTCCAGTGTTTGGTAACACCAGAGAATTGACTCAAGAAATCAGTATTATTATTATTATTATTATTATTATTATTATTATTATTATTATTATTATTATTATTATTATTATTATTTTTTATTATAACAACCATTTCATTAGAAACAAACTCAAAGGATTACAAGAAATTAGTGGGGAGCCTCGACACTATCTGGGCTCCCACACCTTTAGCAATGGCAAAACTAATCTTACTAAAGATATGGGGTGCAACACGCGCTCCAATGTCTTGAGTCATGGAGAACTTCTGGATCCGCTTAAGGAGGGCCACAGCATCTGTCTCAAGTTCCCCCAAAGAGGAAAATGAGAAGGGGATAAACCCATACCCCATGTTCGCACATTTATCTCCGTACTTAATCCGCTTGCGTTTAGCGGCATCAACCACCACACGACCTGGCACAAAGTCCAGTAAACCGGTCTGTGTGAGGGGGGACGACCCGGTTAAATCAACACACACATCCTTCCCTCCATCCCAGGAGTAAAGCAAAATGTCTGGTGGTCTTAAGGCCAGCCCCCCATCTCCACTCAACCCGATATCAACCTCTTTACGAGCCGAGACCCCAGATCGACAGCAGATGTCAAGCAAAGTATCACGTACCAAGTTGTGTCGGTGTTTAACACCAATTGTACCCGCACATGATATAGCATGGTCCCCATAGATATCCCCAACAGAAACCCTGGAGCAAGCAGAGCATGGCACTTGGACAGAGAAGAGGGGAACGCCTAACCGATAACATAACACACACCTGTACGTTCTGGCATTCATAGTCTGTCCAAGCCCAAATATCGGAATCACCCTAAGCCAATCTGAAGTGTAGTCCTCTTTCTGCGACCCCCAAAGTGCCATTTGTCGGGGAGATAAGCAAAACGTGGATTCAGCCATTTGGGTAACACGTTTGAAATATATGTCTGCCAATTTCTTCATGAGTTTGGGGGCAGCGATCTCATCCGGGTTACTCAGAAGGTCATTCCCCGTTGTCGCCTTAAAAGTGCACAAGGCTTTATCAAAGGAGGGGCCAGTGGTTGCAACACCGGAATATCTGAGGAGCTTAGTCTGTAATTTGGCAGATTGGAGTCTAGACGCAAGGAAAACATAGTTCAAGGCATTATTATTATTATTATTATTATTATTATTATTATTATTATTATTATTATTATCACTTTGTGAGTGGAAATCAATTCTCCACCTTTTATAAATGATCCATTTTCAAAGAGTTGTAATTCTCCACTTTATTTTTTCATATGTGTACCAAACATTGAAAATGATTTCATTTCCATTTCTCTCATCTCAATTCCTTCTACCAAACATGCCCCGATACTAATACAATTGCAACACCATGAATTATTTGGAGTATTAGTGTGGGCCAATACAAAATATAATCTTCATATAAGCGATATGACTCTCAATAATTTATTTACGTTTCTAGTTTTCTACAAAATAAATAAATAAATAATAAAATAATCTATTTCAGCTTCTGAGGCTTGGCAACCAGTTTTTTTTTTTCTTTTCTCTCTTTTTTTTTTTTTTTTTTTTTTTTTTTTTTTTTTTTTTTTTTTTTTTTTTTTAAGAAAATTATTTTTCACTACTCATTTTTTTTTTGGTGGGTTATTTGGGTTGTCTTATGCTTATAGCGGGTTAAATGGTTACATTGAAAAACTTGGGTTAAAAAGAAATAGATTGAAACTCTCAAAACTCTGAACAAAAGGTCGATGCATATAAATTCTAAAAATGTTTTTGACAAGTCGATTTAGGTTGTGTTTGTTTTTTAAGAGGTTTAGGGTCTGAATCTGAATACCACTTCTGAATCAGAATGAGTGGTCCAAAAGTCTGAATCTGAATTATTTGAGACTGTCTGTTTTTATGTCTAAATCTGAATATCTGAATAAACAAAAAAATAATCGTTTCGCTATAAAACAAACCAAACGACCCTCCATTCGTGATTATTAATAAAAAATCAAGACCAAGATGAGGAGATAAGGATTGAAAAGAAGTATCACTGAAGTTTAGGCTTTTCAGATGTAATCAGACATTATTCAATGTCTGAACGAATCAGACCCTATTTAGATGTATTCAGACTTCAGATCTGAAAAAAAACAAACAATCTGAATCTGATTACGTCTGACCGAATCAGACTTCAGACGCCATTCAGATCTGAAAGAAAAAAACAAACACTACCTTACTTTATTTGTATGTGAAAGGTTAACTGTCAACAAAAGAATTGACAAAAAAAAGTCTTTTGAGTCAGCCGATACCCAAAGTTACCCGATTCGATTTCAACCTGATGCTGCAGCCACTGCCAATTCAACTACATTAAAATTATTAGAGAATTGAAAAATATTATCGAATTTAAATCTACATTATAATTAGTATAAACATTTGACATAATACTTAATAAACTTAAAGATAAATATGAACACAACAATTTTTTTTTTAATTTCTTTATTTATTATTATTATTTTTAAAATAAATACTAAACAATACTCCTTTCAAAGTTAATTCATGACTCTTTAGTTGCCCAACTTTTATATAATTGGTTCTACAAAACGTTTTCAATCATATAAACTAATACTCAACCCTGCAAATTTTTCATTCACAATCTCGAGTTTATTTTCATCTAAATACGTCTTCTTCAAGCAAAAGATCAGTAATTAATGCAAAAATTAAAAGGGACCATGCAACTCAACTTAAGTATGCTACAATCTACATAGTTTTTTTAGCATGTGAATCTTTTTTTTTTTTTTTTTTTTTTTTTTTTTTTTTTTTTTTATCTATCAACCATTTATAAGAGAAATGATACATGGACCTAATCGTGGACCTAATAGTGGACCTAAAAACACGTGGCATCATCCTGATGGGTTGTAAAATAAGTGGGTCACTGTCTGCAACCATCAGGATGATGCCATGTGTTTTTAGGTCCACTATTAGGTCCATGTATCATTTCTCTTGATTTAATAATAATTCCTTTTGTATCTAATGATGTGTGAAGATTGACCAATGCACATCTTCAATATACCATAGTTGCAATAATTACATGTTATTAATTTGTAGCATCTAATCATTGTGATTTTGTGACCATGTACAAAACGTGTAGAAGTTAAAGGAGATGGCTATGCAAAACTACCCTTATGCCTGCAAGATGAGATGTGGTATCACGAATGGGAAGCTTTGGATCAAAAAATATAGCAAGAGGAAGAAGAAAGAAATGCCAGAAGGAAAGAGCATACAAAGGCTGTTAGAGAGCATTGGAAAGAGGTTGTTGCAATTAGAAGATTAGAAGAGAATGAGTATGGTGAAGTTGAATACGAGAGTGAAGATGACAACATTGAAACGTTCTCATATGACAGTTTGCACGTGGCATATTTTCGCGATTCTTCACCTAAAACCTTTTTAGAGTATTTATTTATTTGTAATTAAGATAGTTACAAAGCAACAATGTATGGTTTTTGTTAAAAATATTAACTTTCGTATGTTATGTGAATGTTGATAATTTGTTTATCATTCTTTAATGTTTAATATAACATACGAACTTCAAAAACATATACTATACATCGCATATTAGTGTATGTTAGTTTTGAAGTTTAAAAAAATAAAAAAATAAAATAAAAAATGATATGGGTTAAAACTTGAGGAAGGCATGTGACTTAGTTTAATCATCTGTTAATTTTAATCTATTTTTATTTTTATTTTTTTGTCAGTGGATACACTTATGTTGATTGGAAGTAAATTGAGTACAAGTTGGGATTTCAAAGAGTGTCCCGGTATTGTTTAGAGGTCGCTAGTTCATAAGCTAAGCCAAAGATATCTTCGCTAACCTCTGTTCATTCCCTTAAAATTTTACTCTTCATACACATGCAATACTATCGCATACAAACGTTTCGCCGCAACACACGGATTTAAATCAACGTTAATAAAAGTTATGGAGATTACAAATTTTAAGCATATGACTATAAAATTGAATTAAAGATTAACCTGTTTCTAAAACTTTTGGGGTTGATTTTAATTTTTATGAAGCAATCCGAATATAACGCTTTTTAATACCACAATCTGTTAACTACTTGCGGCTACAAATTGATTTTAACCATTTTGACATTCTATCTTAATAAAATTGACTGGCGCATTTATGTTGTCGCAACATCGTGTGGGTACTCTATTTAATATGAAATAGTTTATCATTGTTCAAAGTTATTTCAACCAGCTGAAACTCTTGATATCGTAAAGTTATTTTTTAAATAACATATAATCGTAAAAAACAATGCAAGCTAAAACTTTTAATTACAGAGCATTCGCTACTGCAATTACAGAACATCCGCCGTCTCAAAACGTAAGTACACTCTTAGTATATATTTATGTACAATATATGCCAAATTAACTTAACGTAACCACAGAAAATGGCCTGATTGTCAATGTTAATTACCTTTATCACTCTACCTTTTTTATTCGTTATAGTAATAACTATGTTGTACTACGTATTAAAGATTGCAATGATGTTGCACTGTGCGAACAATAATGACATTTAACCATTTCACCACATCATTAAAGGCCCGGAATATAATTCATCTCAAGATATATATATATATATATATATATATATATATATATATATATATATATATATATATATATATATATATTTATATATTTTTGAACAACGAGTTAGTAGTTAGTGATTCGAGCCCCCAGTGACACCAATTGGGCAGTATGCAAGCATCGAATCTTTCTCCTTAAGGGATAAACCTCACTCCTGCTTCTATTTTTTCGGGCCCCTGAAGGTCCATGGTGAGACTCGAATCTGAGACCTCTCCAATGATACCTCCCCAAGATTACCCTTGATGGCCAACTGAGTTAGCCCAGTTGGTTATAATTAATCTCAAGATTAAGGGCACGTTAGTCATTTAATGAATACTTCTTACCATTGTTGTCAGGATCACGATCCTGATCTTACGATTTTACGACACTGCAAAGCATAAATGATCCGGATCTTACATAGGATCTTTGAAAGCTTAAGATTTTATAGGATCTCAATCTCGACCATAGGATCTTAAGATCTAATCCGATCCGATCCTACTTTTCTCGGATAACAAACTAAAAAACTGCACATTTCTAGATTATTTTTTATAGAATTTAAAAAACAACATGTTAATCTTATTAAATATTTCATAATCATAATTTATGACAACATTTTGATACAACATTCATATAATTTTGTTTTTATAATATATAATAATTTGTAAATTTGTATAATATTACAAAAACTATTAAGAAAATAACAGTATAGTAGGATCTTACGATCACGATCTTGCAAAGACGAAAACGATCTGGGTAGGATCTCGATCTTGAAAACCTTGCTTCTTACAACCTCTTTGCAAGCGACAAGATTGTGAAAACTGGTATTCAAAGATTTTAGATTTTTAACAAACATGATGCATAGGAAAATGCCGAGAAAAGTTCTAAAAAAAATTTTTCCAAACCAGAGATAATTATTAGGGATAGATGATATGCCATTGTTATCTACCTAAAATCTTAGATGGTGCTACTGAAATGACAATTGACCTCAAAACAAAGCTCCAAAATCAGCAACCACTCAAATCATAAATTTATCTATTACCATCCTCTTTTTTATCACATATTTAACGACAAAATAAAAATGTGACACGTTAACTATGAAAATTGAAAACTATAAAAAAAGGTTTACTCAAATTATTTAAACGCTGCTATTTTACGCAAATATCTGCTATTATTGTAGGTGGAAAACAGGAAAAGTGAACATATTTGCGCTGGGATTTGTTATACGTACCCCTAGCCTATCAAAAAGAGTTGTGTTATATTAACCATCTGGCTCACATGTCCCCCACTCGTTCTTTATTTTTTTTCAGTACAACACAATTTTTTGTCAGTTTTTATTCTGTATTTCTGACAGTTTTAAGCGTTTTACTTATTAAACTTTATATTTTATGTTCCGCACTTTTAGGTTTATAGCTTTTTAATATAAAAAAATTATAAAAATACAAAAAAATAATAATAAAAAAAAATAAGAGGGTTGAGATAAAAATATAGGGGGTCATTATAACCACTCCTATTAAAAAAAGGATAAAAGTACAACAGTTTTTTTTTTGTTTTTCTCACTTTACACTACAACACAGTTTTTTATCTGTTTATGTTTCGTACTTTTTGTCAGTTTAATACTTTTGACTTGTAAACGTTTATATTTTATGTTCCGTACTTTCAGGTTTATAGTTTTGTAATATAAAAAAAATTATAAAAATAAAAAATAAGAAAAACTGAAAAGTCCGGGGTGAAGGGGAGTACAACTTGTAAAAAAGATAGGGTTCCTTATAACCTACCCCATTCAGAATTTTGTTGTACCATAAACTATAAGATTGCTCCCATCATTCACATTACTTCATATTCACCTTAACGACACAACAACTTTCTCTCTCTCACGACTCCCTCTCAATTAGGGGCGGAACTATATAGTAGTAAGGGGTGGCAGTGCCATCCATGGTTCGACAAAAAATATCAAATTTTAGTGTAAAAGAAATTTTTTTAGAACCATTTTATTAAAGTGCACCCTACTACAAAATCAAATTGCCTCCCATCTTAAAATTAAACAATGTAAAAACATTATATCTCTATCTTAATCTTAAAAAAATATCAGTTTTAGTGTTAACAATTTTTTTATAACTTTTTTATTAAAATGCATCACGAATTTTATTATATATATATATTTTGCCCCCGTCCTCTAAGATTCTGGATCCACCACTGCTCTCACTTTCTACTCTCAATAACTACCACTCTCTCATTTTTCATTAGCCTAAATGTAATGGGACCAAACCATCTACCCATTTTGGATGTTTCTCCTTATTATGGAGACCAAACCCGAACGCGTCCCCTAGACCGAACCATTTGCTTGGTACGTCAGTGGACCATATAAATTGAAGGTGTTTGTGTGTATGAGATTTTTTTTTATTTAATTTTATGTGTATGTTTTTTGTGAGTGTGGTCACTTTACTACAAGCATTTGGTCTTGGTGTGACTAAGAGAGTGAAAGTTGAGGTGGCATTGAGGTGGCAGTATTGGGCGTGGTTTTGGTGTGGTCTTATTACTATTAGTTTTAAAATATCCACTTTTATACAAACATGTTCCACTAAATACCCCACAGACAATCCCAAATCAAATACTATACAGTAATAAATAATAAAAACATTGAAGGACCCATTTTAGCACAACTTCATAAACATTGAGGAGCTCACCGTTCGTTCCTTATTTTTTGTTCCTCACGACATGACAATAAGATAGCCATCAAGGTGGTGCTGAAAGTTGGGACTCACGATGAGTCACACTGCTCCACTGGAAGCAGTCAAAACGTTGTAGCACCACCATATAGGCTTTGTGGTATACCAATTAACCATGGGTTTATTAAATTGTACTCCATCTGTCTCAAAATTATTGTCATGAGAATTTTGAAAACCCGTTTAGTTGGAGCTATATTATTCTTTTTTAAAAATGATAAGAATATTACCTCAAATTCGACGGTAGCGGCGACGGTCGGAAGTGGAGGATGACACGAGATATTAAGGGTAGAATGGTGTATTTGATTTATTATTATTATTTTTTTTTAGTTGAGAAAAAAATAAGAAAGGAAAAAGTAAGAATGATAGAATAAGCTTTTCAATTTCTTAATTAAAATTTAGAAAATGAAAATTTCATATTTTTTGAAAATTGTTGAAAAAAGTGTGACTAAACGAATTTTCAATTTTTTCATTTTAACATGAAAATTTTTCTAAAAAATATGATATTTTTCACCAATTAAATGCACCCAAACTTTTTTCAAAATCCTATCTAAATACCTTAACTATAAAATGTTCCTTAAAATGCTACAACGTTAAAAAAAATAATATATATATATATATATATATATATATATATATATATATATATATATATATATAATATATATATATATATATTGTGTTATCATCAGATTTGTGGTCTCACAAATTACAAAACGAAACTTAAAAAAAAAATCATTACTTCTTTCGTCACAAATTAATAGCCCACATTTCTTTTTTAAGATGTTATAATTTAATTGTTCTCTACTAAAATAAATAGAAAAGTTTAATCAATTTTATCATATTACTCTTTATTGAAATTATTATTTATAGACTTAGGTGATGTTTGTTTTTTCATAAATTTCACTTAACAACATCTTAATCTAAGTCATTCAGATACTGTCAGACATTTGGGTCATTAAGAGTGTTTTTTTTCTTTTTTTCATGTCATTCAGAGGCGGTAAAAGACAATCAGTATTAAGAGCATTTGTTTTTTCTGATCATTAAGAGGCATAAACCTCTTATTGAACTAGATGAGGAGGGGTGTCTTAACACCTCTTAATGTCTTTTATTTATTTTTTATTTTTTATTTGGTTATGATTTTTTTATTTGGGTTCTTTCATCTCTTTTGTTTTGGTCTTGATTCACCTTTGACTTTCACATTAAAAGTATTAAATAAAATCATTGCATATGTTTTGTTAGATAAAGAATGTATAAAATGATATGCGACAATTTATATTTTGTTCAAATTGAAGGTTTCGGTTTCGGATTCCTCTAACACGACCCATTTACTTAATCATTTTAAAAAGTTTAATTTAAACTCCGACACATTTATTTTTGTCAAATAAACATGAGATTTCATGTGTTGTTTAAAATACTTTTAACTTTTAATTGATTGTATTATAAAACTTGTCTTTTTATATTTAATAAAGTTTATTTATCGTGCGAATACAATGATTTTATATTTAAATTGTAAAAAGTAATAGTTTAACACATTTAGACATGTTTAAAAAAACAAACAATTTTATTTGAGTCAGATTCAGATTTTTCAACTACTTATTCAGATTCAGATAGAAATCAAATCAGACTTTTCTACCGTATATTCAAATTCAGATGTGCAAATCAGATTTAGATTTAAAGTATTTTAATAAACAAACAACACCATAAAGAAGGCTCTAATTAATTACTTAGGGTGCGTTTGTTTAACAAGCGTGTCTTTTGGATTAGGGATTAATGACTAAAACCCATATTTGTTTTTAAAAGTTGAATTTAAAATTGGGACTCAACCCCCAATGGTCTCACACTTTTCAAAAGTAAGGGGTGATGTGGGGTTTGATTAATATTCATATTTTTTGTGGGCGTAACTTACAACTCTACTCTCATTTATTTCTATATTTATTTTTAATAATAATATTTTTTATTACAAAAATATTATATAAAATATTTAATAATATTAAATATTATTTTCTCCCTCCTACATCAAATCCAAATTCAAATTATAATCTACAACTTTATATTTAAATCTAAATCCTAATTTAAACTCATCTACAAACCAAACGAGCCATTAGTGTAAAACTGCCATTTACTAATAAGTAAAAAAGAAAAAACAATAATAATTATGTATTTTGTTAATGGATCTTTTTTTCCATGAATTTGAACTTTTATAGGGTAATTAAGTAGGGATGGCAACGGGTCGGGTTTGGGTCGGGTTTTAGTGAACCCGTACCCGTACCCGTTTATAATATCCATACCCAAACCCGCCCCAAAACCCGTCGGGTACCCGATTAATATTATCCATCGATTTTTCGGGTTTTCTCGCGGGTTTCGGTTATTGATGCGTGGGAATTGCACCAGGCTTTACCTCTCAAGGGATCTCGAGAAGCTTACAACCCCCATCAGGCAGTGTACCTGATCGTTGTAGTATAGTATAATGACAAGTACCGGGGGATTGATCGTTCAACTCAGGAATAGTGTTACTAGGATTAGAAAGCCTAAAAACTAGGTCTAGAGGTGAGGGATGATTCTTTTTGTATTTTTATAAAAGCAAGTAAAATCTCGGGTTTTGGAAGAGTGGGCGGAATTAGTTGCTAGTCAACTAACCCAATAACTAAAGATGCAATCAAAATAAAATAATAAAAATAAAAATAAACTAAATTAAACTAGTGGTGTGAGCAATTGATGAGTGTCTAAATACTCATCATTTTATACTAATCTGAACTGCCAAAACATACAAAAACACTCAAATATGTATCAAAATACTTAAAATATCTTAGAAGTGTGTTTTATATGTTTCAAACACAAAATATGCAAAAACAAATGAAAAACGTACAAAGTTTGCATAATTGGCAGTTTCAGTCCCTCAAGTTTCATAAATTGTCAAAACTAGTCCCTGGTTATTCTAAAAACATGAAAATGTCATCAAAGGTCCTTTTTAATCATAAAGTTACATATTTAGTCCTTTGGTGCAAAGTTTCATAAAATTACAAGTTTAGTCCCTGTACTTTGGAAATTGACATAAATGGTCCCTGGGATGTAAAAACTTTGAGAAAAATCAATTTTGGTCCTTATACTAATAATCTTTTGCAGGAATGGACCTTGGGTGATAAGTTTGGTGAAATTACATAATCAGTCCCTGAAGTTTGGTGAATTGTCAGTTTTAGTCCCCGGGTATTTAAAAAATTAAAAATATCAAAAATGCCCTGGTACTATTCACATGTGATAATTTAGACCATTATTTAAACTATGGGAATGTCACAATTTCAGACCCTCAACTTTTCCCTAATTACAAAATTGGTCCTTGTAATTTCAATAAAACCAAACGGACCCTAACTAATAAATAACCAAACAAACCCATGTTACACAACTAGCCCACCCCTTTTTGTTTTTGTGATCCAAGTCCACCAGGCCCAATCCCATTTAAAATATAAAACGGGGTCAAACATTTCGGTCAACAAAACCAAAACTACCACTCCCCCGTTTCTTCTTCCCCAATACCACCCCACACACACAGACTCACATACTACTCATCCACCTCACCTGTTTCACTCACCCTTGGCCTCCAAACAAACTCCCACCTGTCTCTCCACCTCACACATGCTCCCAAACCTCATTAAGACCTTGAAAACCTCTCCACGCAACCACAGTTGTCTCCTTGGACTTTTTGGCGCGAAAAGGCATTTTGAACGATTGGGATTCAATTGACCAATCTAATGGTCCATAATTGATGGGAAACTCTCAGAGGCCATGTGGGAGTCCAAAAGGTTATAAAAGAAGAGAGAAGGAGAAGGAAAGATTACCTTTGGACTAGCCTAGGTCAAGTAGCATAATTAAATTTACTTGCTTTCTTTAATTTCATGTCTTTTAATCTTTCAAAAGTTGTAATGATCCTTAATTTAGTGTAATGGAACTCTGTTTTCAGTTTTAATACAAGTTACCCTTTAAATTCATGTTCTTCATAAATTCATTTAAATTTCATGTCATCTTCATTCTGTTGGATTATAGTTGCTACAATGGACGGACCTAGGCCTTAAAAGCTTTTAGACTCCATTTTATTAACTTTAATCTTTTAAAATTCAAAAATCACTAAAAAGTAGAAAATAGAAAATCAAGAAAAGAAGAAAGAAGAAAGCTGAGAAGGGTGTGAATTGGATTGTTCTGGTAGTAGAAACCTTGTGGAAGGTTGTTAGGAATGATCTTGGTCCATGGTTACATGATCTCAGTCTTGAACCCATTGTGAGTCACAAATTCTACCTTTGCAAATATCTTGTTTTTATTGTTGTTTATGGTAAGTTAGATACCATTTAGTTTCTAATCAGTGTACTGAATCTGTGTAATGCTTTAAATTAGTAGTGGTAGCTTAATAATTGCATGTTGTAATGTATTGATAGATTTAAGGTAGTGTTTGGATCAGTGGTTAGCACCACTGAGGAGTTTGTCTTTGTTGTTGTTAATTACTTAGATATGCTACAATAGGTTGTATTAGACCATTTAAGTCATTAGAACCAGTGACCTTTGGTAGAAAAGTCAAAATGATCATTTGATCATCAAAAATAGCCATCTGTTGTGGATTTAGGATCCACAATCCTCAAAAACATTTCATTAGTTGTTATCTTAGCTTAAAATAGGTTTATCTTAACATAATTCAACTTATTAAATCAGTAGTGAGTGTTAGAAATCCAAAATAGTCAACTAGGTTAGGTTCTTAAAAATTCAAAATGTCCATTCTTAGAAAATACCAAAAATAGAAAGATTTGTTTAGAATTTAGGAGTAAGTTCTAGAACCTGAAATTTGTTCCTAGTTGTAGTCTACAAGCTCTACTTTAAGATCCCACATAGCTTATAATTTTGTGATTTTTACCCTGGGCCCCACTTAGCCCTTAAGTTACTTGCAGGGAGAGCACCTCCCCTGATGCACAAACAGACCTCCAAACCCCCAACTTCCTTGGTCTCCCCTGGCTTCCCTAGTGGGCCCCACTTCCTGAGTATTGGCTTATTGGGAAGCCTATAAGCCCCACTTGTAGTATCTGAGCTTATTCTTGGCTCACTGGCTTATTAGATAGGGGTGCAACCCCCCTTACATTCTGTCCCATTTACTAACTGAAGCTGATCACTCAGCTTTTGTTCCAATACTCAAGGCCATCTCATACCCTCATCTGTGGGACCCAGCAATTAAAACTTAGCTTTTTACAAAGCCAATAAGCTCAGCTTATTGGTTTATCCTTTTGTATGGACTTCCAGAGTTCACAGTGGACCCCACAGACCCTCATAGGTCATTGTTTGGACCTGTTTGGAATGGCAGGGTACTAGAACAGCTTATTTGCTTTCATAAGCTTATTCCCAGGACTCTTGCTTGTGCATATTTGCATATCAAACTTGTGTAAATGTTATTTTTCCTTTATTTCTCTTTGTACAGCTTTTGCAAGCTTGTTTAGAGCTTATGGTTTGACTGTGGGCCTAAGAGCTCAACTGAATAAGCCATAAGCCCCTAAACAGCTTATTACCTTGTTTGCATAGTTCATTTTCACTCATACCTGTTCACTATACATAGTTAAACTACACTTTGCCTTATTTTTCCACTGTGGCTTATTTTTGAGCTTAATACAAGCTTTGATGAAACTGTTAGGCTTATAGCTTAACTGTTTCATCAATAAGCTCCACAGTTGGCTTATTTTGGTGATTTATAGTTTCATTTTCATAATACATGTATAATATTAGTAGTAGTATAATCCAGAAAACAGAAAAGCCAAAAAGAATCAACTTTGCTAATAAGTGATAGCTTCTATTTAAGAAGCTTGAGCTTATTAGCTTATTTCTGTACATAAGCTAGCATTTTTATATTTTTCTTAAGTTCTTATATTTATATTAGAATTTTGTAAAAAGTTTCAGATTTTTCTTTTACTGTTTAATACTTTTCATAATTAAATAATAGTTTTTAATACTTTTTAAATATAGATAATTAGTAATAAATAGTATAGGTGTATAATAAATATAATTTTTGTTTCAGAAAGTCTTTTATAATTAGTTAGATTTTTCTATATTTTTATTTTATTTTTCTAGGCTTTATTTCTAGTTTTCTTATTTTTAGGTATTTATTAAATAATATATAATAGTAAATAATTAGTAATAAATAGAATATATGCATAATAAATATATTTTCTGTTTCAAAATTTCTTTTATATTATTTTAGACTTTTCTAAGTTTTAATTTTATTTTTCTTAGCTTTATTTAACATTTTCTTATTTTTAGGTAATTAATAAATAGTAAATATTAGTTATTAATTAATAATAATTAAGTACATAGTATAAAAATATATTTTAATTTTCTAATAATTTTCTTATTCTTTTAGGATTTCAAAAATGTAATTTTCACATTTGTGGGACTTATATTGGACGATATTAACTTTTTATTTTGTACGTAGACGTTTATTTAAACGTATACGTACGCGTTTTAGGTTTCTAGGTTTTCTTATTATTATTATAATAATTTTGTAAATATAGTTATTTATTTTATTTCTTTTTAATTTGCATTTAAGCCGTTAAGGCATGCAAATTCCTACTGTAGTTATGTTTGTTTTTGCACGTTTACGTTTATTTTAAACTAAACGTACGTTTGTACATCCTTTATTATTTTAGGGTTTCTGATTGCACGTTTCTTAAACGATGTAGCTGTGACAGAGCTATTACTATTCATATTCCAGTAATTAGTCATTCAGATTCCCATTTTTCTATATACATATTATTTCAACATTACAAGTCATGGTAGTATCACGTTCACACCTCGTTGGGACATAACGACCCGGGGAAACCACTATATTCCGCGGAGCATTGACTCTAGGCTGTTTGACTTGGTTGACCATTCCTTGGTCAATTTAGGTTGACCGTTTGGAGTCAATCAGCAATATGTGGGAAAATGGTGTTTACTTAGATTTCACTACTCCCTAGATATCTTTTATAGGTTAATTACTTGTTATAGTTGCGTGGATGACAGATTGTATTCCTTAATACCATTCATGGGGTGGCGTACTTACTTCCCCAATTCTATAAGCTCCTACTTCACTCCTATGTCGAGCCGGCTAAGAAGCTCCTAACATGGGATCACTAGAATTCGCTCATGCATTAAATACAACCATAAAAACCTAGTACACATCGGTTCATGTTTCTTAAGACGTTCAAGCAAGTTACACAATGGAGATCTGCCAGTTTTCTTAAGCCTAACATTGAAATCATTCATCCATTACAACTATAAACAAGAAATCAACCTATAATCAACATCTAGATTTCATTACATCTAAGCAAACACACAAAAGATATAGCCTAGCATGTTATAATCAAGACAAGCATAAGATATATTCAAACAACACATAGACATATTGAATGAATTGAAAGAAGACTTATCTTAATTGAACATGAAAGGTTTCAAGGGGTGAAAACCCTTGAAAATTTTGTTACAAACGACCTAGGGTTTATTAGGTTCGACCCTAGTATTCTCCACACAAGTTCCTCTTTTTATGAATGAAAAATAGAAAAGTATATATAGATTTTGTGAGGTGACGGCGTCAAGAGTAAATTTATGACGCCGTCATCTCGCCGCCAATAAAGTTCTCGGACTGCCTAGATCTGGAGCTGACGCCGTCATGTGTAATCCTTCTTCAGACCGTCACCAAAATAACTTTTGACGCCCTACTTCTGACGCCTTCACATTTTCTCTGGGTCGTCATGCATTTTGCTCCTGGCGCCGTCACATTTTCCTTCGTGACGCCGTTAGGTACTGTTTCCAGCATGGAAAATTAAGTCTTTGCCGTTTTCTTCACTTTTATGCTCCAAAAACGACCAAAATGCTTCCTTTTCTAGAATTCACTCCCAAAGTACCTAAAATCACAAAAGGAACGATTTAGGGCAATATTTGATCAAATAAATTCCAATTCCGGCTTAAATGACCCCCTAAAAACGGTTCATTTTTCGCCTCATCATATACCCTTACACTTGAGATTTGCTTGTCCTCAAGCAAATGCGCTTTTATTCTAGTCAAAATACAAGTTAGGGGTCATTTAACACTAATATAAAAGTAATTACAACAAATAATCGTTCCACTAAAGACCAAAGACAAACACGGATGTCATATACTAGCACCTCACAAATAGTGTTTAGATACTCACATCTCTCGGGTGTAATAAAGTATATATCACAATATAGAAATGGAAAACATCTCTCACTACCTGTCATAGCAAAATAGATTATCATAAGGATCAAACCTCCACTACATGGCGTAAGTACCTAGGATAAACTATCAAAGAGGTCTTTTAAAGGGTTGTAATGTTAGGTGTAGGGATATGGAATACACGGTTTTGTTGGATATAGGCAGTCTTTACTTGTGGCGAGTTAATAATCTTGGTTAATTACATGTACAATATGGCGTTTCTAAGCTAAGACTAGACTCGACTTAAGCTAATAAATGAAAAATAACAAAAATATAAAATAAACATAGAATGAAACGGGATGGTAGTCCGTATATTTTTTTTTCTCTTTTCTTCTTTTTCTATTTTTTTTTTCTTAATTTTTTTCGGTTTTTTTTTTTTTTTTTTTTTTTTTTTTTTTCATACATTTTTACCCTACCATCCAAAATAATACATCATAGAGAATGAACATTCCCCTTACACTTGAATTTTTACATACTTTACAATAAACTAATCTAATGACTCGTATTAAGATAATCAAAACACTTGGAGTACTTTTAAAATTAACGCACATATGGGGGTAATAAATATGATGTTCTTTCCCATTACTCCATAACACAAGTACTTTACCCATGAGTCCCAATCGTCCCAAAACAATATGTACAAGGATATGACTCGACTTAGCAACCATGTAATCAATTAGATAATTAACTAAGGGTTTAAACAAATGACAATAATGCACTAAAGATGAGTGCATACACGGAAGGCTAAGGCGATTTGGGTGTACATTTAAGTGGGGTGTAACAAATTCTTCCTTTAAGTAAATGCTTAAAGTTAGAAACGAAAAGATAGGCTCGGAGGGGTGTACTAGGGGTTTCGTGAACTAAAAATGAGTACAACGCTAAGGTGTGGGAAAAATTAATTGACTTAACTAGCCAAGTAATATGACTTAAATGGTCAAGTAATTATAATACGGGTTTAACACAAGGGTGATCCTAATGCCTCTTATCATGTAGTAAATCCTACTACACGAATGTAGTCTCACTAGTTGTCTCGGGATGCATCACTAACGCAAGTTCTAGAATCTAAATGCTACCGGTACACACATAAGCACTAATAATGAATGCTTTTCCTATCAAATCTAAAGGCGAACCTCACATATTTGGGTGGAAAATTTTTCAAGTGGTATGGTTTTGGGCTAGTCATACAACCTCCTATCCATGAGACGCTTGCTATGGCTAAAGTTTCACTCCTAAATGTTGTAAAAAAATTTTTAATTTGGTACTAAAATTACACTAACAAGTATTTCTCATAGTTTTATTACACATCTACCATCAAACAAACAAACTCAAGCGAAAGTGTTTCCTATGAGGTATCATCATTTTACCCTCCCCTTACACTTAGGATGAACATTGTCCCCAATGTTCAAGTAAAGAATGTAAAAGTGAAATAAGTAAAAAGAATGAAATCAAATACTCCCCTGATTCGCTCGGTATGGATAATAAGGTAGCAAGGTTAGATCTTCCTCCAAGAAAATGAACAATCAAAGCTTCCCTTCCAGAATATAAATTAGCGGTACTTTCTTTCTTAACCCATTTAGTTGTAACTTTAGGAGTTGGGTTCTGTGTTCCAGCATCTTTTCTTGTGTTGTAAGGCCTTCTAGGTTTGTAGTAGTTGAATTTCCTAGGTCTTACACTTGAGTGTTTGCTAGAAGCATCTTGGTTAGGGTTCTTTCTATCAGTACTTTGTGAAGGTACTGGGGGTTTGGAGTATGATCTTTTCTGATGAGGGTACCTATAGTCTTTTGAGAAATTACTATGGTTAACCCTATTTGTATAATTCCAAACTGGTTTGTTGTCCCTTGGCTTATTCTCCCTATGACTTGGTTGTGCAGTTCTGGTCTTTGGATATTTACTTAAGTATTCTGAATGATAATCACAGTCTTTAATCAAATGATGAGGACTATAACATACATAACAGACCTTTGGACCAATATCCCCAAATCCCTTTCCATAAGGTTTTCTAAAATTAGCAGTATTTTGAAAGTATTTTCTTTGAGGTACTGCTGAGTGATCAGCAGTACTTCGAAAAGTGTTTGAAGGTACTGCTTGTTTTGAAAGCTTGTTCTCATCAACCTTAGGTGCTTCAACAGATTTTTCTAAAGTTTCAGGGTTAGATTGACTTTTAAGCTTCTTCCTAAACTCTAGATTATCTACCCCATAACAGTCAACATCTTTTCTAGGTGGTTGAAAGCTACCTGGGGGATTAGGAACTGCATTATATCCCTTTTCTTTCTTAAATACAAGAGGTGTTGGACTAGGGTATTCCTCATCACTAGAAGTGTTTTCATCTAGACTTATGAACTCTTCATCACTAGTGGAGGTATCTACTGTAAGATTTAGTTCCTTACTCTTAAATGGAATGCCTTCATTGCTATCATTATCATAACCTAGGCCAGTTTTAAGGTTTGATGTTCTTTGCTTTTCAATAAATTGAACATGTGACAGTCCTGATTCATTCCAAACAACAAGTTTTGCTAATAACTTATCTCTCTCAGCAGTAACTTTCTCTAGTTCAGACACCTTACATCCTAGTTTCCATTCACTTAACTTAACTAGGTAATCTTGTTGTTTATATGTTTCAGCCCATGCTACTTCATTGTTTTCATGTGTAATAATTTTGGCCTCCATTGACTCTAAAGTCAACTGATAGCCAGCTATTTCAGCCCTAGCCTTTTGAAATTTATCTCTTTCAGCTACATATTCACTAAGTAACTTTTGATACATATCATTGCACTTAGAGCATACCTCAGAGCTAGTGGATGAACTTGGTGAAGCAGCTACCATAGCAAGCTGAACAGGTGCTTCTTCAAACTCCATGCTCCAATCAAAGCTTCCTAGACCATCTCTTGAATCCAAAGCAGCATATCCAGGCTCTTCATCAAATGTTGTGCTCCAGTCTTCCAATGCAACCATTGAATATGTTACTGGTTCATCATCAAATTCATTTGACCAATCAATCTTTGACAGATTCTATTGAGCAACCAAAGCTTTTGGTTTTGGTTCAGTAATAGGAATCTCTTTTCTTTCAGGCTTGGGTGGTTCAATCATCTTGTTTACTTGATACTTTGCAAATTTGCACTCCCTTGCAAAGTGACCAGTCCTTTGATAGTTGAAGCACTCAATCTTGGACTTATCGAATGTTATTCCCTGTTTAGCTCTGAAATTGATGCATTTTCCTGTCTTATTCACATACTTCTTGATCCTTGTAGTGAGCATGGCAACTTGCCATCTGATATCAATTTCTTCCAAAGCATCATCATCTATTTGCAATACATCCTCTTGATAGGTGACAGGTAGAGATGCTTGTTGAGCAAAGAATGAACATAGAACATCATCTGAGGTGGGGGTAATTGATTTTGATGAATTGGTAGTGACCATAGTTGTACATGGAACCTGAGTTTCAGTCACAGTACTTTGGACAGGATAAGCAGTACCTTTGTTGGAAGTACTGCTCCTGTTTTCAGAAGATACAAAAGCAATATTTTGAGGTTTTTATGTGTGCTTGAACCTGTAGTACCATTCATCTCATGCTCATACACCTTCAGATTGTTGTAGAGATCATCAAAGTCCATTGTATCCAGCCCTGGTTGTCCCCTGATCATAGTAGCAACTACATGCCATGCTGATGGCAGACTTCTCAAGAACTTCAGATTAGCATCTTCAACTGATGCCTCAACATCATATAGTTCTAGCATACTCAGAAGATTTTGGAATCTTTCATAAGCAGAATCAAGACCTTCTCTTTCACCAACAGTGAAAGTTTCAAATTGTTGCTTCAGCAAGTTCCTGTGCATCTTCTTGGAAGCATCATTACCCCCAAACTTCTTCTTAATTGCAGCCCATAGTTGTTTGGCATCCTTGGCATCATGAAACTTTAATAAGTGACCATCAGGAATAGCAGAAAGCAGTATGTTGAGAGCTTTGTCTTGATTTCTTTTGGTAGCAGCAGGTATGGTTGGTTTAGGTGGTGTTGGTTGTCCAGGTACCTCTACTGGTTCATCAATTTGCATGTTACCATTGACAATCACATCCCACAGTGCATGGTCTGTGATGGCAATGTACTTCCTCATCTTCATGGCCCATAAGTCATATTCCCCCTTCTTAACAATTGAAATTCTAACAGCAGTGATTGAGGGAGCAGGTGCAGCTTCTGTCGACATCTTGAAGGGTTTGTAGTGAAATCGGTTTAAAAGTTTGTCTTCTTAATCAGAGTTTCCAACACAAGCTCTGATACCACTTGTTGGATCGATGTACTCTGATCAAACTACTTTGTAGCTTGTAAAGGTTTAATAATATTAAGTAAACTTAACACTATTAATATTGAAACACTGTTTAACCTTGTAAAGTATGCGGAATCTACTAACACAAAGCTTAAGAAGAACTTTTATATTAACCAAACTTTGAACCTGCTTTGTTACACAGATTCACTAACAATCCCTAACTATTTATCGACTTTGAACAACTCTAAAACTTATATCGACTAATACCCCTTAAGGCTCTTTATATAGATAACCTTAAGTCGGTTTACAACATATAACTTGAACGATAAGTCATTATCCCTAACTAATTCTAGAATATTCGTTCAATATTACACATTAATCCCTTAACTAATATTGCACATAAGTCATTGTTTCCTTCGAAGTACTTTAAACATTCTTCAGTAAACAGCAGTACTTTGACTTTTATCTTCAGCAGTACTTTGACTTTATTCTTCATGCAGCAGTACTTTGACATACAGAAGTACCTTGATCTTTTATATCCCAACAACTAAGCCAAACAACAAAATAAAGTATTTTCACCATTTTAGTTTGAAACATGATCTACCAACAATAAAAATAAAGCATGCATACGGAAACAAATAACAATCAAACAATTAAAAATCAAACAAAACATGGGTTGCCTCCCAAGAAGCGCTTTTCTTTATTAACGAGTCTTGTAGCTAGACTCAAGGCCATGGGTTACTACGTGACCTCATCGTTGGTTTCACTCTCTAGGTCATCTCCTATATTGGTTTTATATTCCGGACCTAGTTGCAAGCATTCTTTGTAGAAACCAAGTATCTTATTCATAACATATTCAACTCCCCTACGTCTATCCTCATCATTACTATAGTAAACCTCTTGTTTATGTTCCTTTTCTATGTTCGGTAAGAGGCGGTATTGTTCAATCTTATAGGGCATTTGGTAATCAATCTCATCATTCTCTTCCTTGAATCTAACTATCCCTAGAGTCGGATCGTAACTCATCTTAGAGGTCTCAACGAATGGTTTTCCGAAAACTACTTGACTTAGGCAATCATCTATCACTGGACGATTATCCTCCCCTATCACAAAGTCGGTCTCATAAGTGAAGTTTCCAACAATCACGTGCAATCCTTTCACTCTTCCTATAAAATTGCTTATCAGATTCTTATTGGGCATCATCCTATAACCAAGTTGTTTCTTCATTACCCAGTTATAATAAGTCCTAGTCATGATGTTTATAGGAGACCTAGGATCGATATAAGCTTTCCACACATGCATATGCCCAATGTTTCATGGTATGTTGATGTTAGAGGGACCACCTATTTTAATAAGGGGTGAACCAAGGATATATGGTGTCTCGGGATAATCGAATAAATCTTTGTGATATTCCCGTTCTTCCTTGGTGGGCAACTTATCAAAGTATTCTTCTATGTCTTCTACTTCCTCTAACTTCTCTCCCTTATCAACCTCAACTTCCTTAATTTCATCCCTAGTCTCGGTTTCTACTCCAACTTCATCCTTGTCACTTTCTTCTATATCCTTATCTATTGGCTTAATGGTGACAACATTGACTAAGATCACGTAGCTTGCCACCGACCGATTGGTCAATGGTTCGCCTTGTGGAGAGATCGATATGGTCATAAAAAATTTGGACTTTGAGCCAAAGATCTATGCCATGATGAGGGACTTTTTGGAGTAAGTCCTTGAAACGAGTCCATGCTTCATATAGAGTTTCACCTTGACGTTGTTGGAACATCAAGATATCATTTCTAAGCTTGGTAGTTCTCCCCGGTGGGAAAAATTGAGCAAGGAAACGAGTGGTGAGATCATCCCATGAGGTGATGGATCTCGCGGGTAAACGTTCAAGCCATTGACTAGCTTGATCATGTAGAGAGAATTGGAATAGGCGTAATCGGGTTGACTCTCTAGTTGTAACATCAAGGTCTATAGAGTCTACGATTTTAAGGAAGTCCTGGAGATGTTGATTTGGATCTTCGGAACGAAGTCCATGGAATGCACATCCGCTTTGCACCAACCGGAAGGTGTCGGATCGCAAGGGAGACACATTGGCTCCGGTAAGCTCAATAGTGTTTCGATAGCCTTGGTAGCTAGGTCGGGAATACTCTCCTAGGGTTCGGGGCCTAAGAGGTTGGTTAGCTAGTGGTGGGTTTTGTGGGTGGTCTTGTTGTTGTGGGTTGATGGGTTCAAAGATGTTACCACCTTCCATGATGTCGGATGGTAAAGAGTTACGAACAAAAACACGAAGAAATAAGATAGACTAAAGAAAACCTAAAAATAAAAATAAAAATCTTACTAGAAAGGAATCTAGCAAGTAGACCTAATAAAAAGAAATCCTAACCTAGACAATAACTATTTCCCGGGCTGCGGCGCCAAAAACTTGATGCGTGGGAATTGCACCAGGCTTTACCTCTCAAGGGATCTCGAGAAGCTTACAACCCCCACCAGGCAGTGTACCTGATCGTTGTAGTATAGTATAGTGACAAGTACCGGGGGATTGATCGTTCAACTCAGCAATAGTGTCGCTAGGATTAGAAAGCCTAAAAACTAGGTCTAGAGGTGAGGGATGATTCTTTTTGTTTTTTTATATTTTTATAAAAGCAAGTAAAATCTTGGGTTTTGGAAGAGTGGGCGAAATTAGTTGCTAGTCAACTAACCCAATAACTAAAGATGCAATCAAAATAAAATAATAAAAATGAAAATAAACTAAATTAAACTAGTGGTGTGAGCAATATGTGGGAAAATGGTGTTTACTTAGATTTCACTACTCCCTAGATATCTTTTACAGGTTAATTACTTGTTATAGTTGCGTGGATGACGGATTGTATTCCTTAATACCATTCATGGGGTGGCGTACTTACTTCACTCCTATGTCGAGCCGGCTAAGAAGCTCCTAACATGGGATCACTAGAATTCGCTCATGCATTAAATACAACCATAAAACCTAGTACACATCGGTTCATGTTTCTTAAGACGTTCAAGCAAGTTACACAATGGAGATCTGCCAGTTTTCTTAAGCCTAACATTGAAATCATTCATCCATTACAACTATAAACAAGAAATCAACCTATAATCAATATCTAGGTTTCATTACATCTAAGCAAACACACAAAAGATCTAGCCTAACATGTTATAATCAAGACAAGCATAAGATATATTCAAACAACACATAGACATATTGAATGAATTGAAAGAAGACTTATCTTAATTGAACATGAAAGGTTTCAAGGGGTGAAAACCCTTGAAAATACTGTTACAAACGACCTAGGGTTTATTAGGTTCGACCCTAGTATTCTCCACACAAGTTCCTCTCTTTATGAATGAAAAATAGAAAAGTATATATAGATTTTGTGAGGTGACGGCGTCAAGAGTAAATTTCTGACGGCGTCATCTCGCCGCCAATAAAGTTCTCGGACTGCCTAGATCTGGAGCTGACGCCGTCATGTGTAATCCTTCTTCAGGCCGTCACCAAAATAACTTTTGACGCCCTACTTCTGACGCCGTCACGTTTTCTCTGGGTCGTCATGCATTTTGCTCCTGACGCCGTCACATTTTCCTTCTTGACGCTGTCAGGTACTGTTTCCAGCATGGAAAATTAAGTCTTTGCCTTTTTCTTCACTTTTATGCTTCAAAAACGACCAAAATGCTTTCTTTTTCAGAATTCACTCCCAAAGTACCTAAAATCACAAAAGGAACGATTTAGGGCAATATTTGATCAAATAAATTCCAATTCCGGCTTAAATGACCCCCTAAAAATGGTTCATTTTTCGCCTCATCAGTTATCCCCAATTGATTAATATATAATTAAATAATATATAGACAAAATGACGGTATTAAAATTAAGTAACACTAAAATCCACCGAAAAACAAAGAAAAACACCCTAATATAATCATTTTTTTTAAGTTAAAGAAAATGAATATAGTATCAAACGATTTAATGCTTTTGAATAATTCATGTACAAAATAAAATATGTTATGTAATAGAGATACATATATAAAAAAATATAATGGAAGAAATTATATATAATACATATATATTCCAGTTAATTATAATATCAATAAAGCGGGTATAGATTCGGGTAAACGGATACGGGTACGGGTACGGGTAATCGGGCGGGTATTACCAGAACCCGTACCCGAACCAGTACCCGGCTAAAAAATTATATCAATACCCAAACCCGCCAACCCGCCCCCGAACCCGATCCAACCGGTTCGGGTTTCGATTTTCCCGTCGGTTTCGGGTGCTTTTGCCATCCCTATAACTAAGCAATTATATAACCATACACAAAATTTCTTATGAGAGAAAATCCTATATCAATAAAATTTTGAGTTTCCACATTTAACAAAGTCCATTTTACAATTTTCGGTATCTTTTTTTATGTTTAAAAACACTCGATAACCTTACATCATTTTTAATGAGATATTTTGCTGATTATTCACTCTCCCTTATATTTTGCAATGAAGAAGAATTATGAGTGACAGTGTGTACCTCTCTCCATCTTTTATGGCGTGAAACATTATACCACCACTACAACCCATTCCATTCCATTTCTGTACAAACCAATCACCTATACATTTCTCACACACAAACACACTCACTGTGTGCACAAATAATAAAACCTTCTCCTTTGCATGCTTCACCAAACACCAAAACAATAACCCAAATAAAAATATATCATCATATATTTAGTACCCTTTTCTTAAAATCAAATTTTAATCACACCCAGATGAAAAAGATTGGTGATTTGTTTTGGGTTTTTTGTTTCTTGAAGTGGGTAGTTTAAATTTTTAGTTTTTATTTAGTGTTATAAAGATTACATTTTTATCTTTATTTTCCTCTGTTTTTTGTTGTCTTCTTTTTTATTTTTGTGTTATTTGATCATTTTCTTGATGTGGGTAGTTTAAATATTTAGTCTTTAGTTGTTTTTTATAAAGATTTTGTTGTTTTTCCTTTTTTCTGTTTTTTTTTGTCTTTTGTATATTTGTTGTTTTGTGTTGATGTTGAATATGAAAGATGATGAAGAACTTGAGATGTTGTTGGGTGAGATCCCTCATGCCACGTCATCATTTCATGTTAATAGTCCAACATTGGATAGAATGATGATGTATGATGAGTCATTATGTGGTTATAATCAAAATGCAAGTATGTTTCCTTATGGTAATTCATTGTATGATATACCATCATCATCATCATCTTCATCACCATTAGCTTTTGGTTCATTGCATGATACTGTTCCTAAACCTTACTTGATTTCGAGAAGCCCTTATTTAGAACTGCCTGAATCGCCTTTTCGAAAAGAAGTTGATGAGGATTTGATTAATGAAATTAGTAGAATGTGTATTAATGAGGAACAAAATGAGGGTTTAGTTTGCGAAAATCAGCTAAATTCGTGTAGATTTGGGGGTTTTGATTATGTTGAACGTAACACTCGTTTTTCTAGAATCCCTCAACCGATTTTCGATAGTAATATGGTAGATTATTGTTACCAATGGGGAATTCCAGCTCATATTGGGATGAATGCAATGATCGAAAGGGGTGTGGGTTTAGGTGTAGGTTCACAAATGCAAAATGTACCTTATATGAGCCGTTCAAATGTTGGGCGTAACATGAACCATGATCCTCATCAGTTCCACTTGGCTGTTGGTGGTTCATCAAATTTTAGAACCACTCGTGGGGAATTTAGGATTGGGCTTGATGGTTTAGCTAATAGTGAGGATAGTTTGATCATTCAAGGTGAAGATTTAAGTCGTGTTAAAAAGATGTTTCCGAGTCCTTGTGAAAGTGGTCGAACCAAGGTTAAAATATCATGTTCTTCACAATTAAGGGACGCTCAACAGTATATTTATGTGATGGCGAAAGATCAACATGGGTGTCGGCTTCTACAAAAGATTTTTGATGATGGAAATCCACAACATGTGCAGATTGTGTTTAATGAGATTATTGGGCATGTGGTTGAGCTTATGATGAACCCTTTCGGGAATTACCTTATGCAGAAACTTTTGGAAGTGTGTAATGAAGAACAAAGAATGCATATCTTGATGGAAGTGACTCGTGAACCGAGGACTCTTGTTCACATTTCATTGAATACTCATGGGTAACTAATCTTTTTCTTTTGTTAAATATCATTTTTAAGGGTGAACATCTAAGGATTTTTGCAATTTTATAGGACCCGAGTGGTACAGAAGCTCATAGAGACTATAAAGACGAGACTGCAAGTTAAGCTTGTGATTTCTGCACTTAAACCAGGGTTTCTTGCTCTTACAAAGGATCTCAATGGTAATCATGTCATTCAGCGTTGCTTGCAGTGCCTCAGTTATGAAGATAATAAGGTTTGTCCTTGTTAAGCTTTCGCTTAAAATTAGGTTTATTTCTAATGATTGTGCCATGGTCTATTGCGTTATTATTATTATTATTATTATTATTACTATTTTTATTTTTTTAATTATTATTAATATTTTTTTTATGCAATTCCGTTGAGTAAATATTTGATCACAAGCGGTTTTAAGTGTTTCATTTACAACAAACTTTATTGGATTCATGTGCTATGATGACATGGGCACATGGCTAAACCGTTTGAATGCAGAATGTGATAGAATTCATCTTAAACCATTTAAGTATGATGTTTTTAATTGTATTAATGATCTCTAGATTCATTTGATTTGGAAGAACCAAGTAGGAGTTCGGCACCCTTTGCTTTGACTTTAGAGGTCAAACAGATAGCGTTCCCTCTTTTGACTTCTCATATGAACGTTAACATTCTCAGGAAAAACTTCTGAATATGCTTAGCCTTGTAATTCATACCAAATGGAAATTATTAATTCTGATTTTTGTTAGAAATTACATACAAACTTTATATTTAGAGATTATCAGCTTTGACCTCAATTTTTCATAATATGCTATGGTTTCTTGACAATCTTTGGTGTTTTAAGAATATGCTGTAACTAGTATGTCTTAGTGCAGCAAGATTTGTTCTCTACTTTTTTAATTTCCAAAAGCATCTCTTGATATATATATAATCTATGTTGGTTGCAGTTCATCTTTGAAGCTGCTGCAAAATATTGTGTTGAGATAGCCACCCATCAACACGGGTGTTGCGTGTTGCAAAGATGCATCAGTCACTCAACTGGCGACCACCGTGAAAAAATAGTCTTAGAAATCTCAGCAAATGCTGTCCTTCTAGCACAGGATCCATTCGGGTAAGGCTAACCAAAGATCATGTGAGTTTTCATTTTTATGCAGTCATTAATGATTCTAACTCTATTGTGTAATACAGAAACTATGTTGTACAATACATTATTGAGATGCAAATTCCCTCAGCCGTGTCCAAGCTGACCTTGGAATTTGAGGGTAACTACGTCCACCTTGCTACCCAAAAATTCAGCAGCCACGTGGTCGAGAAATGTTTAGCCATGTTAGATAGTCAAGCCAGGTCAACCATTATTCGTGAACTTATGTCTGCTACTCATTTCGAACAGTTGATTCAAGATCCACATGCCAACTATGTTATTCAAACCGCGCTTCGTGTTGCTGAGGTCTGTTAATATTTCACACAAAAATCATATGTCGTTCTTGCAGATGTAGCTGTTTCGACCCTCTTACGTTTTGATATGGGTTGTATTATATCTCCAACGGGTTACCTAAAGTGATAAAATTTCCTCTTTAAACTCTTTGCCCAAATATGTATGACTCGTATTTTATACCACCCTCTATTTAATATAGTAACAGTTATCGCATTCTATAACCTGTGTGTGCAGGGTTCAGCTCATAGCTCATTGGTGAATGCAATCGAGTCCTACAAGGCAATGTCACGAAACAGCCCGTACTCGAAAAGGATCTTCAACAAGCTTTTGAGGAGGTGAATGAATGTATGATGATAATGTTGTTGTTTCTTATGTCCTTTGGGCTGTATTATTTTAGCAAATGTCCTTGTGCTCGAAAACTGGATTTTTTGCTGTCAAAATTGTGTTATATAGGAGTTGTAGATATAGATAGACGGGGAAAAGCAAATTTTGGGTTAAAGGTTGCTTAAAAAATTAATAACAATGTTGATGTAGTTTATCCTATGTTGTCTATGTAACTATTGGATGTTTACTCGTCATATTTGGGGTTTCTTCTGTTATTGCTTGGCATCTACAACCATTAGAAGCAAAGAAGCAGTTTGGTTGATATCTCTTTCGGAGTAGAATGTACTGAATGCCTACTGACAGTTTATAATTGGAATGGATAACTAATGGTGGCAAATAAACGGGAAGGGTAACGTGACAAAATAGGTTTTAGGTTGAGGCTGGTTATCTTTAGTGCCTGTCGATATGGGTCGGGTCGCAGTAAAAACTTAGGATTTTGATTTAGATTTAATATATGGGAGAGAAAAATATTTAAAGTTATTTTATATTTTAAAATATAATTTATAAACTATTTTTATTAAGCGAAAATTACTACAGTACCCATATTTGAGGTCGAGTATCTTGCAGGCCCATACTTTTGAAGTGTTTTCAATTCCGCCCATGCAAGTCACGTAGATATATACACGACATACTCGACCTCAACGTGTCCGGTTGTTGTTGATAGAAAAGCAAATTTAATGAATGTCGCGTATTTTTGTACCCGACCATACACAGACACCATTTTTTGTTAGTAATAAATATTCCCTATCTACTCGACCAATTGTTTCTTGACTTTCTTCCATGGTGAAAATTAAAAAACTTACATAAACCACCCTTTAACTTTTTGATAATTACAACTTTTTTATATAACAAAGTCAAATATTTAGTAAATATCTATCGAATTCATTAATGAAAAAGTATTGTTGCAAATAGCTCTAAATTACGAAACAAACAAGCCTAATATTGACATGCTTTTGACGTACATATGATTTTATAAAAAATGTTGAAGTTTGATATATATATATATATATATATATATATATATATATATATATATATATATATATATATATATATATATATATAAGGGGCCATTCTTGTGAGAAGTCTATTTTTTGTGAGAACGCGAGAAGAGATCCTAGCCATCCATCTAGTCCTCCTTTTTTTTAGATCTAATGGCTAAGATTAATTCACCATTTACACTAAGTGTATACTAAACAAGGGTATTTTTGTAATTACAATTCAAAAAACTAATATGAATGAAAAAAACACACAGTTCACAAATTTGAGCGTGAAAAACAAGATTCATCCTCTCCACCAACTACCTTCTACCACCGTTCAAACCACCACTACACCGCCTGATAGAACCACCATTACACCGCCGCAATTATAGCTTCTACCACCGTCTTCCACCGTCTACTACTGGAATCGCCACCGGAATCACTATAGGAATCATAATCGATCATAAGAAGAAGATGTTAATGGAATTAGGTCAACCGAAAATGAGATTGATGAAGAAGATGAACTTTTTGAATCAGATTACACATAAATTTCAAGTAATTGTTACTTTTTTCTATTTTTGAGTAAATTTAATTGTATAATTGTGAATTATTTTGCATTTGAAATTATTTTTTATTGTTTTAATTGTAAATATTTCACATGTGACATACAGTAGGTATTGATGTTAAAAGCTACTTAATTAGTTTTTCTTCACATGTGCAAATTTTTTAATGCCAATTAGGTATTTGATGAATGTGCAGTTTTTTTTCACATGTGCAAAATTTTTAATTCCCATTAGCTATTTGATGAAATGTGTAGTTTTTCTTCACAAGTGCAAATTTTTTAATGCCTAGTAGGTGTTTGATGAAATGTGTAGTTTTTCTTCACTTATGCAAAATTTTTAATGCCTATTAATGAAATGTGTAGTTTTTCTTCACATGTGCAAATTTTTTAATGCCTATTAGGTATTTGATGAAATGTGTAGTTTTTCTTCACAGGTGCAAATTTTTTAATGCCTAGTAGGTGTTTGATGAAATGTGTAGTTTTTCTAAAAATTTAGGATCAAAGTTAATAAGTTATCTTTGCATATCACCTTACTAGGTATCTGCTATACATCTAAAGTAAAACATTTTCCTGTACCTATTTAATATTATGTCGTAAAACTTATAACAGTACTTCCGTAGCTGCTCTGATTAATTTAGATTATTCACATATTATTGGATACTACGAGAAATGATCTAAAATGAACAATATTTAATGTGAGATAAAGATATGTCCGATGGAGGTTGCTTTTATGTTTATTGATAACGCAAATAAGTAGGCTACAGCCATCATCAGTTTTCTTACGCGTGGTCTGGCTTATGCAGCTCTGTATGTTAAACTATAATGGACCCATGGGAGTTGTATCAGGTTGCACAAAAAATGAAACTAAAAAACGTTCCAGGCCTCGAGGTTACTTAATTATTTGTTTCGGATACATCAGTATTAGGCTGTCAAGTTCATCAATTGTCCTCATATTTTGCGTCTGAAGTTGGATATTGACCACCTTTTTTTAGCAGGCAAGTTTTGATCTTTTAATTCAGATGTTGCAGCTCAATATAAATATCTTAGTTGTTTTCATGTTTGTATTTTTAGTATTTATTAAAAGAATGAGACATAAATAACTACATAAGATGTAAAATTCACGGAAAGATTGGTTACAACTTGCAAAACAGATTCAGGGAATGCAATACTGGTGAACTAAGTTGGAGTAAAATGGGTCAATATGTGCTAAAAGTATAGAATATAGTAAGGTGATTAACGCATCATGTGCAAAGAAACAAGTAAATGATAAAATTGGTAGGGTGGGTTACGGGTCAAAAATCAAAATGGGCACATTATTACTCCAAGCAGAAACAGGACAGCCCAGAGTGGGTTGAGCTGAACACATTTTTTAGGTTTGAATTTTCATAAATAACTGGTGTGTTGTATAATTACAAATTTTGCGGTATTATAACAATAATCTGAATATTTGAAAGAAACAATGTAAAAGATTGTATGCATTAATTATTCACAATTTGTTGTTGTAGCAGCTACTAGCGACGACATACAAAATAGTGGTTATAGCCGTCACAATTTATTGCGTTTTAATGTTCTTTAATCATAGGTTATTCGAACTGATACTCTGACTATTTGCAATTCAAATAAGCCGTTTTCGGGTAGTTGACTTGGTTATGGTTTATGGCAGGTTAGCGTGTGAATGTCTGTTTGCCACTTACTTTGCTACTATTCCAGTTGTTTGCCACAAAATTCACTATTCCAATTGGTGTATTTTAATTGATGGTAATTGATTATGCAGGCACCTTGAAGAGAACAATATCAACCTGCTTGGCATAACCGGTCTAGATCAGCTGGAGCAGTAGTTGAATAGCTTTCTCCAGCAAGTCAAAATCAGGAAGGTTTGTCTTCCTCAGCAGTCTCATAACTTAGTTGCTCGCATTACATAAGATCCAATATATAAAAAGATCGACATTGATGAATACTTTACATCACTAAGACATCCATGAAGAGAAAAAGAGGAAACAGCCATCTCCTTTACTTGCTGAAGCACAAATGCTCAGAGATAGAGCTATGAGTCACTACCAGGCTCGTATCTTATTGGAAACAGCCATAGACTTAATAATAGGAGGAATGGGTTGGGATTTGATAGGAAGACAGTAATAGATAGGAGTGTTGGTGTTACAATAGGAGGGAGGACATCTTCTGCTCTTCTAGAAAGCTTGAAAGTGAAGGAAGTTGAAGGGGATCCACTTTTAGATCCTGATGCTTTGAAATCGTTGATCAGGCTTCTTCGACTAGCACAGGTAATAACTAAGATACTAACAACTGAATTCTTAATTACTTGCTATAAATTATTTGACCATTTTGATGTCTCGCTGTCAGCCCCTTGGGAAAGGCCTTCTGCCGAGACTCTTCTTGAACTTAAGTGCTCATAGTTCTACAAGGGCAGTCCTTGTTTACCTGCTACTTGGCATGATCAAGATGGAGACTGAAGGCTCTGCAGGTGGATTGACGACAGTAAATTCTTAGAGGTTTTATGGGTGTCAGTCTAATGTTGTATATGGCGGATCAAAGCTCTTAAATGATACTGGTTAATGGTTATTAAAATCTGCACTTCATTATGCGTTTGATATTTATTATCTGTTGATGCTGGTGATATAGAATTTCCCATGTACAGGTTTCCCGCCTTTAGTACTGCATCAGGTCCTTGAGATTTTGACTTACTTGGCTACAAATCATTCTTCCGTAGGGTAAATATTGGTCTTTAAGGATCAATGCTAATAGGTTAGTAACTAATTAGGTCAATGATTTCGTATAGGTGTTAGGATGAGAATACACAGTTAATTTAGGTAGTTTTACATATATCAGGTCTCTAGAACCCATATGAGTTAGGTGTAATTTGTTCGAGTGTTGAAATTTTATTTTGAAAATTAATTCGCCTTCTTTAGCAGAGCACAGACCTCTCGAGAGTGGGTTAAGTCATCATCTATTAACTTTCTTAGGAACTTGCTTTCAAGTCTGAAAATAAACATTTCTTTCCCTTAAACCTCACAAGTCACAATGCCTGGCTTTCCTTTCATATGACATCCTCGAACTACCCATATAATAGTCTATATCGGATATCCAAGACTATGAGAGGGTATAGTTAATGATTTATAGTTGATGATGATTGTGAGACTGCGAATGATTATAGGAGGAGAGCGTTACAGAGGAACGCGGCTGAGGCGCAGGTATCGAGTGAGGAAGAGGAGCAGATGTTAAGGAATTTGGAGAAGAAGGAGACTAGGTATATGAGGTTGCAAAGGCGTAAGATTGGGATTGATGATTTCAAGCTTTTAACATTGATTGGTAAAGGTGCTTTCGGAGAGGTATGACCACGTGTTTAATATATCAGAAGGAATCATGATTGTTTATCCTTGTATGTGGATGACCTGTTAGGTTTTTGATACTGATTTCGATTCAAGTGTTGTTTGTGAAGCTAATTGTAACAAAAAAATGTGAAGGTAATTGTAACTAATGCTAAACTTCTCTGTTTATTCATAAGATATATTGGGCCTTAAATGGAACATAGCATTGCAGTATTTAATTTGTAATTTGTTGTTGGCTTGTTCTTATGACTCAGCTATATTGATGTGGACACCACTACTGACAGGCTATAATATGCATACTATATACATAATATGTGTGCATATGTCATCTCTAGTCAGTTGAATTAACAGGGATAATATTTAAGTTCAAGGATCTTAATTAGATCTGCTATCTCTAGTCAGTTGAATCAAGAGATATAGATTACCTCATCCTTACACTAAACCTATATGTTTATCTACATGTGCAACCGATATGTGTTTCTTTAGTTGGAGAAGGTTGTAAGCTGAAACAAATAAGCCCATACAGCCGAAAATAAGCTGAAACAAACGCCACCTGATTTTTTTGGTTTTGGGTGTTTTGTAGGAGAAGGTTGTAAACAGAAACCCGAGTCAAAATTCTAAGTTGAGTTCTCTTGAAACACGACCAATGGCATTGGATGGGCAGGTTAGGGAGGTTGGGTAACAGGAACAAAGGGGTTGAAGTTGGACCAATTTTTTTTATAGTGTTGTTGCTAAAGGAGCTGCTAAACTAGCTTCAATTCTTCCTCTATCAAATATTTGAATTGAACTGCGTAGTAATGTAATTATCATTTGGTTATTTGATATGATGTTCACCTGAAATTTTGAATTCTTTTCAGTTTATTTGGATAGTGGTCCACTTTTCTATCAGTTGGAATGGGGGATTTAGCGCAGGACTGCAGGAGTTTGCAATTGGGTGGTTTTCTTTGAGGTTAGTCCCAATTTGCACTTCATATTATTTGCTTCTAAAAATTTGCATATATTGTCTGTTTTTTCCATTTGCATTCTATATGAAAATTTACAAAAATTATCAGTTAAGACTGATTAATTGACCTTGAAAGTGAAAGTGAGTATAAAAACATCAAACATATATTTTTCAAAGCAACCATGAAGATATTTATGTGTGGCTTCCTTTCCCATAATTTCGTTGACAATACTATATATAAGCATATATTAGAAATGAAGCATTAGAGTTCATTCCACACTATACTTCAGGTAATAAATTGGTGTTTGGGAATACAAAAATTTTCATTATTTATCTGATAAGAAATACAAAGACTAATAATCAAACACTTATTGAGAATATGTTAAGTGATATTTGCTAAACGAGTGAGCCATAAAGTTTGTGCACACGCCTCACTCATATGAACATATCATAAAATCAAACCTTCTATCCCCTACCCTGATTCCTACGGTAACTGATATATGTCTTTGTTTGTCGATTATTATTGATGGCCTAAGAGTCTAAAATTTTCTCAAATATGGATTATCCCTCTGATCCACCTCACATGTGAGTGAGTAGAAATTATCAATAGGACTCTTGGTCATAGAATAGAGAGTTCATATTTAACATGTGGTTCTGAACTTTATAAACTTTTAAGGTGAGTCTGAGTAGACGAGCTAACAAGGTGTTCAACTTCAGGCAATGTCCTGTTTGGGAGATGCCTAGCAGCGCATTGTTGTATGGTTGGGCCGGTATTCATCTTTGCTAGTTCAGTACATTAAAACAATTATATTTCTAACAAATTTATATAAATTTATAACCAGTGGTTTTAATGTATGACACACTTGTCTCATTTAAACCATTGGTTTTAACTGATATTTCTATACCATTGTCAAGGTATTCTTTTATTTATAATCATAATATCTATAAACTAGAATTGAATTTGCAGAGCAAAATCAGAAATAATGAGTAATACTATGTGGCCATTGATAATGTTTTGATATAGTATTTAAGTTTATTAAAGGTATTTTCACATGTGAAAAAAAATCAGATTTTTTATTTAAGTAGCGGATTATTTATTGAATTTCTAGTCTTAGGTTATGGATAAAAAGTGGGCTAGAAAAACCCGGAGCCACCCAACCACAATCTCACATCGCTCTCCCAGTCGAAGGACTTAGCTGAAGCATTCAGGTCTTATGTCACGAAGTTGATGCATATTCATGCATTCAGGACTTAGCTGAAGCATTCAGGTTACAGTTAACTGCTGATGGAGAAAAATTCCAACAATTTCAGGTAAAACTTATTTATTCACGTCTAGTTGATGCATATTCATGTATGATGCATATATTGTTAGGGAGCTATATTATGGTACTTAAACAAGGTTAAATATTTGTAGGATGCATTAGTGAAGAGCAATGAGGTTTTTGAAACATTCAAGCAAGAAATTGAGAAGGTATACGTGTCTTTCTCTGAACTGGGATCAGATATTTGGTTGCTTCATGTTTCTTATTATTGTTGTATGTGTGAACTTAGATGGCAAAATCGATAAAGGAACTCAGAAAGGAAAATACTTTCATAAAGGGTAAAACCGAGAAGTCAGACTATAAGCTCGTATAACTTGTGGAGGAGGTGAGTGCTGATTTTAAGCTATTATAGTTTTATTTTACCTTTTAAAATTTTTGAAAAGCTTCACATATGCAAAAATGAAATATTTGTTATTCCTGTGAGCAGCGCGAACGATTGAAGAAGCAACTGGAGAAAACCAAGAATCAAAAAGAAAAGCTTGAATCATTATGCAGATCACTCCAAGCAGAAAGGAAGCAGACTCCAATTGGGCAAAACAATCCTGATTCGGTCCCTGCAGTTTAGATATAACAACAATCCGAGACACTAGATCATATTTGAGATTTCATTTTCTTAATCCAATTTGTTGTGTTGGTGCTCAGTTTTCGGCTTTTTGTACTAAAATGTCTGTGATCAAACATGTCCGATCATAAATGGTTGAGCCCAAGCATTTTTGCTTTGTAATGAATCTTAAGATATTGGTGTGATCACGAAGTAGCAAGTTTAATCTGTTCATCGTATGTGCTTAGAAGTTCCAATCTTGAGTTTATTTAAGGTTTTTAAGATGAATCTTAAATATACGTCTAGTACCCTTTCAAGATGTGTGAACAATTTCCTCACATGTGAAAATATATGTCTCGTAGCTTTTTAAGATGTGTGAAAAATTTCTTCACATGTGAAAATGTACGATACAAATATTTTCACATGTGAAGAAAAAAAGAATATGATCATGTATAAATGTACGTGTATTTACTAATGAAGAAGTTTTATGTACGATGTATTTAAAAGTGTAGAAATTTATTCACATGTGAAGAAAAAAAATATTCTCATGTATAAATGTAAGTGTATTTAGTTTTGAACAAAGTCTGTTTCACACATGAATTAAAAAAAAAAAAAAGGCTTCATGTGACCAGATACACTGTGCCAAACAACAATGAAGTAGTAAATATGAAAAACAATACAGAGCACAAGCTTTAGGCCTAACCTTAACCCCATGTTGCTATCAAAACAAAATTCAGATGTGCTACAATCTCAATTATCCAGAATTCATGACACCCTAACTACCTTGAGATACCAAGTAGGTGACAGAACACATACATAAAAATATTCCATTCGGAATCCCTTATCAAGTTCAGCACCTTCTGCTATGACTTTTGCTCTTCCTCCGACTTCTGCTGTCATCAGAATCGGATTCTGATTCTGAGTCTGACTCCGACTCCGACTCCGACTCCGACTCAGATGTTTCCTTTTCCTCTGCTCTTCCACCTTCTTCTTTAAGTTCTTACTTATCCTTTTCCTATCTTCCCCAGAATCAGAAGATGAACCGCTTGAATCACTCTTGTCCAAAGAAGAACCCGGACCAGTAACAGATGAAGACCCACTATTAGATTCAAACACAGACGCTTCCTGTCACTACCAGATTCAGATTCCGACCTAGACCTATGCTTCCGTTTGTTATTCTTACCTTTACTACTACCATGTTTCTTCCTAACACTCTTGTCCACTTTCACTTCTTTCTCAATATCAGGATTAAGCAAATCATATGATACCTGACCTCACATTCTCAATATACGGTTTTTAAGCTACTGTGTTCGGGAGGTCGAAAAATGTAGACTCCTTTGTTTTTACACTCGTACATCCAGTGGCCAGGTTGGAAACACTTCTGACAATTGGTGGCCGTAGAATTGAGGTTTTTTGGTCTTTTCTTTCACCAAGTCTCACTTGTTATTCTGTACTCATAAGATACATCTGTCATTTTGCTTCTTTCCTTTCTTGCCATCTGCTTGGGCCTCCTTCTTTTTGACCATAAGCATATACATAAGTTCAGCTTGGGAGCGGTTAAGGCCCTTAGCAGCGTGTTGCAGCCTTGATTCTTTTGGATGCATCATGTGCACCACCTTTTTCTTCTTTACCTGACATGGTCTTTGTCTACTGACCCGCAAATAAATCAAGAACAAGATAACAATACCAGATCCTGAAACAATCAAGGTACCCTGATCAGTAATACACAGACGTGGTAAAATAAAGGGCATCACATAGGTTTTAACAGGGGGGTAAATTTATAGCACGAGTGAAAACATGTCGGATAGGTTGGGCCAGTAAACTCTTCTACCACGTATGATTATAAGGCTTATAATTATAAAGACTATGGGACCGTTCATTTAAAGAAAATAAACCTAGTTTTGCATCTCTAACGTTGTAGGAAACTAAAGGGTATGTTTATCTTCAGAGAAGTGTTGCAACAACCAACAGCCTTGGGTTGTTTGTGTCGTGACCTGAGCAAAAAATGAACACCCGTGATGGGGTGGGCTGCAATAGCAAAAACAAACACCCTATGGGTGTTTTACCACTTCTAGTTGCAGTTCAATATTTTTTTGGTGATATCGTTTACAGGCTTAGATGTTCTAGCAGGCTGAGTAATTTAATGGTTATTTCAATCCAAAAGTTCAGTTTAATAATAAAAAAAATCGCTAATCTCAATATTCTTCACAAGTGCAGATACTTTTAATATACTTAAATAATCAAAAAAATCGCTAATCTAAATATTCTTCACAAGTGCAGATACTTTTAATATACTTAAATAATCAAAAAAATCACCAATCTCAATATTCTTCACAAGTGCAGATACTTTTAATGTACTTAAATAATCAAAAAAATCGCTAATCTCAATATTCTTCACAAGTGCATATACTTTTAATATACTTAAATAATCAAAAAAATCGCTAATCTCAAATTTCTTCACAAGTGCAGATACTTTTAATATACTTAAATAATCAAAAAAATCGTTAATCTCAATATTCTTCACAAGTGCAGATACTTTTAATATACTTAAATAATCAAAAAAATCGTTAATCTCAATATTCTTCACAAGTGCAGATACTTTTAATATACTTAAATAATCAAAAAAATCGCTAATCTCAATATTCTTCACAAGTGCAGATACTTTTAATATACTTAAATAATCAAAAAAATCGCTAATCTCAATATTCTTCACAAGTGCAGATACTTTTAATATACTTACATAATAAAAAAAAAAAACGCTAATCTCAATATTCTAAAATAATCAAAAAAAAATCGCTAATCTCAATATTCTTCACAAGTGCAGATACTTTTAATATACTTACATAATCAAAAAATTTGCTAATCTCAATATTCAAACAACTTGAAACTGCCAGATATTGATTTCAAATCAATTGTTTTTTAAACATCAGATGCAAGCTTGGATTCTATAAGTGTAGGTTGTTTACAAAGCTTTTCTGAAAATAGCCAACCAACACATCCTTAAAATTCCTATTTTCTCTTCTTACTATCCTTAGTCCATGGAAATTTTTCCTATTTATCAAGGGTCAAGGGCAGCTAATGGCAATAGGTGCAAAGCTTCTCAAGTAGCAAAATCTAGCTTATGGTCCCAAAATATCAGCTACTACTTATATGTCAAAACAAAGCCTAAGACTTTTCACTCGCGAATATACTCGTACTACAAATAAATAATCAAAAAATCTACTAATGGCATCAAAACTTCATTCCTTGCTAATACTTTTCACTCGCGAAGATACTCTTACTACATATAAATAATAAAAAAATCTGCTAATAACATCAAAACTTCATTTCTTGCTAATACTTAATGAGATTGTGACTTAGGTCAAGATTAACTTAAAGTCAGGTCAAATGGATGGAACAGATAAAAAAGGTTGAGAGTCATCAAAGTGTGTTCAAATGCAAACAAGCTGCTAAATCGCTTTATTCAAAATGTTGAACGATTTTGGTAAAAATATAGTTTTTGTAATCATTAGCACATACAGTATTCAAATTTTTTAAGAAAACTGCACATAAAGAAGTTAGTGTTTTGACCCACATAGAGAATTTCCTCTACTGACCTGTAACACAACCCATTTGACCCACCAATTTTGCCACCTTCATTCATCCCGGAGTCTCATAGCTTGAATACAATGAGAATTCGTAACGTACCTCATGACTGAAACGGAAAAAGTTTTTCCACTGATCCATGTTTATCACCTTATACTCTTTCTGAATCTGAACACATACATACACCTCCAAAGTGATTAATAAACTAATCATGCTTCCATTTAACAAAAGTTAGACAAAAAATTAGCCACAAACCTTCAAGTATTCTGAGATAGAATCAACTTGCTGACGAAATTTAGGCCCTAGAACAAGATCGAGAAACAAGCAAACACTCTCAAGATCTAAGGTCTTCTGTTTATCTTCCGAAATACATAAAACGTACATATACATCGTAAGGACTCTTGGGAGTTTTTGAAGGTATGTAAAATTTTCAAGAAAGAAAATCATCTTCTAATATAGAAAACATGAGTTTAACCAGTCAAGCAGTAACTAAACGCAAAGCATAGAAATCCAGCAAATTTTCTGGCTTAGACACCTGCTCAATGACATGGGAACTGTTAGTTACTAATGTAATTGAATTATTTCTGCATGCATTTACAATGGCGAACATGAGAGAAATACCTCTTTCTGCAACTCCGTGAATTTACTTTTAAGTTTTCTAACAGTGTCAGCATGCAATGCTTTTATGCCTGTTCGCCACTTATCCTGATATGACAAGGATCAACTATCGAGGTGTGTATAATTGGTGATATGCGATAACTACTTTATCTACCATACACTTGTACCAGATCAGTTAAGGTGTGACTATTTTATCAGTGTAAAGACAAAAAAAACTCTTTAGGTCACATAATCTTACATCGTGGGTCAAAAGCTTAAAATCGACTTTAATAAGTGTAACCTAAAAAATCTTAATAACGAAAACTCATTAAGTTGTCAATGAAGACTTACATGGACCAGCTATTATACCATTAGGTCATTAGTTTAATAGTGATAAGTTTCTGATCATATTTGAACATTAGTTAAAGAGCTTCAAATAATGGACAAAAACTAAGTGAAGGCGGATCCACCCAACCTGATCTGTACTCATTGCCCAATCCATGTAATATGCTAAGCAAAATTTATTAATAAAACCACGATAGATATATATAAGAGGACAAGTTGACAACAACTGATAATAATATAATTAATGACATTCCCATAGTACAACAAGCAACGAGAATGATGTATAATTGTATACTTTCAAGGCCGTCTAACCTGCAACTAACAGAAAAATCATAAAATTTAACTCAACAAAACACACCTGTGGCATACCTGTGTAAAGTATCCCTGTGTTTTAGCATTCATTTTCCTGCAACATTTTGTCTGTCAGTACTTATACATGTGAATTGCCTTAGAGATTCAAATCATTCAGCTTAGTTAAACGCAACAGATAACATACCAAGCAAGCATCAAGATTCTTAACAAACTCCCTACGTTCAAAACTAAAAGCAGATATTTCAATTATATATGTCCTAAGAAAGACGACATGTTTTTGCTAGGTTTCAATGCAAGGGGAACGAGAGATAGTAACTGCCAATTGCCAAAGAATATATTGATAGCCTTGACACCGGTTGACAAGTTTTCTTTATTTTCTCAACATCAAGAGGGAGTCAAACACATCATCGACATTACCTCTATGATTTACTAACAATACCGAGGGGACGAGAAATATGTAAAACATCACAGCTCACTATCATTGATAAGTGGTGAGCAATTAGTTTTCAGGAGGAAAATTCTTCCATGGTATTGAAGCAGAGGAACCCTGCTCCTTAATGATGAATTGCGCATGCTTTATAGATCACATATGTAAAATCATAATATTATGGTTACAACATACAATGAGTTTAAATATATTGACACCTACATCTACCTAAATGTTACAAGTATATACTCAAAAGGTAAGATATCCACATAATGAAAGCATGAAGCATGCTCAAAAGATTTCATCAAGTGATTTGGTTTCTTGACAATGAATCAAGATTTCTGCAAGTCAGGAATTCATATTACGCTATTTTACTAGACACGGATGAGACCAAAAAAAAAAAAAAAAAAAAAAACACAATACAAATTTGTAATTCCACTTACTGTCATTTGATTTTGAAGTTATGTGAACTGACGAGTTTTTAAAGGAAGGTGTTTCATGTGAATAACTAATCTTTGCTAACATCTCCATGCTTCTACTCCCCAAGGCTGACATTGGGTATTCCCCGAGTGGTAATCCATATCGTCACTCTTACTCTCTAAATAACTGTCACTTTCACCTGTGGGCGTCCTCGTTGCTCTCTTCACCTCGCCCTCATTGCAGAATTTGCAGCTCATTTCTTTGCTTGAATGTAGTGATTTTCACAAGCTATTTTGTCTGGCATAGACATTGTGTGGCATCTCCACTGTTTACCGTCTGATCTTTTACAATGTAAATCATCACGAATTCCATTACTACACGGCCAGAGACAGGGGTTGATACTACAGAACTGACACAAAATATGTTACACTAAACCATCCACCTAGGTCAACCTGCATTAAAGCAACGCATAGATATCATAAGCAACAGGGCAAAGATAACTAAATGGACTTAGGCTAACATTAGGAACATAAGCTAACATCAAGAGTTACGTTATCATAAGGAACATAAGCTAACATCAGGGTAACAAAAACAAGGATTTTGTGGAAACACAGCATAAACTTATGTCAGCACGCAACAAGTATTCACATACTTAATTAATTCCAATAATCCGCTAGTGAGCCAGTAGCATAACGTCAAGAAAACTAAACAATGGGGATCGTGTATCTAAAATCTCTTTTACACCAAACAGAAAACACCTTTCTTGGTACAAAATAAAGTATATACCTTCAATTGGAAAAATGCTCAACCAAATGTTAGGACACTTTGAAAAGGCTGCTATCAAACAAGCTATAGTCCCTTGCTTACCACATGTAGGACATGGCTTGAACCTCACATGCTATTTAAATTCACATGTGCAGAAAAAACTTTACATATCACCAAAAACCTAATATGCATTCACAAAACTCCAGCAAAGAAAAGAGACAGTTTCATCTATATGCACTTGTGACAAGAGCTATACATTTTATCGAACATTGGCTTGAACCTCACACGCTAGTTAAATGCACATGTGCAGAAAAAACTATAGATTTCATCAAAACCTAATATGCATTCACAATTCACGTGTGACAAGAGCTATAAATTTCATTGAACATTGGCTTGAACCTCACACGCTGTTTTTATTCACATGTGCAGAAAAAACAACACATTTCATCAAAAACCTAATATGCTTATACGCATTCACAAACCAGCAGCAAAGAAAAGAGAAACCTTCATCCATATTCACGTGTGACAAGAGCTATTCATTTCATCGATCATTGGCTTGAACCTCGCACGCTATTTTTATTCACATGTGCAGAAAAAACTATACATTTCATCAAAAAACCTAATATGCATTCACAAAACAACCCGACCAGAATAGTGTTATTTCTTCACATGTGCAATATTGGTTCGGACATTTCATCAAACAGTTGGTAGGCATTATTAACTAAATGAAAAAATATTACAAGCAATCTTCGAATTAAACAGCGATTACTAACATGTGAATAATAAAAGTGTAAGAATTTAACCTTTTAAAGAGCCAATTTTAAGCTTATAACCTCCAAATTACGAAACCTGACAACTATAAGCTCAAGGTGATGATCGAGATCAATGACAGAAAGGTGTTGCTATGGTGGCGATTGGACCTCTAATGGTGGTTTTGTTGTTGTGGTCGGAGGAGATTGGAGGCGGTACTGGTTGGTGTGTGTGTTAGTGTGTGTTTTGTTTATGGAGAGAGAAGTGGGGATATTTTTAGCTGGGTTGGAAGCAAATGAGAATAATTCAGTTAGACCCCTGTGATTTTGGGGCAAAATTAACAAAAATGCCATTCCGCCCAAAGTGATCTTAAGATGAAATTGATTTGATCCAATGGTCAAGATGTCTTCTCGCGTTCTCACAAAAAAAGCCCTTCTCATTTGAACGCTTGTCTATATATATATATATATATATATATATATATATATATATATATATATATATATATATATATATATATCTTAAACCACAGGGGCTAAAGACGTACAATTTTATGAAATAGGAATATCGTTTGTAAATAAAAACATAAACATTTATAAATTAAAAACGGTATCCTTTTATTCTTAAAACTAAAAACGCCAACTTTTTTTTTAATATAAAATTAAAAATTAAAATTTTTATTCATAAATTAAAAACATTACAAATATAAAACGTAAACATACGAAATAAAAAGTTTAGTTATGTTTACGTTTTTATTTCGTACGTTTCAAACCGAGGGCTAGTTGTGTCTAGTTCTATAAAAAGCTTATAAAAAGTTTATGAATGTTTATATTTTTTTATTTCGTACCTTTACGTTTTATATTTCATATGTAATGTTGTTAATTTTTGAATAAAATTTTTTGGTTTATATATAAAAAAAATGTTGTCATTTTTTGTTTTATGAATAAAAAGAATACCGTTTTTAGTTTATAAATTTTATGTTTTTATTTCTAAACGATATTTTATAGAATTTTGTACGTCTTTGGCTCATGTGGTTTAAGAGTGTGTACTGAAAGTTTTTTTTTTTTTTTTTTTTTTTTTTTTTTTTTTTTTTTTTTAAATATATTTATATCAAGCTTCAACATTTTTTTTATAAAATCACACGTACGTAAAAAACATGTCAATATTAGGATTGTTTTTTTTCTTCGTAATTTAGAGCTCTTCACAACGAAATTTTTTCATTAATGAATTCGATAGATATTTACTAAATATTTGACGAATAAAGTTTGTTATATAAAAAAATTGTAATTATCAAAAAGTTAAAGGGTGGTTTTTGTAAGTTTTGTAATTTTCACCATGAAAGAAAGTCAAGACACAATTGGTCAAGTAGATAGGGAATATTTATTACTAACAAAAAATGGTGTCGTGTATGGTCGGGTACAAAAATACGCGACATACATTAAATTTGCTTTTCTATCAATAACAACCGTACACGTTGAGGTCGAGTATGTCGTGAAACTCTCCTTCCAGGTGAAACTGCAAAGTCAGCAGAGATACCCGAAATAGGATGTCCTGGACAACAATTAAGTCAGTTATGAGGGTGAACACATGTTTTGCAACATCGTAGAGAAAACATTTACTGCTATTTTTAGGAGTGTTTGGGTTTGCTGCGAAACTCTACTTCAAAGGGTGACTGGGCTGCTGGAAAATACATTTTTTAAAAAGGGTTTTGGGGGATGGATGTTGCTGTATTTATGGGTGTTTGGATCTTTTGCAATACTAGATTATGCAGTATATTCCAATTGAATGTTTTGGTGCATTCAACAAAGCCACTACTGAAAACAAGACGCTGCAGTCAAATGACAAGCATCTGATGCGAAAAGAGGCAGTAGAAGAGGAAAAGGAGGAGGGAGACCAACCAAAAAATGTCGTGCAAATGTTGGTTCAAATGCTGAGCGAAAACGTAAAGGAGGGAAAAAAAATAAACTAATGATTTTGAGGTTTCGGATACCCAGTTAGAGTAAGTATACAATAAATTTACAATGGATAGAATTGACGATGACGACTCGGATGAGGATGGATGTGTTGCTGCAATGGGAGCGCAAGTTCAATTAAATCAGGTTTATTCGAACAATTTCGGGGTATAATCATTTGTACGTGATAAATGTTGTAGGACATGTTGTGACTTTGCAGTTTCTAGGATGGTATGTTAGATGTAAAGTGGGTAATTTTTTGGTGATACTGTCTATTTTGCAAGACCAAAGTGTTTTTGTATATGATTTATGGCTTTATTTATATTTCGGTTCGTTCGTGTCTTTTTAGGCATCAGTTAAGGTATTATTTCTATATATTTTATATGCATGTCTTATCGTATGTGTTATAGATCTATGTATATAGAACTTAGACCAATCGGCAGGGAGGTGATATCTTCACCAAATGGGCCCACTTCACGCGCAAAGGTCCTTGCCCACCACCTTGGTCCACACGCGATGCACACAAAACGAAACAATATTAGGTGATGGTTTCACTAATTGACAAAGCTGAAAAAACGGGACCCACGATGTCATTTTGCAATATATACGTTTTATTACCGTTGGGACTAAAAAAAATTCATATCACCCCACCTTATCTTTTATATAAATACCCACAAACCTCAATTTATTTACTTCATCCTTTTATAAAAATGTCACAAGAAAACACTCCCCGAAACAACAATCGTACCCAACGAAGAAATAATCAATGCAATCCCCCGACACCCGAAGGAACCTTCAATCTAAGAAATACCCCCCCCCCCCCCCCCCGCGCCAAACCCACAACTCAACTTACGACCACAATTATTATATTATAACCAACCCTACCCAAACCTACCATACCGTAATCCATACCCACAACAACCATTGTTTAACCAATTCTCATCGCAACACCAACAACACGCTTTTAACCAATTCGGGGGTCAACATAACTCGTACCTGTTTGATATTTCACAAACCCAATATAGTGGTTCATCATCACAACCTCATATCCAACAACCCATGTCTCTCGTTTCTCATTCCAAAATGAGGATTTGTACTCACCTCAATTTGATGAGGGTTATTATCAAAACACTAAACGTGATGAATCTTCCATTTCTCCCACAGCCCCACCATCACCACCACCGGTTCCAGCGAAGACAAGAAGACGCCAAAAGAGGCCACAGCCCGCTCAAACTGATGAGCCAATAAGGAACATTCTATGGACCCAAGAAGAAGAAATTGCGTTGTGTAAAGCTTGGGTTGCAGTATCCGAAGATCCTGCTAAAGGTAACGCGAGGAAGTCGGGAGGATTTTGGTCTGACGTACAGGCGTACCTAGCGAGCAAAACAAATTCGGATCGACGAGGGTACGATATGGTTCTTGGGAAATGGAAGACGGTGCGGCCGAAGGTGGCTCGTTTTTGTGGAGTGTACAATAATCTCATGCGTATGCAGCCTATGAGTGGAGCCGGAGATGAAGATTAATACAATAAGGCAACTCTAAACTATGAAGCTGAATACGGAGTAAAGTTCACACTGAGACATTGTTGGGAGCAGTTAAGGAAATGTGAGAAATGGAATGACATTGAAGTTAAACGTTTTTTTATCAAAGGAAGCAAATGAAAGGTCCAAGAGATACAAGTCATCTGGGTCTAGTTCGTTCTGCCCAGAGAGTGGAGGAGAAAGTATAAACCTGAATGATGATGCCGATGGAGATGACGAGGAAAATGATGTGCAAGAAATTCCACGACTAATGGGCAGGGACAAAGCGAAAGCTTTGAAGAAAAAAGGTGTGAATAAGTCGGCAACTACAAATGACGAGGCGTTGGCTAAAATGATGATATCGAAGATGGCACAGCAAGTCGAACGTGACAATGAATTGAAGAGGAAAGAACGGGCTAAATGGATGGAGGTAAAAAGGAAAGAAGCGGAAGTGCAAGAATATAAGTCAAAGCAAAAAGACTTAATGTTCTATTTTCGGCCATACGAACATTTGATTGGGGAGGCACGCAAAGCCGTTGACGATGTTAGAGCTGGGATAAAAGCGAAGTGGGATTTCAACTTTTAGTTTAAATTTCGAAGTTTATGTAATGTTTTACTTTCGTATGTTTGCGTCTTTAATAATCGTAGTTTATGTATTGTTTTAACATTCCCGGTTTACGTACTATGATTAATATTTGAATTTTATGTAACGTTTTAATTTCGTACGTTGTGTTTTTAAGTTTGAAGTTTACATTTTTAAATTTTTACGTTTACGTTTTAATTGTGTAAGTATTAAAAAAATGAGAGTTAAGGTGAAGATGGGTAACCTTGCCCACTAAAAGGTGAAGAGTGGTGAAGGGAAGTAAGAGGAGAGATAAAGCTGACGTGGCGCTAATGCGTATGGTGAAGATGTAGTGACCTTGCCTAGTAGCCTTAAACTATGTTTATCAATGGATTGTCAACCCAATCGGTTAGGTGTACATACAAAAATAATAATATTTTAATAAAACCCTTCATCTTTCATCAACCAAGGTCACATGACAATTTAGGTTGGCAACCTCCAATCTGCTAAATGATAACCAGTGAATGGCTATTTGTTTTCTTTTATTTCTTTTTATACTTATTATTTTATAAAAAAATAGATTGGTTGTATGTATTGATTGAGTTGTGTTGTTGATAAATGGTAAAAAAAATATAGTTTGGTTGTATGTATAGGTGAAGGAGTAAGAAAATAATATTTTAATGAAAGATAGAATGAAGATAGTCAATGTTTCTATATTCAAAAAGTTAAAATAATAATAATAATAATAATAATAATAATAATAATAATAATAAATCCAAGAGTATAAACAAAAAATATCATATTTAAATTATCAAATATTTACTCACGTAGTTTCAAAGGCTCGTGCGGCTATATTATTAGAACATTGATTGTGGGCTTTTGATTTTGTAGAAGGAAAATGATATGCATGACTAAAATTTATATCTAAATGCATGTCTAACTTTAAGATCGTGACATGTGTCAAAATCAAAAGTGAAAATTATGAGAGAGAAAATGCATGTTCCATGTGTCACATGATAAATGCTTTAGGCATGAGTTTAGGCATATGAATTAGGTCTCTCTATCACTACTCTGTGTAGAAATGCAAAAAAGATAAAGATGTTCAACTGAAGTTTTCGAATAAATTCCCTTGCTTATACTATAAAAAAAATATATTAACATCAATAGACTAATGATCAAATGAAAAGAAAATTTAAAATTAGAAGGATGAGAAATAATTATAACTACATATTTGAGATGCATCGACTTGAATTAGATACATCCCTAGTCTTTTAGATGCACCATAATATATTTTCTAGCAAAAAATTAGATGCATTTCATCAAGTTAGACGAATCCTATACATTTTTCGTCCTCTGCAGGTCAAATTTGTTGTTAGTACTACTTTGCATCGTTTTCACTTCAAAATCACTTTCGAAACTAATTGGGATGCATCTAAATGAATAGAGATGCATCTAAATCAAGTCGATGCATCTCAAATGTGTGGTTATAATTATTTCTCATCCTTCTCATTTTAAGTTTTTTTCTCACTGGATCCTTACCCAACATCAACATATTAGTTATCATTTAAAAGTATAAAAATACATGAACTAATATTATATATTATAAAATGGCACTGTCACAATGCAACAAATACAAAAATTAATTCAGAACGAATATTAGACTTAAATTGGCTCCGTCGCAATGCGTGATTGCCAATGATAAACATATCTAACATCTATATGATTACGTTAATATCAAATTAACTCAATAATAGACAAGTCTTATAGCCATTTTACCCATCTCACTTATTTAATTTGACACATGTTTGTTTCAATCGTTTAGTTTAGTTAGGCATATCTTTAAACGCGACAAGTATCATCTTCTCAAAATTAAACAAATACCAAAATAAAATAAATAAAAAGTCGGCAAGCACCACCATACTAGTCATTAAAAAACAAACCATAGAAAAACAGAAACCAACCACACACGTGTCGGTGCATAAGCTGAGTTGGACCAGTAAAACACATATAACAGATCGCATGCCTTAAAACCACTCTCGTCCACAAATTTCATAAAGATACCAAATTTCATACACCTTCTCTCTCTTCACACTAGTCTTTCTTTTGATCTCACTCCACACGTGTCACCCCTTCCTTACAACTAACTTTTCCCCTAATTTTATTTTTTTTAACAATCTCTCTCTCACACACAGTAAACACACACACAGAGTTGAAGTATTGGTTGATTGATTGTTGCGAGATTTACGGTTATTGAAATTAGGGTTTAATTGAAGCTGTACGGTTGAATTTGACGGTGAACTAGGGTTTTACAGGTAGATCTTACTTTTAAGCTGTGATTTATTGTTTAGCGGGTGTTTGTTTCGGCTTATTTGGTTTTGGGCTTATGTTTCATAAGCTCGCTTTTTGTGGCTTATCTTGAAACTTTTTGGCTTTTATATAAGCTTTATAAGAAATATTTCGAAATAAGCACTTATTTTACCCCATATTAAGTAGATCAGTAGAAACAGTTTGCCTATGGAACTGCGGTAGTATGTGTGTAGTAGATATTAAGGGGTGTTAGTTTCGGATTATATAGCCGGCTTACGTTTTGTGGCTTATTTTGAAACTTTTCGGCGTATATAAGTTTATTATGTCATATAAAGCTTATATAAGCCGAGAAGTTTCAAAATAAGCTGCAAAAAGTGAGCTTATGAAACATTAGCCCAAAACCAAATAAGCCGTAAGCATGCTATATAAGCTGAAACAAACACCCATTAAAGTTGCGTTTAGTTGGAAGAAAACAGCTATGTTTTCCACATAACAGAAATCTCGTTCAAATCGCTTTATTTCAAAAAAAAATTCCGCAAACCAAAAGTTTGCTATTTCCCGATTAACAAGGGAAATTACAAAACACATTTTTGTTGTGTACTTGTTTTCCTTTGTAATCCAAACCCCCTTCCCTTCTTCAAAATAGAAAATACAAACATCAACTGAACGGTTAAATTTCCCCTCCAAATTTCTACAAAATTTGAGACAGAAAACTAGAGAATTTGTTCTCCAACTAAACGCACCCAAAGTCTCTTTTTATGCGAACAAGTGAAAAATTGTTGAAATGATCTTTAATCGTATTCATTGTTCTTTAGCTAATCTACTCAGCATATGATTGGTTTAATGTAACGCAATGTTAATCTTGTTATCGAGGTCTGATGTTATTATTTTTTTGTTTTCTTTTGGTGATTTGTTTAACTGAGGTAAAGGGAGGCTTTTTGTTGTTTCGTATAATTATCCTGTTGGTGAATTATGAGGGTGAATATCGACGTCGGCTGATAGAAGATTTTGAAGGAATGTCAGACTTGTCTATGTATGAGGTAGGACCTTATGATTGTGTCACTAGCTTTGTGTTATTATAGTTCCTTCCATCATGATAGTGGAAATGTTTGTTTTTGGGTGGTACTTAGAATACCACAACTGTTTATTTTGGTCCTGTTGGTTAAGTTTTCCATGAAGCGTGATAAGGATCTGAAAAGCACTGAAATTGATTACTTGCACATGTGAAATGACACTTAGTTTTCTCTCCTGGTTTTGTATAACTTTTTTTTCAACCCTTCTTCTGTATCAATGGGTATTTTTTATTCTCAAGTTTTCATCTTTAGATAAAAGCGACATAAATGAAACCATATATAATATTTCGTTGTATGCAGCCTAATCACTAGCTGAACAGACCTTTTGGTTATATGTCATGTATCAAATCTAATATTTCGTTGTATGCAGCCTAATCACTAGCTGAACAGACCTTTTGGTTATATGTCATGTATCAAATCTAATACTTCGTTGTATGCAGCCTAATCACTAGCTGAACAGCCCATTTGGTCAAACCATGATTTCATTATTCGCAAGTAAAAACCACTTAAACAATAGTATAAGATTAGCAAGTTGCTTGTTTTATTGGAGATTTCATGTTAGCTTCTTGAATATGTGATGCATACAATTAAGGGGAGTTGATGCATTGTTATGTGAGCTTTTAAGCGCATTCTATTTTTGGATAACCAAAGTGAAGTGTTCACAAATTCTTAATAGTAAGATTGGGCTGTTCCTGTATAATAACAAAGCCTAGGAAGCTGTTGGTCATTTACTCATTTTATGCACTTGAGATGCGAAAGAATTCATATATAGACATATAAAGGAATTGGATTTTGAATGAACTGGTCACTTGGCACGCTAGGAGAGCTATGATTGACTCCTATGTGCTACATTATAGCAAGAATTGTTAGTCCCTTAATATACCCGCAACTTTGAAGCTTTGATGATTACTAGGCTACTAGCTGAAGTTTATTGGTTGTCTTTGGCATATTCACTGGAATTAATTACCAAACTCTTATTGCAGTGTATATAAATATTAGAAGATTTTTTAAAACTGCAGTTAGCTAATATTTTGACCGGTTTGCAGCTCGATGATATTATATGGGATGACTTCGATCGAGGTGAAGACCATATAGTACCACACCCAACTAACACGCGGTCTAGTAGAAGTTCATTTGAAGGAGACAGCTGTAAGAAACCTCGGCGTGAAACAACACCTGTATTGAGTAACACCAACAACCCCGATGCTTCCGATAGTATTTGTCAAGGCAATGCAGAACGAGACTCCAAGCCATTCGATAAGAAAAATAACATGATGGAGAAGGATTCACTGTCTAATGCACCACCGGGTGTAGTCAATGCATCATGTGATGCTGAGACAGTGAAAGACATGACTAATTTGGCATCTGATGACACCAGAATATCAAGTAGTTACTTCGAAAGTAGCCATGACACCTCCGATGGTAAATTCAGTGTGGATGACCAAGTTCTCAGTGGCACATCAGCTGCAGGTGATAACCCATACAATTACCCACTGACACACATTCCCGAAGCAGGAGATATGTGTTTTGTTGACAATAATTGCCAGGGCAAGGCATCAGGCGATCTTATATATTATGGCTGGCCTGATATTGGGAACTTCGAGGAAGTGGACAAGATGTTAAGGTAGATCTTAGTTTCAAAAGTAAAAGTAACATGTTATCCCTTTTTTCCATTATTGTGAACTACACAGTACCTTACATATGCTTTATCATCTATATGCAGAAGTTGTGATTCATCATTTGGACTAGGTGTCACTAACAATGATGATGAACTTGGCTGGTTTACATCAGATCAAGTTGAGGGTACCGAAGAAGTATTAAAGATGGATTTTAAATTCCCATGTCCTGAGCCAAGTGGTTTGAAAAATATATTACCCGATAATGATTCTCCAGAATCAAATAATCAGAGGTCTAGCTGCATCTCTGAAAGCAAAGATGAGTATCATATAGAAAATCAGGTTGGTCGAGTTTCATTTGTGACAGCAAGCTCAACAAGCTTTCACTTTCACCAATTAAACGTCCTTATGGTTGCGTTACTCTAGCCGTTATTACTGATTATCAATTCATTCTTTTTTCTTTGTGTAGTGTCATTTTGTTTATGCATTAAATGACAGTGGGTTATGCTTTTAAATGTCCAGCTCGCCTTAAAAATTATGTCTTAAATATGTAATTGTGGTATAATTGACAGATCAATATGCATAAAAAGCAGTTGAAGCATCCGAATCAGACGGATGGAAAAAAAGTAGTTGAAGGCATTGGAAATGATGGCTCCTTTTATCAAATCAGTGGCTTGACAAGCAATGACAGCCCGCTTTCTTCAAACAATAGATCTGATCAAATGTTTACCTCTGTAGGCAACCAGAAGCAGTATAGAAACTTAGAATCTGATTATTTTGGTCACATGCAGAGCAATGTATCTTATCTACCTCCAGATTATCCATATCAAACTAAATCTGTCCCAATGCTGTCTAGCATCAAATCTGAGCATCAGGGTCTCAAGTCTGCTTCCCCAAAGGGATCATCTTATGCATCTAACCAGGGGTATTCAATGGAGAGTTCTGGTGATCCTTCATTTATTGGAAGCCCCAGAAAGATGGGTACGATGTTTCAGTCATCAAAAGGTAACTTTGCTTCTGCTGATAAGCAAGCCCATCCATTGGCTGACGAACTTGAAAGTCAAAGTGATATTGAAGGAGTTCAGAAGAGAGCAGATATATGCTCATTAAATGCACCAGAAAGCTCCTCCAAATGTCCGGAGTTGGATGAGATCTCACTTGAAGCAACTAGTTTCCGCCAGCTAAGACAGGTTACGGAACAGGTATGCTTGTTTTGCTGGATTTTATGAAAAATGTAGCTCTTTATGTGTGTGTCCCTCTACTATAACAGTATCACTATGTATGATGTTCAAAACTGTCACCTGCTTGAATATGTAAGATATGTTACATCCTTAGATATTCTTGTTACACCGACTGTTCTAAAGGCCTAAACTTAAGAGTTGGTGTGTTGTATATATGACTGTATGACATGTGTAGATCCTATACTTAGTGCCCCAATGCCCTATCCTGGTTGAATTCCATATGCTCTTTGCAAATGACCAAGTATAACCCACTGTGTATTTCGAATGTCCTTTGGTGGTGCATGTCGGTAGGCTTGTTAGGCATTCGCCCCTAAATGCCCTCGATGTAGAGAAAATATCAAAATATATGGCGTGTTGAAGCTTGTAGTACAACAGTTGACTTATTATTGTTATTTTGATACTCTGGTCAACTGAAAAGGAGGCCTAGCCGGCTACTAGAGTCATTTGTTGCTGTAACCTTTATTGTCCCTATTTTTCCTTCTTCCTTTGCTGGTGTTGTGGTAATGGCTGTTTTGATATAACAATTAAGATATCTGGATGTAGAATTGGAGAAGAAGTAGATGTGGTTTTGGCATTCGGCCCCTATAAATTTCTGTTGAGGCCATTATACTTGGTTTGGATTCTTAGGACTCAAGGATGATTTATGAGTGGAGGATAAGTACTTTGGTGTTAATCCGCAAGAAAAGAATGTGGTCTACGAAACTTACACATGAAGCCATGTGAATGGTTAATACAGATGGTTTTAAGACAGAAAATGGTGAATTAATGGTGTTTTAATGCTATGAAGGACAACAAATGATATATTCATGACTACTCAACTTACATAAAGATATATTGACACCAAAGTGATGGATTGTTATAAGCCTCTCCTTTATTTTGACATGTTCATAGAAAGCCATAGCTCTTGTCTGTGTTGGTTCATAATAGGTATCTTTCAGTTATAATCTTACGAAAGCATTGTGCTGATATGAATTAATAAACGCGAGGTTGATGCAGTGGTGGCTTGCAAAGGTTGGGCTCAAGTGAGATTGAAATGTCCCAATCAAGCTGACTAATAAAAAAATTAGGAACTGGTGAGACCTATAATATGTAGTCAGCATATTGGCCTACCAAGAGACATGTACAACACAGTTGATGTGCATTATTAAAGTGAGTATAATGCCCATTAGATTAAGATCTATTCATTGCAACGGAATGTGAATGAAGTTTCAACACCTTGGATGCAAGGTAGCATACTCATCAGTCGTTATGAGCTGCCAAGTTATTATAGTGGGAAAACGATTTGAAGACAGTGCAAACTAATAAGGAACTTAAGGTACTAAAGTACTAAGAAACTCTCTCTCATTAGGATAGTGGCATTTAGAAAAAAGGACACTATGTTATCCAAGAGGGAAACACTGAATATATGGAATGCACATTACTCTAGCCCTATCTATACGGACCTTAGTCCTTAGCATAAGGAGTATCTAATAGCAATCACTCAAATGAGCTATGTTCAGAATATTGTTTATACAAGCAGCGAAGCAGGTGTTATAGAACCCAGAGATGTGTTCATGCGTGTGAAGTAGGGATCGAGTTACATTAACAACACAATGATTGTGTGCATTAAAGGAAAGCCAACAAAGTAAGACGAAATGCAGTTCATAGAGTTTATCTGTTTATAGCAGACACATTGCTAAGAGGCGCTGAAGTAAATCGACCATGTACAGACATTGAAGCTCAAGGGAAATAAAAAAAAAAATCTAGTTCAATTAGTCTACTGGTGTGACCTTATATGCAACAAGAATGATGGTATGAAGCGGCAGGACATAACATACTGGTATGCATACAGCAGAACTAATATATGGGGCTAAAAACTTTACACTTACTCTTATGGAATGAGAGATTGATGGTCTCCACACGTGATGTGCATCTAAATGCCCCAAGTAAATTACTCTTAAGGAATGAGAGATTGAAATAGTAGAAAGCTTTAGCGAATATCAACTCTACATTTTGATTTGATCGAAATAGTTATGGCCATTCAGTTGCAGCTTCTCCCAATATTTTATGATGTTACCACTTACATAATTTGTGATAGATAAAACAGAAGAAAAGAGAAAAACATAAGGAGTTACCATTTGGCAAATAGTTATTCTGGAAAGTCAGAGGAGACATGGAGCAACTAGTGAAAGGCTATTGGCTCCCAGATTTGTGGTTATTGCCGCCTTTTACTGCTTGTTGGGGATCAGCTTACTAATAGCATTTGATTGCTGTATTTGTTCTGAACATGTCTAGAATACCGAAGCAAATGACGTATATCTCTTTGAACTATCAGTAATATATGCACACTTCGTACCCTATTAAAGCTGGATTATAAGCCAAGAAATTAGTTTTACCGATTTAGGGTCTGGATAGGAGGTTCTTTTAGGGAATTATTAACTGTGAGCACCTTTACCTCAGTTATCCTAGAAAATTCTAAAGAATTTTACAGTGATTGCAATGGCTCTTCTACTGAATTTAGCCCACTGTAGCATGCATAATGTTGTTTTTTGGTCATTTACATGCTTACCTTATGCAAAGTATGGACCCTAGAATTGTTTTAAACAAGAAGTCAGAAACTTTGAACATATTACTTGGCATGCACCTAATTCTCTCTTTTTTTTGTGTGTGTGTCTTAATTCTAATCCTTACCTTCCAAAATTGCTTACTCAGAGCTTGTGCATTTTTTCAGTTGGACTTGAGAACCAAGTTATGCATAAGGGACAGTTTGTACCGTTTGGCTAGAAGTGCTGAGCAACGGCATAATAATCCAAGTTTAAGTAGCGGTGCCACAGATATTAATGAACTTGGTGGGCCTTTGATGGCTGAAAGGACTAACAAGTATGCTCGCTTTCTCTTTGTTTTAATTTATATTTTTCTCAATGCAGCCTGTGACTAGCTAGTCTCAAATACTATCTGTTTGATTGTGGTAGAAGTGACTATTGATGCATGTTTTTATCGGGTGAAAGTCTTTTTCATGGTTTTGAATTTTTTGCCCGTTTGAGTTGACTGGAAATATTCTGCTAGGTTTGATGCATGATTAATTGGTGGACAGGACTGGAATAAAAAAGATACAAAATAATCAAAACCGAAAACTGGTTTGAACCAGTCCGATTCTGTTTAGAAGCGGTTCGGTCCTTGACAGGCCCGTGAAGTGAATACAAATTGGGAGTTTTGTATTAATAAATTGAAAGTTAAAATGATGTAGTTTCAAATTTGAAAAACATTTATTCTTCACAAAACACCGGTGTAGTTCTAGTTCCAAACCGAAAACCATTCTCTCAAAAACTCTTGGACTGAGAACCAGACCAAATGTAGATGGCCCTGGTCTGGATCCGGTTTGGTTTTGTTAGTCTAGACTGATTTTTGCATACCCTCTACCTTAAAAAGGTTTACTTGCTGCATCATTATGTCCTATGCATCAACTAATTGACACTGTATGAAAGTTTGCATGCTGGTTTTATTTGTTTCTATAATTTGTTACACATCTTTTAGGCGGTCCAGTTTTCTATTTTCTGACTTGTTAATGCTCTGATTACAGGTGCACGGGATTCATGGATATGGAAACTGATACAAATCCTATTGACCGGTCCGTAGCACATTTATTATTTCATAGGCCTTCTGAATCACCAAATTTGCCTCCCAAACCGAATGTGGTAAGTTATATATGGTTTCTGGCTCTCATTATTACTTTTAAATATACTATACATGCAACTGATTTCGAAATTATTATCTCCACGTGAACAGAAACACGGGTTTATATCAGGACCCTCGACGATGGCTGAGAAACTAGCTTGTCAGGATGAAGTTGCAGCTGAATCAAATGACAAGATCTGCAGCAACTGAAGTTAGGCCATAATTATTGTTTATAATGTTGTCATATAGTGTATAAAATCATCCAAGAGGCCCCATCATGGATTCACATATACGAGTAGTAGGGCTTTTACATTTCCTTGGTGTATATCCTTCCTTTGTCTTGATAGCAATTTATGTCTTCTGATTATCAACCTGCATGTCCTGAATTTGTTGTATTTTTGTTACCTGAGTGGTACCAAACTCTGCTTTTTGTTGACTGTGAGTTGTTAAAATGCGGCTGGTTGTTCTTCTTGACTAAAAAAAAAAGAACTCTTGTTTCTCTTCTCACTATGTGTCGGTTTTGATACTTCATACTTCAAAATCTTTTATATAATAAAAGAATTACATCATTTTGGAGTGTTTTTGCAAAACTCTTCTCATCGAAAAAAAATTAGACGAATAGGAGAGCTCGATTTTGCCACGTAGGCAAAATCAAGCAACATGATTGGTCAATAAAAAGTCAAAATTGAATTGATTTTGGTAAAACTTTAATAAACTTGGTGAAAAAATTTGGTTAAGAAAAAAACACATAAAACTATTTGTCAAATTTGTGAAAAAAAAAACTTAAAAAAAGAGAAAGTAATTAATAAAATTTTAGTGGTTGAATTTTATAAAAATTATATTGAGCTAAGTGTAAAATTACAAGTTTCTATATTTTTTAATAATTTTAGAAAAATAACAAATAACCCCTTACAGTTTATACCATATACTTTATAAGATGAACTTTGTTTAAAATTACATAAGTATTAGTATTATTTTCAGACTTTCATCTATTAAAATTACAAAATTTTGTAAATATACGAATTAGTTTTAATATAAGTTAAATATTTTTTAAAAGTAATATTCGTTTTAAACTCACCCATTAAAATATTTTTTTGTTATATACATTAAATAAGGACTCATGTTATTTTATTTGAAAACTTTAATTTATGCGTACACGGGCTTTAATATTAAATACGGCTAAACTATTGTTAATGGGAATATGAATATCAAATGTAAGCACGGATTACTGTGATATGAAAATAAATATACGTTATTTTACTTCTAATATGACTCATGAAATTCTTATTTAAAGTTTATATATGAATATCCAGAAAAACATTTTTGAAAAAATTTACGGAGCATATTTTAAGTTCATCAAAAGGACTTCTCTCACTACGAAAGGTGTCCCATGGATGGCATACTGATATATCTCCTATTCGTGCTGATTATGTGCTACTAAACTCGCACATTTTATACAACACGATATGAATAATTAAAGTTAAATAACAACATCAATCTCGACCTCAACATCTATATCAGTTAAACAAAGTTAAATTTTCAACTAACAAATTTTTTTACAAAATATTATTATAATAGATATTAATACATAATAAAAAATCTTGGACAAGGTATTAGTTATACTTATATGATAATTTTCACGGGTAAATTCTTATATGTTTATATACTAAACTAAAATTTTAAAATAAATTTAATTTATGTGTAAACCCCGTGCGTGCACGGGACTTATAGCTAGTTTGTTTATAAAGAATGTTAATAAGAGCGGTTTATATCTAAACATTGTGATTATACCGTGAGCTTCATACTTCAAAATTTATAATGTGTAACACTTGTGTAATTTAAGGGGGCTGCTTGGTCCTAATAAGGTGAAAGAGTTTCCATACAGATGATTCCATGAATTTAACACTGATTGTGGTGTCAAATGATGTTAAGAGGACTAGCAGAAGGTTTTGAATTACCTATGCTTATGATATTTGGAAAGAGAAAGGTTGGATCAAGTGGTTAACACCTTGGCCTTTGGAGACAGAGGTCAAGGGTTCCTCACCACTTGTAAAGCCGGAGGTCATTTTCTACCTTTGGTAGAACCGGAAGCAGCCTCTCTATCTTAGGTAAGGACCCATAACCCCGTGAGTAAATTGCAAAAATCGTCCCTAAAGTTTGGCCAATTTGCATGTTTCGTCCCAGAAATGTCGAAACTGCCAAAACCGTCCTTGTGGCAAACCTTTGGGGCAAATATTGTCCCTGACCAACATCAAATGACTAAAATACCCCTGTCCAAACTTTAGGTACGATTTTTGCAATTTACTCTTCTAAATCTCTTTTTTAGTTTTTTTACACAAATGGTCCCTGTGTTGCGTCAAGTTTTACATTTAGTCCCTAATTTGGATGGGCAGTTAGTTTATCCGTTAAGTTATTTGCACAGTTAGTCATCAGTTAATATTTTTTGCAAAGTTAGTCCTCATTTTCTAAAAAAATCATCATTTTTTGCACTGTTAGTCCATCTATTAATGTTTTGCACCGTTGTCAATCCGTTAATATTTTTTACGTTCTCGTCCGTTTTTTAACGTTTTCGTCTATTTTTTACGTTTTTGTCTGCTTTTTTTACGTTTCCGTCATGTTTTTTTATCCGTTTTCGCAATTTTTTTTTTACGTTTTTGCTCTTTTTTGTGATTAGGTAAGTATACTAGATGAAAACTTGACATTTGATAAAAAAAAAAAAAAAAAAAAAAAAAAAAAAAAAAAAAAAGAATCTGTATCGATTTTAAATCATGATTTTGACCCCTTTCTGGTCCGAATCATCAAAAGTGTAAAACACGAAAGTTGTCCGGAATGATATTTTATATAAAGACTCGCGAGATTTTAACCTGAAAAATGCAAAACAAGGCCTTAAGTTTTGGTAGTAAACAGCCCTTGTTTTGCATTTTCAGGTTAAAATCACGCGATTCTTTATGTAAAATATAATTCCGGAAAACTTTCGTGTTTTACACTTTTGATGATTCAGACCAGAAAGGGGTCAAAATCGTGATTTAAAATCGATACAGAAACATTTTTTTAATCAAATGTCAAGTTTTCTTTTAGTATACTTACCTAATCACAAAAAAGGGCGAAAACGTAAAAAAATGGCGAAAACGGATAAAAAAAACATAAGAAAACAGAAGAAAACGTAAAAAAGCAGACGAAAACTTAAAAAAATAGACGAAAACGTTAAAAAATGGACGAGAATGTAAAAAAATAGACAAAAACGTAAAAAGATTGACAAAAACGTAAAAAAGTTGACAAAACCATTAAAAAACGGACGAGAACGTAAAAAAAATAGACGAAAACGTAAAAAAATTGACAAAAACGTAAAAAAAAAATAGACGAAAATGTTAAAAAACGGACGAGAACGCAAAAAATATTAACAAATTGACAACGGTGCAAAATATCAAAGGATGGACTAACGGTGCAAAAAATAGGACTTTTTTAGAAAATGAGGACTAACTTTGCAAAAAATATTAACTAAGGACTAACTGTGCAAATAACTTAACGGATAAACTAACTGCCAATCCAAATTAGGGACTAACTGTAACACTTGACGCAACACAGGGACCATTTGTATAAAAAACTGAAAAAGAGATTTAGAAGAGTAAATTGCAAAAATCGTCCCTAAAGTTTGGACAGAGGTATTTTAGTCATTTGATGTTGGTCAGGGACGATATTTGCCCCAAAGGTTTGCCACAGGGACGGTTTTTGCAGTTTCGACATTTCTGGGACAAAACATGCAAATTGGCCAAACTTTAGGGACGATTTTTGCAATTTACTCTAACCCCGTGGAAGACGGTATTGGAGTTACTTTACTTTATGATATTTGGAAAGTAAGAATGTCTTTCGTTTATGCGGGGAAGTAATTTATTGTTGAACAACACACAAACATAAGCGTATATGTTTCTAAAATTATGAACCCGTACATGACAGGTATAGATATTTGAAAATGGCGCAAGGATTTGAGGAGTTTGTTGGGAGCATTTTGTTAACATATCAAGATACATTGTATGGGAATCTTACAACTACAACTTGGAATGCAATTTGCACAATGTCATTGTCATGCATGATGTCAAGTTAACAAATTTACGTATAAAAGGCACTTACAAAGTGTCTCTGTTGATACAAAAGTTGGGCGTTCCTTGTTTGGGTTCCTGTTCTCGTATCAATTGGATCTTAATGTTTGAGACCTGCGTACTAAGAAAGCAAACAACACCGTTAGGCTTATCGTGGGATTGTCTCCCACGATTATCCTCCGGCGTGAGGGTAAGTAATCGGTTTTAGGGTTATAGTGAAGAGTTAGGGTTATTAAATGTTACCTCAATGAGGGCCGAGATGCCCTTTATATACACACGAAATCCTTATTGGTTTCGTGTTCCTTACTCTTCGGCGTATCCCAATTAATGCGGTCTTTGATCCTTATCCCATAAATAAGAGATCACATATCTAGACCATAAATAATAATTACGGATTTGGGCCTTTGTAAGCCCAAATCTTGACCACGATAGCCCATGCGTGATAGGCTAGGTATTAGTAGTGTCCATTAGTCGGGTTCGTGACCCGAGTGCGGACTATACGCCATCATGTCCCCCCAGTCTAGTATGCGCAAGGTGCAACCGCGTATGCTAGACTAACAACTGCAGTGGAAAATTATCCAGAATGCGTGGCGGGGAAGCTTCAAGTGTTTCCCGCTAAAAAGAAATATATGGTGTATCTAGTCCAAATTAGTCCCAAATATTCCTCGGAAATCGTGAGGAGGTGGGTGAAAAAGTGTTGTACCTGTTGATCTCCTAGCCACACGATTAGAATTAGTGGGATCCACATGTCAAGCATCCAAGACTATGAGTAACCCTATATAAAGGGTATCTCCCTTTTCACTGTGATTATCACAGTAAAAATACCATTTCCACCATTGTTAAGCCTTCAAAACTCAGTCAAGAAATCAATCGTATACTAAGGTAATAGCGCGTGCGCATCTAAAACCATCAAATTTTAAGAATGGTTCTCCAGTTATCCGATTTTACCTCCGATATAACCGAGGATGATCTTCGTGAGTTCACCTCGGATTACTATATCCCCCTCGCGTTGCACTCGGTAGTACCGGTGGCGACTGCATCTATGGTGGATTTCCCTGAGGGAAAAATAGGGGTATACACGCGTTTTTTTGAATTTACGAATCAGCGCGTGCCCATTTCACTATTCTTGTGCGATGTACTCAATTATTATCGCCTTCATATATCCCAGCTGCATTGTATAGGCGAAGCTAAAATAACCAATTTTGAAGTAAACTGTCGTTTGCTAGAAATTAACCCGACCATCAATCTCTTCCGCGCGTTTTATCACACAACGTGGTCAAACGGGTGGGTATCCTTTTCCAAGCGCACAGGGCGCCTTCAATGCTACATGGAAAAGCTAGACGCACTTAGGAATTGGAGGGAGAGGTTTTTCTGGGTTGATAATATAGTGTTCCCTTGGGCCTTTGAGTTCTATACCCAGGGGACGTTACCAAAGGACGAGCGCCCAAACCCCGGGACGTACAGCGCGGATGACGCGGAGACATTAAATGTCAACCGTATCCCCATCAACTCCTACCCAGAAGAGTTTTTGATGCATATGGGGATTAGCCACAACTACTTCCAAGGCGCTGACGAGGTGCCAAACTTTCTGGATGAGGATAACCGGGGTGGGTGCTTGTCCTTCCTTTCCTTCGCATCTGTAGTGTAAGTGCTCTCTTGTATTGTAACTTTATGTAATCCCGTTTGTTTGTTGTTTGTTGCGCAGAGATTGATCTATTCAGCGTGGTGAAGCTAGCGAAGCCCACACAGGTAACCGTGGGGGTGCGCCCTTTGAGAGATGGTGAGACACCAATTTTGGAGGCTACCGTAGGGCGCACCATGGAGTATGCACAGGAGGAACCGGCAAATGTCTCCCCACCACTATTGGAGGCGACCCCAGTGCGCAGTGTTCCATCTCAGAGAGTGTCATCCCCAGAGCTCTCGCGCACAGATTCTTCCGAGGGTATGGGGATCCTGAAGGCTGATGGTGAGCAGGAAGAGGCGAGCCAGGGAGTGAAGCGCAAGAAAGCTTCTGGCGATGGTGGCGCGGGCACATCCAAGCGAAGAAGCCACATTATTACTGTGGATGTATCATCCGATGAGGATGCGTCACCATCCATCACTGCGCAGGATACGGCTGAAACTCCTTCCCCCAAGTAAGTAATGAAACCTATGCCTCTTTTATTTATTTATTATTTTTTTTTGTATACTTGATATAATAACTTTGACTTCTTGTCCTTTGCGTGCAGTGATGAAGCTGCAGGGGGTGATGCAGCACATACTGGGAAATCGCCACTTGAGGCGAGTCTCCCTCAGATGGATGAGCCTTCGAAGGCATGTGAGGATATGCCTGCAGAGCAGCTGATAGAGGAGCTTCGCTTGGCTACTGCGCACCAGGCCGCATTGGTTGCTCAGCTTAAGGCTAAGTATGCTGGTGAAGGGAGCAGCAGTGCACAGAAAGATGAAGAGATTGCGCTACTGAAGGCACAGTTGGGTAGTGCTCATGCTATAGTAGAGTCAACAAATGCGTACGCCAAGAAGCTCGTTGATGAGATAATGTCACTACTTGCCCAGGTCAGCCAAGAGCGTTCTGCCTTTGATCAGTACAAGTCCACTTGCTTATGGGGGCTGAAGTACATGGAGCAGAACAAGAGCAAGCACTTCTCTCAATTAGATGAGTTTCGCAAGACTGTGGAGGATGCGCTGGAGAAGCAGGAGGGTAAGCTGCGCAAGCTCAGTATAGAGTATGATGAGGAGCTATACCTACACTTGGTATCCTCCATTGTTGAGCGCATGTAGCATTTTATTCTTTTGATTCCTTTGAATCCCATCGTATTTTTCAAACTTGCAGCATTTGATTACAATGGGAATGGTGTTTTATTCGCAGGTGGCTAATCAGCCATGGTCTTCGTCTGGCTGCTATGAGCACTTTAGAGTCCCAAGAAGTGATAGAAGCATTTGGGAATGTTGTTCAATGCGCCTTGGCACGTGGCAAGGCGGAAGCTATAGAGGAGCTACACGAGAGCCAAATGTTGACGGTGCCCATCGCGGAAGTGCCAGGTTACAATGGTGACGCCTACGCTGAGCTTGTCGCTGCTATGGAGAAGATGAAGCTGTTAGAGCTACCTTATATTGCTCGACTGGAGCACGACCAAGACTACCCCATAGGTGTTATCATGGAGGGGTTGACCTTGGCGAGGCACACAACAGAGGACGCTGAGGCACAATTTGATTACTTCCTGAAGCCTGATGTGTCGCAGCTGCAGGTACCTTGATTGAGGCAAAAGCAGTCAACTAAAGTCAACCACGGATGTGGTCAAACAAGTCAAACTCCTTAGGCTCAATGCTCCGCGGAATATAGTGGTTTCCCCGGGTCGTTATGTCCCGACGAGGTGTGGATGGTATAAAAACGGGTTTGTGATCGGGTGAATTTGGACAGAAAGGGGTTGTGAATGATTACACTACGAGATGAGGAATGAAAATAACTTAGAAACACTATATTAACATTTACTGATAATCAGATACACTAAAAACGTGAGCTAAGTCTAAAACGCGTACGTTTAATTTAAAGTTACGTAGACGTACGAAATAAAACGTGACTTTTGGAGAAATAAAATACCTACGGATGTGAAAATTACATTTTTACAATCCTAATGATAAAAGAAAATTTTTAGAAAATTAAAATTAATTTTTACACTATTTAATTAATTATTATTAATTAAATACTATTTAATAACTAATTAATAATATTTAAATTACACTAATCATGAAATTAAGCTAGAAAAATGAAAAATTAATTCTAAAAATTCTAAAATAATATAAAAGTAATTTTAAAACTAAAATTATATTTTTCCTATTCTTTATCTATTTATTATTAATTAATTAAGATTTAAATATTAATTAAACTAATTAAATTAAAAAAAATAGCAAATGATTAGTAAAAATTCTAAAACTTTTTCTAAAAATATTTTATTACATTTAAAACTTAGGAAAAATATAAAAACATAGGAGTACTTAATAAAAACTATTTATACTATTTAATTATCTAATATTAATTAATTACTAATAAAACTAATATTAATTATAATAAATACTAAATGAAAAGGGAAAAATCTGAAATTATTCCTACAAATACTTTAAGATAGTAGGAATTTAAGAAAAATATAAAAACAGATAAGTACTTGACAAAAATTTAAAAAGAAAAATTAAAAAGCTAAATTATATTAAATAGAAGCTATTACTAGAAATTAAATTTGGTTTTTTCTTGATTTTTCTTTTACCAAACTGTTTCATCACTAAAAGTAAAAGACTTTTGTGAAGACAACTTTCCCCAAGGTCACAAATAAGCTCAGTGGGGGCTTATTTGTTGGGCAGTGAGCTTAAATGGGTAAAAAATGGATTTTTTAGATGAAAATAAGCAAACCAACTAAGCTCAAGACTGAACAGAAGGGTAAAATAAGCTAAGAGTTATGAAACAAACTAGGATTAAGCCAAGACAAACAAGTGTGGTCACTGAAAGAAGCCAAAAAGCTCAAACTAGCTTATACCTAAGCTGTTAGCCAAACAGGCCCTTGAGGCAATTAGTAGGCTTGATTAAGCCTTGCTAATAAGCTCAAGACCCACAAGTGAACCTGGAATTGGAAAGCTAGTCCTACTAGCTTCCCAAGAAAACAAATTCCATATCCAAAGACCAAGTAATCAACTCATAAAGAGCATGGGAATCCTATTGTGAGGCTAGGCTTAGTACCAAGATGAGGTATGTAATGAGCAGTCACAACAAGTAAGTACAAGAGCAAAAGCTGAGCTAACCAAAAGCAAACATAGCACAAGTAACCTTTTACAAGTTCAAAATAGCAAACTAACGACACTAAACAAGCTAAGTTCCAATCACGAACAACAATTCAACAAGCTCAAATGCCACAGATGCACACTCAGAAACAAGGCACCAAGAAGCAACTAAAGTGAGCAAAATAAGCAGTCAAATAAGCGATTAAGGGAAAAATAAGAATACAGCTAACAATACATCCTAGGTGGCTTCCCAAAACATCAAAAGTCAAGCAAATTTACCAATGAATGGACAAGAAATGGCTAAAAGTAAAAAATGGGTCAACTGTGGTGCAGGGCATGAGCATGCCCTGCAGGCAACTATAAGCACTTGCATAAGCTCACACAAAATTCTCAAAATTAAGACAACCATGGATTCCTGTAGCCTAGATGGTAAACTTAACCCCCAAGAAATTTCAAGGCCTTATATTGAACACACAAATCACCAAAATTCCTAGAAAATTTGGATTTTTGCACAAAGCTGAAACTTTGACTTTTTGAAATGTGAACAATATTTGACTTTTGTGAATTTCAATCTAATCCTAATGACTTATTATGTTATTTTAAGCTATTAAGATATGCAATTGAACTATATTATCAGTTAATGAAAAGATATGATGAGATTTAAACCCAAAAGCCTTAACAGTTAAGAAAACATGAGATTTAAAAGTAAATTTTAACTTTTATCCAAGTTACCTACTGTTTTATGCTAGATTTAACTCTAATGGATCTAATATGAACTAAGCCTACTGCTGAATTCACTAACAAATAACTAAACTGAACCAAAATCTGAGATCCAAACACCCCCTTAACAGGCTAACTGATATGAAGATTAAGCTAAATGGGGTTGCATAAGCAGTTCTATGACATAAACAACAAACAATAAGCTAAAAAAAAGATCATGGGCTGCTGATGTATGAGTAACAGATGCACAGGCCTGCAGATTTGAAGGTTAAATGCAGGGTCAACAATAGTGCAACCATAGTTTACAAATGACCCATTCCACTGCAAAGACCTTGACCCAAAAGAACTTAATCACAACCTTGTTTTGACAGAGATTGCACTAGTTTTGATAAGAGCTTCTTAAATTTTTAGAAACAAACTTGCACAACTGTGAAGTCCAAGTCCTTGGGCAAACTGACTCAACACTCCAAATCCTTGGGACTAATACTTAAAACAAGCTCACACATTCCTAATCACTGATATACATTAAGCTGAGCATGCAAACATGACCCAAACCCATAAAATGATGATGTACCAAACACTACTTTATAGATGGACTGTTTTTTATTTAAGCTACCAAAGTTTTCAATACTCTTAGAAACTGAGAACAATGAATTAAATTAGCTATGTAATGGTGAAATAAGCTCAAGCCCAACAATAATAAGCAGTTTAAACAAGTTCCCTAAGTTAGGCTATTCTAGGTAAGAATTGAAATAGTTTTCTTAAGGTAGCAAGACTGATGATCTACTACTATACACTGAACATGCTAGGCAAGATGGAACACAAGTAATCAAATCTAAATACCAAATAAGCAGGAAGTAAAGCAAAGAGCAGGGTAAAAAAAAACTTAATAAATTTTAGATTGTAAAGGTAAAGATAAAACTTTCATTAATGAAAAACAAAGAGTACAAAAGCTTTTTAAAACTTAAAACAATACTAAAAATCTTACTAAAACTTACTTAACTACTACTACCTCCTAATTTCCTACTACTATCTAACTGCCAAAAAATTGGCTTACAATGACTCTATTTATAACAAATTAGAACTAGGGTTTTTATCTTGAGCTTCCCTTCTCTTTCCAACATCCATTTAGGGCCATTGGATGGCTCTTCAATCATCTCCACCATTGATTCCATTTAAGTACCAATTTGTTGTAGTGGGTTTCTGAGTTGGAGGGGGGAAAGGTAATGATGGTGTTTGGGGTTGACTTTGGGAGGATAGTGAAATAGGGTGGCTGGGTAGGAGAGGAGGAAGGAGGAGGGGACAAGATTGTTGGAGATGGAAGGGATGTGTTTGGGGGCTAGGTATTTAGGCGGGGAAGAAAGGGATGGGGGAGTTGACCCTGAGGTTTGACCCTGTATAATATTAAACGTGGGATGGGGTGGGCTTTTGGTTGTTTTGGGCTTGGGTGGTGGGTTGGGGTGTTGTTGTGTTTGGATTGGTTTGGTTTTGGTTTTGGATGAATAATATTACAAAGGGTCCATTTGTAAAAGTTCACAAGGACCAATCATGTAATATTCTGATTTTCAAGGACCAATTTTGCCATCCATCAAAAATATTCCAGGGACCAAGTTTGCCATATTTCAAAATCATAAGGGCCACAAAATAGATTTTTCATTTTAAAAGTACCAAGGGACTGATTATGCCAAATTCCAAACTGCAGGGACCAAAAGTGTAATTTTTCCAAACTTTTCACCTAAGGATTAAATTTGATAATTTTGACTTTTAAATGCCTTAGGTTGACTTTCCTTTCAAAACAAATGCTCAGGGACTAGTTTTGTAAATTTTTGAAAGTTGGGGGACTAAAACTGCCAATTGTGTAAACTTTGTTCGTTTTTCATTGTTTTTACTCATTTTGCATCTGAAACATATAAAATACACTCCCTGGGATATTTTTAGTATTTTGATGCATTTCTGAGTGTTTTCGGATGTTTTGGCAGTTTAAATACGATAAAAACGATGAGTGTTTGAGCACTCATCAATCCCCCACACTAAACTATTGCTAGTCCCTAGCAATCTTTTTGGAAAACTTGATGGATTTGAAACTCTTTACCAAAAGCCATCACTTCTGGAGTAGCCAGATGTATCGATTCAAGTAAGAACTATGGTCCACCTGATAACCATGTGATTTTGAGCAAACCACCAGCTGTCAACGAATTTGATTTGTCTTTACTAAAAGCCGTTTGCTTCTGGACTAGCCAACTCTTGATGGAATAGTCAACATCTTGGTGAGCTGATTACCAATTATGGTTTTTCCACTGCCTTTACCACAAGCCATAATCTTGCGGGCTAGCCAACTCATTCACTTTATGGGATATGGCGAGTTGATTTACAATACAATTTTGGGGAAATTGCAAGCCATCAACGGATTTGAGATATCTTTACCAAGAGCCGTTTGCTCCTGGATTAGCCAATCCTTTTGTCGGTTAGACATGGCAGACTGATAACCACAAAATTTTTTGAACTTTAGTGAAAAAAATTTAAAATTTTTGGCCAAAAACGGGGGTACTAGATGGTAAAATGTGATAAAATTCGCTAGAATCCCCCCCCCCCCCCCCACACTTAGAATTGAATGTTGTCCTCAATATTCAAAGTCCCGGCTATTATGCCGATTCTTTGAACGTAAAAGGGCAACATTACAAGCTAAATGTGGAAACATCATTTTGTTTTTCACTTTATTTGTAACCACAGTAGGGGTAATTCCCCCACACTTAGGGTGAAAACCCTATAAACATGCTACTGTTTTTGTTTACCGAGTCGCTAGCTTGACTCGACCCCGAATTCATTTGTCCTTGGGGAAGCATGATGTGGAAGAGACAATCTCAATCGGACTTTCATTCAAGATGTTTGGACAAACATTTGAAGCACGTGAAAGTTCTACACCGATGAGACATAATCCCGGCTTAAGATAGTAAAAACTATAAGCGGTGATGCCGGGGTCAAAGATAATGTCTTCATTCCCGAAGGAATGAAGAACAGGAGAAGTCACCCTATAGGTGAAGAAAAGTAGAAAGATCTTGATGACAATAAAGTCATCATCATCAGCAAGAGAATCCATAATTGGTGTATCATGAATCTCATCATTTAGGCTCGTATGATCTAGACATATTATGGGTGGGAGGGTTGGGATTTTGATATCAATCAAATTCTCAAGGTTGAGAATATTTCCCTCCGGAACACAAGGATTATCTTTGTCTAGATCAAAGTAAAAGTTATCATACTCCGGTGGAGATATGATATGAGTGAATTCACCGGAGAACTCCTCAAAGGTGAATAAATCATATTCGGGGAGAGAAATTTGAGAATGAGAAGTGGTACTGCCACTAATCTTCTCTCCCATATGATCAAAAGTAAAGGCTTCAAACTCCGGAATAGGCTCATCGGAGACAATGTCACTATCCTTTATGGGGATAGGAGATGAAATAGGTTTTTTTTTGAAAGCCTCGATTTTAGAAATGAGGAGACCGACATTCAATAATGTTGCACGAAGTGCTTCATCCTTGATTTCAGTGTCAATCTCATCATTCTATTCTTCTAAGCTAACTAGCTTAGAAGGTAATTCTTCCATAAAAACGATGTCTCCACAAGATAACGAATCGTCATCAGTAGAATTGGAGAACATCTGAACATCATCATTCGGGAAGATAAGAGGAGGAGGAATATCACACAAATGATCAAGAATTCCCTGTGACTCTCTTGGGATTGAGACAAGGTTCTCAACACTAGACTTTATGAATTCATCCGATTCCCTTTCAGGAATAGTGTCAAGATGCTCGTCCCCCATGATCAGAGAGTGAGTGGGAACCTCGGGTGTGATAACAGTGGGTTGAGATGGAATCTCAACTGATGGAATTTCATCTGATGAATCTTTATAAAATTGAAGAATATCAAGGATATCCTCATCATCACTGTCATCAGGAATGAAACGGAATCGAGAGCTAGATCTGGCTGCTTTTTCTTTTGCAATTGATTCCCTAATGGATCTTTCATAAGCATCTTGGGAATTTATTTTAGCAGCCTGTTCGTCAGCTAACAATTCTTCCATCGATTTTTGTTTTGGATTATCTGGGGTATGTGTTATTCCTTTCAAGTCTTTCACTAAATCCAAAAGATCAAGGAGAAGACTTTGAGGAATTGGTGGAGATGGAGGTTCGTCATAATGCGATGTGTCAAAATTGTTACAAGGAAATGGATTCCTTGTTTGACAATCGGAGCTGAAGTGCGGACCTCCACAGTACTCACAACAGTAAAACTGATGTGGCTGTGAGTCGTATGTGCTAGAGTCATAATTGTTATCAGGAAACTGCTCATAGACAAGCGTGTTTCCCGATTGACAATCAGAACTGTAGTGTGAACCACCACAGTACTCACAACAGTAAAACTGCTGAGTCTCATGGTGTGGTAGCTGATGGAATAAATTAGTTGTGTCATGGTAGGAATAGGGATCTTGGTTATAGACAGACCCGTTTCCTGACTCTACCATGCCACAACCGGGGCAATTACCACCATTATAAGAACTACCACACCACTGGAAAATCAGAAGGTGTGGATGAGACATAGAAAGAATCAAAAGGTTTGGGAGGGTAAGGAATGAAGAATCAAAGGGGTAGGAGGGTAAAGATGAACATTTTTGGGTTTGTGGAAATACATTTTATATACAAATAAGAAGGAAAATCTTTTTGTGTTTTTGTGTTCGTTGAAAACTGATTTTAAAATGTTTTCGTGAACTGTTTTGTTTTTATATGAAAATAAGAAGATAATATGAACAAGGGTGGGTAACTATACAATGAGTGTATATCCCGATTCACTAATACGCAAAATCGTTTAGAATAGCGCGCACACCTCCCCGGCAGCGGCGCCAAAATTTGATTGAGGCAAAAGCAGTCAACTAAAGTCAACCACGGATGTGGTCAAACAAGTCAAAATCCTTAGGCTCAATGCTCCGCGGAATATAGTGGTTTTCCCGGGTCGTTATGTCCCGACGAGGTGTGGATGGTATAAAAACGAGTTTGTGATCGGGTGAATTTGGACAGAAAGGGGTTGTGAATGATTACACTACGAGATGAGGAATGAAAATAACTTAGAAACACTATATTAACATTTACTGATAATCAGATACACTAAAAACGTGAGCTAAGTCTAAAACGCGTACGTTTAATTTAAAGTTGCGTAGACGTACGAAATAAAACGCGACTTTTAGAGAAATAAAATACCTACGGATGTGAAAATTACATTTTTACAATCCTAATGATAAAAGAAAATTTTTAGAAAATTAAAATTAATTTTTACACTAATTAATTAATTATTATTAATTAATTACTATTTAATAACTAATTAATAATATTTAAATTACACTAATCATGAAATTAAGCTAGAAAAATGAAAATTTAATTCTAAAAATTCTAAAATAATATAAAAGTAATTTTAAAACTAAAATTATATTTTTCCTATTCTTTATCTATTTATTATTAATTAATTAAGATTTAAATATTAATTAAACTAATTAAATTAAAAAAAATAGCAAATGATTAGTAAAAATTCTAAAACTTTTTCTAAAAATATTTTATTACATTTAAAACTTAGGAAAAATATAAAAACATAGGAGTACTTAATAAAAACTATTTATACTATTTAATTATCTAATATTAATTAATTACTAATAAAATTAATATTAATTATAATAAATACTAAATGAAAAGGGAAAAATCTGAAATTATTCCTACAAATACTTTAAGATACTAGGAATTTAAGAAAAATATAAACATAGATAAGTACTTGACAAAATTTTAAAAAGAAAAATTAAAAAGCTAAATTATATTAAATAGAAGTTATCACTAGAAATTAAATTTGGTTTTTTCTTGATTTTTCTTTTACCAAACTGTTTCATCACTAAAAGTAAAAGAATTTTGTGAAGACAACTTTCCCCAAGGTCACAAATAAGCTCAGTGGGGGCTTATTTGTTGGGCAGTGAGCTTAAATGGGTAAAAAATGGATTTTTTAGATGAAAATAAGCAAACCAACTAAGCTCAAGACTGAACAGAAGGGTAAAATAAGCTAAGAGTTATGAAACAAACTAGGATTAAACCAAGACAAACAAGTGTGGTCACTGAAAGAAGCCAAAAAGCTAAAACTAGCTTATACCTAAGCTGTTAGCCAAACAGGCCCTTGAGGCAATTAGTAGGCTTGATTAAGCCTTGCTAATAAGCTCAAGACCCACAAGTGAACCTGGAATTGGAAAGCTAGTCCTACTAGCTTCCCAAGAAAACAAATTCCATATCCAAAGACCAAGTAATCAACTCATAAAGAGCATGGGAATCCTACTGTGAGGCTAGGCTTAGTACCAAGATGAGGTATGTAATGAGCAGTCACAACAAGCAAGTACAAGAGCAAAAGCTGAGCTAACCATAAGCAAACATAGCACAAGTAACCTTTTACAAGTTCAAAATAGCAAACTAACGACACTAAACAAGCTAAGTTCCAATCAGGAACAACAATTCAACAAGCTCAAATGCCACAGATGCACACTCAGAAACAAGGCACCAAGAAGCAACTAAAGTGAGCAAAATAAGCAGTCAAATAAGCGATTAAGGGAAAAATAAGAATACAGCTAACAATACATCCTAGGTGGCTTCCCAAAACATCAAAAATCAAGCAAATTTCCCAATGAATGGACAAGAAATGGCTAAAAGTAAAAAATGGGTCAACTGTGGTGCAGGGCATGAGCATGCCCTGCAGGAAACTATAAGCACTTTCATAAGCTCACACAAAAATCTCAAAATTAAGACAACCATGGATTCCTGTAGCCTAGATGGTAAACTTAACCCCCAAGAAATTTCAAGGCCTGATATTGAACACACAAATCACCAAAATTCCTAGAAAATTTGGATTTTTGCACAAAGCTGAAACTTTGACTTTTTGTAATGTGAACAATATTTGACTTTTGTGAATTTCAATCTAATCCTAATGACTTATTATGTTATTTTAAGCTATTAAGATATGCAATTGAACTATATTATCAGTTAATGAAAAGATGTGATGAGATTTAAACCCAAAAGCCTTAACAGTTAAGAAAACATGAGATTTAAAAGTAAATTTTGACTTTTATCCAAGTTACCTACTGTTTTATGCTAGATTTAACTCTAATGGATCTAATATGAACTAAACCTACTGCTGAATTCACTAACAAATAACTAAAACTGAACCAAAATCTGAGATCCAAACACCCCCTTAACAGGCTAACTGATATGAAGATTAAGCTAAATGGGGCTGCATAAGCAGTTCTAAGGCATAAACAACAAACAATAAGCTAAAAAAAAGATCATGGGCTGCTGATGTATGAGTAACAAATGCACAGGCCTGCAGATTTGAAGGTTAAATGCAGGGTCAACAATAGTGCAACCATAGTTTATATATGACCCATTCCACTGCAAAGACCTTGACCCAAAAGAACTTAATCACAACCTTGTTTTGACAGAGATTGCACTAGTTTTGATAAGAGCTTCTTAAATTTTTAGAAACAAACTTGCACAACTGTGAAGTCCAAGTCCTTGGGCAAACTGACTCAACACTCCAAATCCCTGGGACTAATACTTAAAACAAGCTCACACATTCCTAATCACTGATATACATTAAGCTGAGCATGCAAACATTACCCAAACCCATAAAATGATGATGTACCAAACACTACTTTATAGATGGATTGTTTTTTATTTAAGCTACCAAAGTTTTCAATACTCTTAGAAACTGAGAACAATGAATTAAATTAGCTATGTAATGGTGAAATAAGCTCAAGCCCAACAATAATAAGCAGTTTAAACAAGTTCCCTAAGTTAGGCTATTCTAGGTAAGAATTGAAATAGTTTTCTTAAGGTAGCAAGACTGATGATCTACTACTATACACTGAACATGCTAGGCAAGATAGAACACAAGTAATCAAATCTAAATACCAAATAAGCAGGAAGTAAAGCAAAGAGCAGGGTAAAAAAAAAAACTTAATAAATTTTAGATTGTAAAGGTAAAGATAAAACTTTCATTAATGAAAAACAAAGAGTACAAAAGCTTTTTAAAACTTAAAACAATACTAAAAATCTTACTAAAACTTACTTAACTACTACTACCTCCTAATTTCCTACTACTATCTAACTGCCAAAAAATTGGCTTACAATGACTCTATTTATAACAAATTAGAACTAGGGTTTTTATCTTGAGCTTCCCTTCTCTTTCCAACATCCATTTGGGGCCATTGGATGGCTCTTCAATCATCTCCACCATTGATTCCATTTAAGTACCAATTTGTTGTAGTGGGTTTCTGAGTTGGATGATGGTGTTTGGGGTTGACTTTGGGAGGATAGTGAAATAGGGTAGCTGGGTAGGAGAGGAGGAAGGAGGAGGGGACAAGATTGTTGGAGATGGCAGGGATGTGTTTGGGGGCTAGGTATTTAGGCGGGGAAGAAAGGGATGGGGGAGTTGACCCTGAGGTTTGACCCTGTATAATATTAAACGTGGGATGGGGTGGGCTTTTGGTTGTTTTGGGCTTGGGTGGTGGGTTGAAGTGTTGTTGTGTTTGGATTGGTTTGGTTTTGGTTTTGGATGAATAATATTACAAAGGGTCCGTTTGTAAAAGTTCACAAGGACCAATCATGTAAATATTCTGATTTTCAAGGACCAATTTTGCCTTCCATCAAAAATATTCCAGGGACCAAGTTTGCCATATTTCAAAATCATAAGGGCCACAAAATATATTTTTCATTTTAAAAGTACCAAGGGACTGATTATGCCAAATTCCAAACTGCAGGGACCAAAAGTGTAATTTTTCCAAACTTTTCACCTAAGGATTGAATTTGATAATTTTGACTTTTAAATGCCTTAGGTTGACTTTCCTTTCAAAACAAATGCTCAGGGACTAGTTTTGTAAATTTTTGAAAGTTGGGGGACTAAAACTGCCAATTGTGTAAACTTTGTTCGTTTTTCATTGTTTTTACTTATTTTGCATCTGAAACGTATAAAATACACTCCCTGGGATATTTTTAGTATTTTGATGCATTTCTGAGTGTTTTCGGATGTTTTGGCAGTTTAAATACGATAAAAATGATGAGTGTTTGAGCACTCATCATACCTGTCTTTGCATGTCCGCGTGACATTCTCAACCCTTTTGCCCTTGAGAAGGAGATCCCTTTGAAGGAATCCTTGGAAGCCCATGCCATGAGGCTTGCTAAGAAGAAGGGTGTGAAGGGGAAAGCCACCCTTTGTAGTCTAGGTGCAGTGCATATCCCGAGGTCTGATGGAGTACCTGTTAGTGTGGCGACGATGTCACCCAGGGATATTGATCTGCTGAAGAAGCTTGAGGAAGCTGGGAGGGATGTGCACCAGGTTGGAAGCTCAAAGCTTGAGCGTTCCCATAGTATGTAGGTTGTTTTGTAATAGATTAACATTTTTGTTGCACATATGCATTATTAAATCTATGTTTTGTATAAACTCGTAGTCTATAATTAAATGAAGGTGTAATTTGTACGCATGAAGTTTGTACTTAGTTATTTTGCCTTTATGTAAAAGACATCCATGTAATCTCCAAGAATCAAACTCCTATCCAAACGTACTTAAAAAAGATTACAGAATCTATAATCACTTATAATTGTGTTATGAATTCCATAACTTAATGTATATGCGAATAAAAAATTCACAAGTGTATAGGTTAACATGCAGCGTACTGCAAATACCATATCAAGGAGTCAAGAGTCTTGGCTCCAAATTTGTTAAACGCGCACAGTGTGCATTGTTGCGTATCCATCGTGGGATGCGCATTGAACTTACTCCAACGTCTTGAGAGTAAGGTGTTTAACAAGGATGCATGATCCAATGTTGATGGGTTTGCAACCCTCTTACTCAACGAGTTATTTAGTAGGTTTACTCATCCTTTTACCATCGTGGGTTTTAATAAATGCATGCGCGCCATGTAGGCAAAAAGATGAATCAACAATATTGAGACATAAATAAGATGTAAACAATAAAGTTAAATGTGTCGCGGAGTTAGCTAGAAACCGCGATATTTGATTAATTCTTGCAAGTTTTTGGAAAAAGAAAAAACATTTGCCTAAACAAAACAAAATGTAAATACACGGACATTTATTGAGCGCTTACTAAAGTGCGGAGGTGTATGTGCATGGGCCGTAGCCTTTCCTAAAGATAGCATCTCTTGAGATTGCAAATATTCCATGTGCGTTGTAGCTCACGGCCATCCATATCACGCAGCTTGTATGCCTCTTTTCCTAGTGCTTTTGTGACCTCATAGGGTCCTTCCCACTTTGGTCCAAGTTTTCCTGTATCTTCTGCGTGGCTTGCATCATTAGCGTGATATACAAAGTCGCCTGGTCTGAATGAGTTGCTTCTGACTTTAGCATCACAGTATCACTTCATCTTTGACTTAGCTCTTGACTCACATATAGCTGCACGTTCGCGCCTTTCTTCCAATAGATCCAAGTCTATACGTCGCTCGTCATCGTTGGTTGTGCATTAACTTCCACCGTACGAATAGTTGGCATCCCAATTTCAGCTGGTATAACAGCTTCTGTCCCATAGACAAGAGAGAAGGGGGTGTCTCCAGTGCTAACTTTGATTGTTGTGCGGTGCGCCCACAAGACGTGCGACAATTCATCCACCCATCTACCTTTGTGTTTATCGAGGCGCGCTTTAATTCCTTCGCCCAGACTATAATTTGCACGCTCAACCAAACCATTGGTTTGTGGGTGTTTAACTGACGCGAAGTGTTGTGTAATATAAAGTTGCGCACACCAGTCTTTGAACGGGTTGTCACAGAATTGTTTTCCATTGTCTGAAATGATCTCCCCCGGTAGTCCAAAGCGGCATACAATGTTCTCCCAAACAAACCGTTTTACTTGATTGCCTGTGATTGTTGCCACTGCTTTTGCCTCAATCCATTTAGTGAAGTAGTCTATAGCCACAATAAGAAATTTCAGTCCCCCTTCTGCAACAGGGAAGGGGCCCGCGATATCGATGCCCCACTTATAGAATGGCCATGGAGAAGTGATAGGCGTTAGCTCTTGTTGTGGTTGGCGAGGGATGGGTCTATGAACTTGGCAATCGCTACATTTCTTTATCATATCCCGTGCATCACGATGCATAGTAGGCCAAAAGTATCCTGACCGCAAGGCTCGTGCTACAACGGACCGTAGTCCTGAGTGCATACTGCATGAACCGGCGTGGATCTCTCGGAGTACGTAATCTGCCTGAAGAGGTCCAATGCACCGAAGCCATGGTTGTAGAAATGAACGTCGATATAGGATACCATCTGGAAGTTCAAACCTCTGCGCTGTGCGCCGTATCCGTCGAGCGTCCTTCTGCTCATGGGGTAATATACCCTTGCTTATGAATTCGATGATAGGGGTCATCCATGTAGGATCCTGCTCTTCTATCACCGTAGATATCTCCATCTCCGAGATGGATTTGTTTTTAAGGGTCTCCACCAATACTTGTTTTGACAGGTGCACAAAGCTTGTAGATGCGATCTTGCTTAGTGCATCCGCTTTCCTGTTTTCTCCTCTAGGAACTTGGTTAATGGTGAACCTGTCAAAACCCTGGATTAGGGACTTGGTCTTGTCGATGTATTGAACCATGTTATCCTCTTTAGCCACATATTCGCCCAACACATGATTTCCTACTAATCGGGAATCGAAATTTGTTTCTAGGTTACGTACACCCATTCGAGTTGCAATGCGTAATCCAGCAATTAGGGCTTCATACTCTGCCTCGTTGTTCGTGGCTGTAAATTCAAAATGCAGTGCGTAAGTGAATTTCATTCCTTCTGGGCTGGTGAGGATAAGGCCTGCGCCTGACCCGTTCACGCACGAAGATCCGTCCGTGAATAGGACCCATGGTTCATGTAGTTCTACCTCGCTTCTTGAAGGTGGAGCATCAGTATCTGGTTTCTCAATGATGAAGTCTGCTAGTATCTGCCCCTTAACCGCAGTGTGTGGTCTATAAGAGATGTTATGCTCGCTTAACAACACACTCTATTTTTGTAATCGCCCCGATGCGTCGGGTTTGGAGATAACTTGCTTAATAGGTTGGTCCGTGATCACTACTATTGGGTGTGCTTGAAAGTATCTGCGCAGTCTTTTAGCTGCGAATACTAACGCCAGGACCAACTTTTCTATTGCGGTATAGTTAATCTCTGTCTTCTTGAGTACTTTGCTTACAAAATATACCGGTGTTTGTACGGAGTTCCTATCTGTCAGAAGCACCACGCTGACTGCTCCATGAGTTGCAGACAGGTACATAATCAACTCTTTCCCTGGTCGGGGTGCGACTAGTGTGGGAAGCGCTGCTATATGTTGCTTAAGCTGTTGAAAGGCTTCTTCTGCTTCCACAGTCCAACGAAAGTCTCCCTTTTTTGTACACTTCGTGAGTGTTTTAAAGAGAGGAAGTGACTTATCCGCTGATTTGGACAGGAATCTATTCAACCCGGCTAGTTTTCCATTCAGGGACTGGACTTCTTTCAATGTGCGTAGTGAAGGGAGTTGGATGACAGCCTTTGTTTTTTCTGGGCATGGCTTAATGCCATCAGGCTCTATCAAGTATCCGAGGAACATGCCTTCTGTAGTGCCAAAAGTGCATTTCTTAGGATTTAACTTCATGTTGATCTTTCCCAGTGTCCTGAATGTTTCTTCAATATCGCGTACCAACTCTTCTTCAGTATGACTCTTTATGACAAGGTCGTCAACATAGACCTCCAGGTTGCGGCCCACTTGCTTTTCAAATGCATTATCTACTAATCGCTGGTAAGTGGCGCCTGCATTTTTTAAGCCAAAGGGCATTTTGGTGTAACAGTAGACACCCTGGCTTGTGTGGAAGACTATTTTTTCCTCGTCTTCTTTAGCCATTTGGATTTGATGGTACCCTTTGTATGCGTCTAGGAAGCATTTAAAGGGGTAGCCGCACAAAGATTCTATCTTTCAGTCTATCTCTGGTAGCGGGTAGCAGTCTGTGGACATGCTTTGTTGAGATCAGTGAAATCCACGCACATCCTCCAGCTACCATCACTCTTTTTTACCATCACTGGATTGGAGAGCCAGTCATGGTAATAGACCTCTCGCATGATGCCTGCGTACACAAGCTTGTGTACTTCCTCTAGAATGGCTTTTGCGCGCTCTGGAGCCTGGCCGCGCTTTTTCTGCCGTACTGGAGGGTATCCTTGTCTAATTTTCAACTTGTGTTCTGTAATCGATCGTGGCACGCCAGTCATGTGCTTTGGTTCCCATGCGAAGATATCTAGATTCCTTTGCAAGAGTGCGCACACGACCGTTCTGCCTTTGTCAGACAGTGAACCCCCAATCGATACCTCTTGCTCCGGGTAATCAGGATGAATTGCGACCTTCAGGTTTGATACTTTAGCTGCGTGCTGTTCTGGAGTGCGTGTCGTCTCACATGTAACCGTGTTGCACTCTCTAGGTGATACAGTGGTATTGTAGAGGGTGACAATGCCTCCTTCTACTGGGAATTTGAGCATCCCATGTGCTGTGGACGGTACCGCGCGCATGGCTGATATTCCTGGTCTTCCAATAATGCCATTGTATGGCGAAGGAGATCTGATCACCATAAAATTCATCCAGGCCGCCGTGGAGTGTTGCTTATCACCAACGACCACAAGTAATCGTATTTGCCCCATGGGCCATATCTTTTCTCCTATAAAGCCAGTCAACAAAGTCGTGGTCGGGATTAACTGACTTCGTATCTCAGGTCACAATCTTTTGAAACAGTGTTCATACATTATGTTTGCGGATGCTCCTCCATCAACATACATGCGGTGGATATCGTGACCCCCCGTATTTATCTCGATGTTGAGCAGTTCCGCTACTGCGTTGTCCGCAACCAGAGTGGGGAAAGAGATTTCGCTCCCATAAGAAAACTTTTGGCTGACCTTTTGCCTAGTCTTTCGCTGCCATGATTGTATCATGTAGATGGTCTCAACCTTATCTTTAGGTGTTTCTTTCTTGCTCCCGCTCTTCTGTTTGTCTTTTCCATCCTTGATGTTCTTCACTAAATGATCCAATTTGCCTTCTTTCACTAATTTATCAATTAGTTGGCGCAATTGGACACACTCATTAGTGGTGTGGCCCTTTTGTCCATGATATTCACAGTATCCATTCCCTACGCGCCGATCCTCTAGGGTGCACATTGGTGGGGGTTTCGGGAAGTTCGCACCTTTTGTCACAAATATCTCCCTTGGAGTCTTCGTTAGTGGGGTATATTTATCATTAACTCGTCCTCTCCCCTGACTGCGGTAGCTTTTGTTACGGTTGCTACTCTGGTCATTGGATTGTCTCCTAGGTTGTTCTTGTGACCTATGATTTGAGTAGCCTTTCTTGCTATCTGCAGCATCTGCTTCCCCTTTGATAAAGGACCTTGTGCGCTTCATAAGTTCATCAAAGGTTTGGGGAACCTTATCATTTAACCTTCTGATAAGTTCTGGGTTATTGATTCCGTTCATAAACCCTGAGATCTTTAGTATTTCGGGGCATGCTTTGACGTGTATGCATTCGTCCTTATAGCGCTCCACATAAGCGCTTGTGGATTCCCCTTGGTGTTGTTTTACCCTAGCAAGTTCGACAGGGTTCTTGGCGCACTTCTTCCTTTGAGTAAAGTTCAAGCGAAACGCCTTTCGCAACTCTTCAATCCCATCTATGCTTCTTCGTGGCAGCTTACTAAACAAGTTTCGCGCATTCCCCACCAATGTAGAATTAAACATGTGGCACCACACGGGTTGTGGCCAATTTTCGATGGTGGCGGCTGATTCGAAAATTTTTAGGTGGTCATCAAGATCACCCGTCCCATCATAAGTTTTAACATTAGCGGGCATGCGCCTTCTCTTATCTTCTGAAAAATCGCTGATGTGCTGAGTGAATGCGTCAACCTTTTGGCGGCGCCAGGGACGGGATATATCTTCGTCCTCCTCATCGCGATATCTTCTCTTAGACTTCTAGTGACCTGTTTCTTTGTCCTCGTTATCCGAGGAGCCACTTGAGGATGAGCTTACCCTTTTGCGGCGCTTGCGCCGACTTTCCTCGGAATCCGAGCTTGAAGGGCTTTCGCTTGGGGAGCGCTGTCGCCCAAGTCTATCATGAACTCTTCGACTGCTAAACCTAGCGTGGACATTGGTACGCCTTCCATCATCTTCGTACTCCTCCAGGTATTGCAAGTCAGCTGCTTCATCATCCACAACTTTCTTTCCGACCCTAGTGAACACTGGGAGTCGGCGGCTATTTTTCTCGCGCCTCTCCTTTCGGTGGCGCGGTGGGGATGCTTCATACTCAGGGCCGAAGTTGAGCCGGGCTTGCAGGCTCTGATTTGACCTCTTTTTCGCTTCCTCTTGCATAAAGGCAACCAAGGTTTCGTAGTTTTGAGACACAAAATCACTTGGTGCTAGTTCAGGCGTGACTACTTCTAGCGCGGGGATATCTGTTTCCATATTAGGACCCTTGTCTCGGTTAGGCGCACGTGGCGGCTCAGTAGGGTCTGTTTCTAGCACCATTTGGTGGGGGGTGGTGAAATGAGTGCGTTGTAGATCTTCCGCGCTAGTGGTTGTCGTAGTGGCCTGGGTAGTCCCGGTGGGCAGTTCTACCGTTGGAAAGATCAGATCTGGGCCAGACCCTTGGTGCCTGGGCGCACTGTTGTTCCAGAGGCCTGCTTAGAGGTTGAATTGTTTTGTTTCTTCTTCCCCTGTAGGTCACCATATGTTTTCTTCACCTGCGGAGTCCGCTGGTTTACGTTTCCGTGCTTCGTTATTCTAGTTCTTAGTGTGTGGTCCCACGGATGGTGCCACTTGTTGATACAAAAGTTGGGCGTTCCTTGTTTGGGTTCCTGTTCTCGTATCAATTGGATCTTAATGCTTGAGACCTGCGCACTAAGAAAGCAAACAACACCGTTAGGCTTATCGTGGGATTGTCTCCCACGATTATCCTCCGGCGTGAGAGTAAGTAATCGGTTTTAGGGTTATAGTGAAGAGTTAGGGTTATTAGATGTTACCTCAATGAGGGCCTAGATGCCCTTTATATACACACGAAATCCTTATTGGTTTCGTGTTCCTTACTCTTCGGCGTATCCCAATTAATGCGGTCTTTGATCCTTATCCCATAAATAAGAGATCACATATCTAGACCATAAATAATAATTACGGATCTGGGCCTTTGTAAGCCCAAATCTTGACCACGATAGCCCATGCGTGATGGGCTAGGTATTAGTAGTGTCCATTAGTCGGGTTCGTGACCTGAGTGCGGACTATATGTCATCAGTCTCCTAGTATTTGTTATATTTCCTAATTACAAGAGATTATTGTTAATCTATATAATTAGAGAAAAAATATAACTCCTACTTTTCATCTTAATGAAACATATTTTTTTGCCTGTGGTTTTTACTTTATTGGAGTTTTTCACGTTAAATATGTGTGTCATCTTTTATTATTTCATATGTAAGTTACGGGTTTGCTTCAATTCTGTGTCATGTTTCACAACAGGTGGTATCAAGAGCTATTGTTGGGTGTGTGTATAATTGTTTATAGTGTGCTCTATGTTGCCACTTATAAGTGGACTCTACACATCAAAAGATAAATAAGATTATACGCACTCAAGAGGTGTTTGTTACTGTTCTCAACAAATAGTAGATTTTTCGAAAAGAAGATTGTTCTTGTAGAAATGGTGGCGAAATTTGAAATCGAAAAGTTCAATGGAAATAATTTCTCATTGTGGAGATTAAAGATAAAAGTTATCCTTAGAAAAGATAAATGTTTGGCGGCCATTGGTGAAAGGCTAGCTGAGGTCACGAATGACAGTAAATGAGACGAGATGGACGGAAACGCTATTTCAAACCTTTATCTTGCGTTAGCAGATGAAGTTTTGTCAAGCATTTTTATGTCCAAGAAACACCTTCCGGAGGACGAGGTTGATCGAAGTACATCATTATTCTAGAGAGAGAAAGTAGAGAGAATGTGAGGTGAAACAAAGATATTATTATTAAGAAAGATAAGCTTACAAACCCACACCCCTCAAGTGAAGCCTTGAGGGGTATTTATAGGCCTTACATAAGACAACTTTTAGAATATTACATTAGTAGTCCCTGCACTTTATACATACTAGTTGTCTACTCCAATTCACGTAAATATCGCTTAGCTTCATTTCTGAGATCATCTTGCACGAATGTACGAGGCAAGAGCGCTCCACAACAAAAAATTTCTTAAGAGGAAACTTTGTGTTCTTTGCATGACGAAATCCACTTCGGTGACAGAGAATATTAATAGTCTGAATACTCTATTTTCTCAGCCCACGTCTTTGAGTTGTAAAATAGAGCTACAAGAACGTGCTGAAATTTTACTTCAAAGTTTACCTGACTGATATGACCATCTTATTATCAACTTAACGAGCAATGTTTTTTCGGAGTATCTAGTCTTTGATTATCTTATCTTCATACTGCCTGATATGACCATCTTATCTTCATTCCTTGGCTCACTTTTGTGGCATATTGTTAAAACTAGAACATTTGTTTTTTGATATTCCAAGATTACCCTCTTTTCACGTACACACAACTTTTACACTATTGTCTGCCTTTTTATTTTTCAGTTTGATGTTTTAAACGTCGCTACTAAATTTTATTATGAACGATTTTTATAAACATTAAATTTAAGAATCGGAATTTTAAAAAAAAATTATGTAGAGCAAAATTGATCTCAAATGAAAGAATATCTAATTGTAAGATTTTTTATATAAATTGTTTAATATTTTAGTTATTACATTGTATATATTTTATAAAGTGTGTATTGTTTTTGAGAAGATAGAAAAAGGTTTTTAAAAATTTGTAATTGAATTTCGCAGTAACTTCGTAATAAATTTGAATGATAAAATTGAGAAGGATATGATTATAAGAATACATATTAATTAATAAAGAGAGAAATTGTGTTAGCGGAGAGAAATGTTTTGTCATGACAGTAAAACATTAATTAATTTTGAAGTATTTTGTAATACTTCGTTGTTAATTCGCAATATGTTATTTTGTTTCTTGTTTATAAAGTTATAAAATGCATAATCTTCCATTACGATTTACGAATATATTTTGATATTTTGCGAAAAAAATTGTAAAAAAACTTGAACAAAAAATAACAAAATGGACATCAAATTAAAAAAGATAAAAAAACACATTTATTGGTATAATTTTTTTGATTAAAAACTTTGAATTTCACATATACATGAGATAAAAAAGATGATGCTTGTGTAATTTGCATGAAAGATAGTGTATTATGTAGCAAAATGACACAAGTGATAATTCGCAGTTAAAGTGAAGACAATCTTTCATAAAAAAATAAAATAAATAAATAAATAAATAAATAAATAAAAATGATAGTTTTAGTAATATTCTAGAAAGTTGAGTCAAATTAGAAATAAGTACCATCTTTAGTTATAGTTTTGCAAATTTCTCTTTATAATTTTACATATATATATAATAAGATTAAAAGACGATAGATCGTGTAATTTGCATAAAATAAAGTGCTTTTGCAGCCACAATTGATAATTCACGTGAAGACAATTATATCAATTTACACAAAAAAAATAAAAATAAATAAATAAATAAATAAAAAATCCTAGTTTTAGCTAAAAGTCACAAAATTTAGTCAATAAAAAAATAGTGGCATCTTGGGCAACAGATATTGCAAATTTCCCTACAGATAATACTAGTTTAGACTTTCAAAGTTTCAAGCAAATTTATACTTCGAGAAATTACATGCCGCTATAATACAAGTGAATAAGTGATTAATGGCACAAACCAACATTCATTATGAATATGTATGTGATCATTAAATCTTCTTGTTCAAGTAAATACGGTGAGTCCTCTTTAGTTAGCAAAAAAAAGTTGCTAGTATATGTTACAATAATGATGGAAAAAATCATGTCATAGCTTACAATAGTACTTGCAGCAAAACTCCAGAATGAAAAGTTATACAGCTTGCAAAATGATTAAAAGTTACAAAGCATGACTACCGACAAGATACTCCACAAATATTTATGTCAATCAAATTGCTGCCGAAGATGCATCTCCGTTTCACTTTTCCATGTAGCATGTGATGACTGACCTTTCATGCGTTTGTTCTTTTCCTTGTCTTTGATCATAGACCCCTTCTTCTTTGTTGATTCATCGGTCTCTTTAATAGGACGGTCACCGCATACAGGGCAAAACATTCCACGTGCGTTAGAAAATGTTTTGGGTATTCCACACTGCACACACATCCTGTCAAAAACATTGCCGTCATGCTGATGAATAATTTGGTAAAACTGCCTTTTTCTTTTTCCAATCTTTTGAAATAAGGGAAATAATATGCCTAAAATGTTTTATTCTGAAATAAGACAATTCTTGGGGGTATAAGAAGTAAATAAGGAGTACCTCAAAAGGTCTGCAGCATCTTCTGCATTTGGATTAGTTGCAGTTGCCACACGTTTTGCAGTGCCTCCAGTTGCGTTTGAGGAAACTTTAGATTGGGTTGATGGTGCATTCGCAGCATTACTCCCCGTATCACTGCTCACTCTATCACGGATTCCAACTAATTGGGCTTTTGCCTGCATTACAGCACCTATAAAAACATTAATGAAATCTCATACACGCTTCATTTACAATTCAAAAGAGGATCAGATATCCTACAAAATTGACCGTATTGCAACTGAGTCGATACAGATGCCATGAAAATCAAGCTGTAGAGTTATTCTGTATGACGAATTGTGCATTTTTTCATTGACCATGTTAGGTAAGGACTGTGGTTTACAGATCATAGGTTGTGTCCTGGTAAGATCAAGAACATTGATGAAAAAGAGAAGCCCCATGAGTCAAATATTATTTTACCATACTATTCATGGTTCCGATGAGTCAGTTAATTTTCACACCTCAAACTAAAAACCATAGTTGCTAAAAATACAAAATAAAACACTTAATGTTCTGACGGTCTTTGGTTTCTCACAAGAGGTAAGGGTTCAAACGTCGCTAGGTGTGTACATTGGGGGGGGGGAGGGGCGGGGAGGGAAGGGTCGGAAACGGTCCCGGGTTAACCCGGTGAGGCCGCGTACATCTGAGTAAAAAACCCGGGTAACCTGAACAAGGAAAACCGCAAACCTCATCCGTTTAGAATTGCTTGATGTGATAAGCTTTAGTGTTATTTTTGGGTTTTCAAACGTAGAAAGATTAGCTTGCAAAAAAAAAAAAAAAAAAAAAAAAAAAAAAAAAAAAAAAAAAAAAAAGTACTTGGGTTTTGGAAAACCAGGAACTCATTGACTTTATGTAGCTTGTAAACAAATATTTAGAATTTGAGCCGCACAGATCTTTACTAGTACTAGAAACTCTAATCAAACTGCTTTAGACTTATTAAGATCATGTGGTACCGTGGAAGGATGCTACTGATGATCTAGTAGCTTCATTGTTTCATACTTTAATGTCTTTCTTACCCAATAAAGTTTCAAATTTCAATTTGGTAACCGTAGCATCTGACCTCGAACCAGGTAAAGCTTTTCACAAGGAATAATAACACCAGGAAGGTTTTCAGGAGTCTGGTGTTTCACTCTTAACTTGATCATCCATTGGGTTATGAGTTGCATATTCTACGTAGCTTGGGATAAAATGTTTGTTGTTAGTATATAAAATTTAAAGAGTTATAGATAACAATTATAAACTTATCACATGGTTAACCAAACAATTATCATGCGGTGGAGGCGATTTGCATAAACCCCATGGATTACAGAGAACCAAAAATTGTGTATCACACCTATGTAAAAAGAACAAGCCAATGCACCAACTTTCCAATTTTTGGAGTTAGATGGCTTTTGATAGATAAATATGGTTACGCAATACTCCGTATCTATACTACATATAAAGAGAAAACACATCTGCTTAAAACTTAAACTTAAAAAATGAGTAATGTTGTTAGACTAAAATACCCCTATTTATAAAAGTCAACACAATCTATTAAATATTTAAATACTGAATTACAATTTTAATCACTAACTTTCTTCACTCTCACTTGCTCCACAACCATATATACATAAAAATAAATTGCACACACAAATTAACGTTACTATACACCATAGTCGTTATGCGCGGGTAATCATCTAGTTTACTAATAAAGGGCCTTTGGTCATGATTGCCTAGGTACCACCTGAAAAGAACGCATGATAGGTCATGTGGGTCATAGGCTCATAGCAGTTGGGAAGACCTAAGATAAGCACATCCGTAAATAAGATGTTACCTACTTACCGCAATGCTTAAGCTATGGCAAAATACGTAACAACCCAATGAAACAATGATTATCTATTCCAATGCTCCACCAGATTTTCACTTACTGACTCACCTCTATTTGGGGGTACAAAGCAGTAAGCCAGTAACATATGGTTACTGCTTTCACTATAAACATTTTACATCTCATTCAATATACGAGTTTCAGGTGGGTAGTTACCTGCAGGCATGTCATCTTTGTCTCTTCGGTTCCTCCGTCGACCGTGTCGCCACGGCTGTCCATCATTATCTTTTTCTGCTGATGCCGGCTCTCCAGCAGAGTTGTTCAGAAACTGTGGAGGTCCTGAGATCTCCAATAATTACAGAAAAATACAGTTCATAAGTTTTTAGGTCACGGAAATAGCAAAACAGTGTTCTTAATTTGCAAAAAGTTGTAAGCAAACATTAAAAAGCTCAGGAATGCTGGAATTGCCAAAATGATTATTCATTTATACTTCATATAGCTTAAGCACCCTGCAGTACCAAGGCTCCTTTGTTTTGAATCTATGTTTAGAGGTAAAAATACCTTTTTGAACACAGGTTAAAGTGTACTCTCCTCCATAACTCACAGATAACTTCCTTTGTTCTAAAGAAACATCTACATTCTAACTCTACTGCGTGAGCATCTGGTTCGTACACATACAACATTAACACGAGTCTTCTTATACATTTATTTAACACCACTCCTAGTCCAATTCATAACTACAAAGTTAAAAGAGTGAGCAATTAACATCAACATATTTTTTTAATTCCATAGAAAACTTTGGGATCCTATAAGTCTTCGGACAGACGTAGTACTAAGCACTGCAATATGCTGGTAAATGCTATTGATAAATCACCAGTATGCCATATTCATCACAAGTTATACTAGAGGAAAAAATAATTGTTGCATCTTCACTAGCCATATGGTAATTGGCTTGAAAGTGTTATCTATATTTCCGGACTGCAATAGAAACTCCAAGAACTAATATGGATCAAGTTGTCATGAAGGGCTCTTTAGGGTCTTTTGGTTGGAATGAACAAAGTCATAATAGGAACATGGTAATAAAATGAGTCACTAGTCATCGCCAGTAAGTAGCGGATCCAAGAATATCGGACGGTTGTAGCACAAAAAAACTTCCACAAGTCCTAAGTAATATCAATATAAAATAGTCAATCTGATATTATATAAAAAATGATAAACAGAGTTTCCTTGACCCTCCTACTAAGATTGTTCTTTACAACGTTTCCAAGCTTGAAGGCGATTCATCACAACTTCATTGTACCACTGATAAATAGATCTTTTTCAATGCACCAAAATTAGAGGATCGTTCATATAATTATCACCCATTTGATCAACTATAATACGGAAAAACATCTTTCCACCGTTGGGCTTGCCATTCAACTTAAAAATATTTCATCTTGACTCACATTCACATAGTAGCGGTTAACTACACGCAATCACGCATAAGATAAGACCTATTCATAAAATCATCCTGACAGAAAGCATACATAGTAATTATCTTTCGATGCATCAAACAAAGATAACAAATAAATAAAAAGCACGCAGACTCAAAGCTGTTTTTCGCAAAATCTTAGATTTGTATATCGAAAAGTATCTTAAAAATATCAGTCTCGTAATAATGTTGATTAATTAAGTAGGATATTCACATTCTTTAAGCATCCATCTTCAACATCATGTTTTTTTCTTTTACAATAGGAATTTATTCTATTAAAGGACGTATCATACCCGTCATCTCTAACCCTTATAAATGTCAGTTTTGTTCCTTTTACCATTATTACCGCTCCACAATATTTTGATCTTTACTGAGGATTTTCAATAAATATTCTGTAACCCCTATATGTGCTCTATTATGTGCGAATAAAACACAAACTTCTTAAGAAATAATAAGATACCCGATGCGAACCATGAGGACCTTCATTTTCAACAAATTGGAACACTTAAATAACTTCAGCAAAAAAAAATAATAAAATAAAATAAAATAAAGGAAAAAGGAAAAAACTCACAATTGTTTACTAATGATAACCCCCTCAGGTATCTCTCGAGTGTACGAGGGACAGCTTTCAGTTTAACCCTCTTCTAGTATTTATCGCACTTTTACTAACTTGTGTTTCTACTCATTCTTTGTTATCGTCTTGAATTAGATAATTATCTTTTACAAGAAGCAAGTACCACAATTATGGCACCTATAAACTTTTTAATGAATATCCTAATGCCATCGTCATTATTTGCAGCAACTGCCACAACCACTAACTGAAGCTCAAGAGCAAAACCAACTTGCACAATATGTAGAGCTATCTTTCAAGATCAAAGCTTTAATTTATTGAGCTCACCACGCATATGACTCTCCGTCAATGTGGAATCTCACCAGTAAATCAAGAAATCCAAGCTCTTTCGAGGTGTTGGATGTTGGTGCTTATAATCTATCTTTTAATTCAATAATTCAAGCTTTTTCCTTTATTTGAAGAAGTAGCAGTTCCATTCCGAAGTTGAGGGATGTTGTCGATTGTTTTAAAATGAAAAAAATATGCAGGCTTTGAATTTGGCTATCAATTTAGAGTTATTAGATAAAATGAAAGAAAACAATTGTTGAATAAAAAATGAAAGCATGAGAACAAAAAAGTAATCAAATAGTTTTTGAATTACCAATGAAAATCCCAAATTTTCTTTATTTCAAAATTAGCATGTGATTCAAGATGAAAGACCCGTTAAGTATAATGGTATCACCGAGCTTGGTGCTTTGATGGGGAAACAAGAAAATAAATTTACTTTCTTTTAGTATGTAGATTACTATACATCGCTTTCGTTTTGCCCATGGCAACCGCAATCTTGGAAAGATGTTTTTTCGTAATAGTCAATGTTACAAACGAAGTTGTAATCACTTCAAAGCCTTTAAGCATGTAGGAGGATTGTGAATATGTTTATCATTTTTTTACATTTTAATAGTATCGCATTTTTAATTAATACAGGTTAGGACTTGGGTGACTTTTCTTGTGATACATCCTTCCCAAAATCCCTACATCTGCAACGGTCCAAAACCAATAACTACCAATGTGGCAATGTGCAATAATTATTATCAACTATTACTCGGTTCTATTAAGATGGCTAAATTGCAGAAGTTTAGCACGCAATCCATGCCCTAAAACTACATTAGTATCCTCTTATCATTCGTTTCCAATCTCTCGCTTATGCACTTAGTTACCTAAAAGGGACATCCAATTTCCACCCTTAAATCCATCAAAAATTTAAGCAAGTTATCATGTAAGGCTTAATTTGTGAATCCTTAGTTGTAACCGTAAGCGTAAAGACTGGTTATTAATAGACCACTCTCTTCTTTCTTAGTTTTGCTCTATGTGTGTCATATTACACTACACCACAGAGTACTAATCTACCCTAAACAAATTTCACTATTTACATTTACTGAGTGACTTGGTTCACAGATTCTTTTGAAATGTAATAAGGAAAAAAATTGAACAAAAAATACAATTTCATTAAAAAAAAAAATGTATTTGACTTTTAAGTTTTAACCTATTAGGGGTGTTTGTTTAAGCTTATATGTCGGCTTATGAGCTTATTTGATTTCGGCTTACATTTCATAAGCTCAAATTTTCTGGCTTATTTTGAGCCTTGTGGGCTTATATAAGTTTATTATACAAATCTCAAAGTAAGCCGGAATATTGGGAGCTTATGAAATATAATCCGAAACACAAATAAGCTGATAAGCCAACATATAAGCTTAAACAAACACCCCCTAATAACAAAGCAAGTACTAGAGGCGCGATGTTTTTGTAAAAAGCGGCACTTTTTTACGAAACTTAGCACTAGGATTCAAAATTTCATCATGACAGCCCCAGTTCCGCCCTAATAGTGGTCACACGGTGTCCTAACTCCTAAGTCCTCAACTTCAAATCTCCCTAGGTACACAAACAGCAATTTAGCTATTCAATAAAAACAAATAAAGAAACAAATCAATATATAAAATAAACAAATTCAGAGATAAAAATTACTTCGGAAAAGACATGGAGTGCAGAGGGAAGTAACGAAGAAGAGTCTGAAGGATTAGGTAGATCGAATAACGCTTTTTTAAAACTGTTACCGTTGCGGTTGTTTTTGTGGTTGTTGCGTTCTGTTTCTTCGTCGGAAGATGATGAGGAGAGGTACGTGTTTTCGTTTTCGTCTTCTTCGGGTGATGAGTAGCCTTGTATTAGTGACAAGCTCATTGTTACTGTGTCTGTGTGTGTGTTTTTAGTGTGTGAGGGTTTGAGTTATGAGAATATAATGGGAGTGATGTTTTTGGGGATGATGTTTTGATTGGACTTTTGTAACTAGGCTTTTGCAATGGATAATGTGAAGCTGGCCCAGTTTAGTGTCCCGTATAGGGTGAGCAAAACTGTTCGAGTCCCCACAACTGACCTGATCCTGACATAAATCGATAGTCCCGATATCTAATAATAGCTTCTCGGATTGGGAGTCAGGATGGATTTTAGCATTTTCGAGATTCGGTACGGACCAAAAATCGACAAAATACACGCAAAAACCGACTACTTTCGAGACGGGTCGGGACGGGCCAATAAACCGACTACTTTCGGGTCGGTATTCGGTTTACGATTTAGGTGACTTTCAGGATCGGGATTAGTCAGGACGGGTCGGGATCCGGCCCGATGCTCAGCCCTAGTCTCGTAATAAGCTTCCTATTTTTTATTATTTATTTATTTATTTATTTACCTTAACTATCTTTTTTACGTGTTACATAAGTGCAAAATATATGAATAGATTAAGTTTTGAATGTATTTTCATTGGTATAATTTTTATAAAATATTATATAGCATAAACAAAAATATTTAAAGTTAAAGTTGGAAAAAAATACTTTAAAAAGTCAAAATAGAACACTCATTTTGGGATGGAGGAAATAAAGGTGTGTTTGTTATGGGGTTATGACACTGTTTGCTTAGATTAAACACTAAAAATGATCGTTGGGTATGTTATTTTTGAAATAGTAGAAAGGTGTCGAATGATAGATCCATTTCACTATAAAATGGGGGGTTTCATAATTTTTTCTAACACACTCATTCAATAGGATATTCTCAGCCACATGATTTGGCTTTTACTCTTTTTGCTACTTTGTTTTTTTTTTTACCTTATTTCACTTTAAAAAATATTTTTAAATCCTTTATAAATTTATAATCACATTTATTTATATATAAATAAATACAATTTCTCTTTCCTAAACCTACCTCAAGTCAGAATCCTATATCAAATTCAAATCCGAATCCAACCCCACTTATAAACCAAACGGGCCCTAATATAACTAATTTAAAACCCGTGTAATAGACATACTTTTAAATGTATTTTCATTTCAATATGAGTAAAAGTAATATTAAATAGTATAACAAAATGAGTATACTTATATAGAACTTAAATGGTAAATATATAACTTCTCAACACATCCTTTTATAATATTTTGGTCTTTTATCTTTTATTTAACAATTCAATTTAAATTAACTAAAAGGTAAATTACAAAAATGTCTTTGTGGTTTCTCATTTTTGCACCTATGCTACTTTCAAACTTTAATTACAAAAATGTTATTACAGCTAACACTTTTACAAAAGTAATGTCTTTATCACTAACAATCGTTAGTGACCCTCTTCACGTGCCTTCCATGTAAGGGTATTTTGGTCATTACACTATTCACATGAACAAGATTTGCAACCAAACCTTGAGTTATATATCAACTACCACACATTCTATTCCACTCATTTAGATCCAAATACACACACTTAAAAACATATAGATGCGGACCCACGTTATACCAAGCTAGTTCTGAGGAACCACCTTAGAAACGGAAAAACTATAGAGTCGATATGGTAGCTTTTTCAAGGACCTACCTTAGCCTCGTGTTGGGAACCACCTTGTGAGGTGACGACATGAAGTTATTAATAATTTTTCGGTGTCAGGGAAAAAAGTCGCTAGATGCCATGGCTGAATGGGATTAAGGTTGATAATGTAGAAGACACTATGGTCGAAAGAGAAGAGGAAAGAAATAGTTTATTTTATTTTACCGCCTTGCGTACGTCCACAAGTTTTACTTTTGCTTTTCAACTTTCAAGACATAATATAATATTTTCTTTTAAGATTCTCTTAACTTTTGATTTATATATAAACCGTTAATCATTATTAATATTTTATTTATAAGATTTCAATATCTCAACATTAAATGACTGAAAGTTACTCGTAATAAAGATAAGCTACATTAAATGACCCGATCCATGACTAGGTAACTTGTTGATTTTCACATTTAGCTAAAGGAACTACCTTTGATTTTCGACTGGGTCCGCCACTCATACTCACTGAATAAATATAGTCACTGAATGAAGAGGGTGTATATGTAAATTATAGTAAAACAAAGTAGCACTCTCTTCGTCCTATATTAAGTGTTTATTTTGACTTTTTGAAGTATTTCTTGTTCAAGTTTGACATTAAATTTTATTATTTGTGTTATATAATACTTTGATACTAAATATATGACTTGATTGAGTTTTAAATGTATTTTCATTGGTATAATTTTCATTAAGCATTATATAGCACAAATAAAAATATTTACGGTTCAAGTTGAACAAAAATGACTCAATAAAGTATAAGTGGACATTTAATATGAGACGGATGGAGCATTATATTAATAAAAAATGAGATACATATCATAAATCCAGTGGAGTTGGTAAAGTCTCCGAGGCTATATTCGGAAATCAAAAATTTTCGGACTAGATGTTTAATGCACTTTTGGGTTTTGAGGTCTTTTGAGAATTTTATCTTTAGTTAGCGCGTGAATTCCTAACTATTGTGCTTCAGAACAAATGAACTGAACCAATCAGTGACTCATATCAAGCGCTATTCATATCTTGACACAACCGTGTATCCGATAACCCGTTTCCATAACCTTCATATCTTGACACATTTATCCGATAACCATTTCCATAAATTGAACCCTAACCTCATATCTTGAAACATTTATCCGATAACCCGTTTCCATAAACCCTAACCTTCATATCTTGACACAACCACGAAACATGGGCAAAAAACACAAACACGACACATCTCTAACAGAAGAACCAGAAATGGAACCACAACCACAACCACAATCACAATCCTTAAATTAAAAAAAAAAAAAAAAAAAAAAAAAAAAAAAAAAAAAAACCCACAAAACAATCAATGTCAAAATCCAAACCTTAAACCCTGCACCCGACAAATCACTCCCAATAATAGGATACTTTTCATCCGGGTATGACCCAGATAATCATAATAACAAAAGGAAAAGTACTGAGGAACAACAACATAGTGTTAAGTTAATGAAACATGTCGAACGTAGTAATAGGATGCAAGTTGTTGTCAGCTGTAACACTAATGATAAGGTGGTTAAGTTTGTTGGGACTAATTATTTGGGTGAGGCTGCTGCTCAACAAGTCTGTAGTTATAGCCTTGGTGTGCTTGATAAGGACACTGGTGTTCTCAAGATTCTTCCTATTGAGTCTCGTAAGGTATTGTTTTGTTTTCTTTAGGGTTTATAGTTTAGGTTATGCTTTAGAGTTTAGACTTTAGAGGTTTTTACTTTTTTGGGATTGTGTTTTCGATGGGATATGTTTGTGGAACGCCAATAGTTAGAAAATAGTGTTTGAGAAACTTTTCGGAAAATATTAGTGACAATTGAAATCGCTTTTTGGAAATGTATGCAGAAACTTCCACCCAAAGCCCAATCTGAAACATTCTCTAAGATATTTACTTGTTTGATTTAAATTAGTCTTAACGTGTTATTGGATAATTGTTTGATTGCTTGGCAAATTAAAATGAAGTTGTGCTGTTGTCTATGGTTTGTGTTTTGTATTAGAGGGTGTTTTAGGTGAGATTGTCAGCTTATTGTGTTTGCAGAACGTTTATTGTCTAAAAACATTGTTAAGGAAACTTTTTGGGAAATGTGATTACTGAAGCATGTTTGGGTCTGCTTTTTGAAAAGTAGTTTTGCATACATGCTATCTGATTTTGAAATAAGTCTTTAACATTATCTTTTTATACGGTTTTCTGCAAATGCAATTAGATATTGGTCTCACCCAAAGAATAGACTCTAAGATATTCAATTGTTTGATTTAAATTAGTCTAATGTGGTATCGGATAATTGTTTGATTGCTTGGCAAAGAGTCTCTAATATATGAAGTACGGGATATTTGTTAGTTATAACCCACCGGATTAGAGCTGGCTGGGCGAGATGGAGGGCGGCGTCGGGAGTCCTTTGTGACAGGAACGTTCCCTTAAAGTTAAAGGGAAAATTCTATAAGGTGGTGGTTAGACCGGCTATGTTGTATGGGTCTGAGTGTTGGCCTGTCACCAAGGTCCATGCGAACTGAGAATGCTAAGATGGACTTGTGGTAAAACCTTGCTTGACATGATTCCGAACGGAGTTTTTAGAGCTAAACTTGAAGTCGAGAATATTATCTCAAAGATGAGAGAAGGAAGGTTGAGGTGGTTCGGCCATGTCAGGAGGAGGCCACAATCAGCGCCGGTTAGAAGAGTCGAAGCGCTAGTAGTAGATGAAGTGAGAAGAAGGGGTAGGCCCAAACTCAGGTGGGAGGATAGACTTAAGCTCGACATGAAGGAGTTGCTCTTGACCGAGGACATGACCTTAGATAGGAATGCGTGGAGAGATAGAATTAGGATCTGCGGGTAGTTCCGGCTGGGGGGTTTGCGGGTTTAGGTGTTTTTGGGGGTTGTTTAGGTGTTTAGGCGTTCCTTTGTGGACTTGCCCCTGCGTTGGATTGTTTTTTTTCCTTAGCTCTAGGCCCCGCGCATTGCCTTGCCTTGCTTTGTGTTGCTCCCTTAGGTTTGCTTGCGTTTCTTGCTGTTGCTTTGCCTTAGCTTTAGGCCTGTTCGTTGCTTTGCTCTGCCATGTGTTTGCTTCCTTTAGTTTGTTTGCTTTTCTTTGTGCCTTGGCTCTTTGTCTTGTTTGGTCTTTGCTTGTGCTTTTGCCCGTGTTTCTTGGTTTTCTTTTGCTTGTATTGATTGCTTCTGTGTGCCTGTTTTTGCTTGTTATTTTCTGTCGTTTTTTGCTCTCTTTTGCTTTGCACTATCACCCGTACACCTACACTTGCCGGAGGTCTCATTGGAAGCAGTCTCTCTACTCCGGGTGTATCCTGGGGTAGGGGTAGGATCTGTCTACGTTCTACCTCCCCTATACCCTGCCCCGGCGGGATTGGGTTTGTTGTTGTTGTTGTTGATATTTGTTAGTTATGTTTTGTATATCGAAAATGGTTAGTTAATACAGAGTGGCTAGTTATATACGTAGTTAGTTTGTAGACAGGGTAGTGACCGGAAGTGTTTTAGCTATTAGAAATTGTGATAATTAGGAGGGGCGGGGGTGTTTGGATTAGCTTATTATTTTGGCTTATCTGCTTATTGAGATTTGGAAAAGCTGATAAGCTCACTTTTGTTACCTTGTTACGTTATCAAGTTAAGCATATGTACGTAACTAAGCAAGAAGTTCAAGTTCACCCAAAAATGTGAGCTTATTGGCTTTTCCAAAATTTTAATTATCTTAAGCCCAATAAAATGAGATATATTAACAGGGATGTTTGGCAATTGGATTTTGATGATAAGCTTATGGAAGTTTTAAGTGTTTTGATAAGTTTATTTAAGTGTGTATATATATTAATATATATTAATATATATGAGTTGAAAACGCCATTTTGCAAAGCCCTTTGAAAGCGGTGTCTTTGCAAAAAGCTTAAACTTATATGGTAAGATATGCCAAACACCCCTTTGACTATGTGATAGGGAATAATGAAAATTAGAAAACTAAGTAAATGGTTTGCTGAGATAGTGATCGTTTGTGTTTGTGTTTGTGTTTGTGTTTGAAGTTGTAATGAATAGATAGTCTACTTTTTGTCAAATATAAATATCTAAGGATAAACATTCTAGTTATAATGGGATAATTAGATTAGAATATGTACTGAAAAATTACTCGATACATGAAAATAATAGTATTATACATGCATCCCAAACACCCTTTATAACAATTTTATATATGATTAAAGTCATTTTTTGTCTTGCGTGTAGATCTTTAGATTGGAACCAAGGTTCGATGATGAAGTTTATCCTGCAGATGAAAATTCTAAAGTTGAGGAAGCTGAAGAGAAGAAAGAAAAAATGTTTCAGTTGTCGACTAAAAAGTCTGAACAATATTGCAATGCAGTCCCTACTGGTGTTATGTGAGTTTTTAGAATATAGATATAGGAGTGTTTGGTTTATTTTTTTCTGAAGTCTGGAACTCTTCTTCTTTTGTTGGGCCCTTCCGGTTCACATAGCTCATGTGTATCTAGTTTGTAATCTTGTGTTTTTGGGTAGTGCTAGTTAGGGGTCCATATGGTGTGGCTAGTTCTGGTGTTTTGTGTTGTGTTCCTCTTGAGGCATGTCTCTGGAGGGTGTTTGGTTTTGTCTTTTATAAAAGTGCCTTTCAAAAAAAAAAAAAAAAAAAAAAAAAAAAAAAAAAGTCTGAACAAACGGTATGCAACTGTTGTATTAAACATGCTATCTTATTAAGATGCAACTCATTAGGTAGTAATTTTGGCTTGATATTGATTGTTAAGGGCCACAAAAGCACATCTCTACGAATTTGGTGCATTTTGGCCGTTATCAATCTCAAAGTGGAACCGGCTTGATGCACTATCTTCACTATTTTAGCCCATTAACCATTATGATAATTTTGACCAAGGTGCAATTTGCCTTGAAGCTACTTTTTATTTTCAAAAAAAACTGGACTCATATGGTTTTTGTAAATGAATGATTTTATCCACATAGCGTGCACACTAATTTTCAGTACTAATCAAAGGCACGAAGAAGATTTTCATGTTAACTGAAGACAAAAGTTACTAGTTGAGCTGAACACTTTTTTCCCAAATTAAAAATCAATGCTAGATTGGAGTGTGGTTAATTCTTTTTACTTTATGTTACCATAGGCCAAGAAAGAAAAGGCACTACGTGCAAACCGTGATCCAGAGGCCCAAGCTGATTTAAATAGCAAGATGGCTGATGCGAAGGTTAATGCAAAGGCTCTTGAAGTTGGTGCAGCAACTACAAGTAGCGCTCGTAATATTCCACCTCATGATCTATCAGCAACAAGACCTCGACAGGCTTATCCATTAGAAAAGATCGTCTTTAAGGGAGAGTGGAAATACCTTCTAGACATTGCTGAGATTTTGCAAGAAGGGAAAAATATAACACCTGAATCTTATCCTGTTTTTGTTTGTAACAGAATTCATAAGATCGACGAGGCCAAGGTAAATAATTTACATTTCAGTTTTACATGATATGCATACATTGGTGACATCTTAAATCAGATCTTTTTTGTTAGGATTGACCTGAAATTTATGTCCAGATTTTTAAGAAATAATAGTATGATACAATCATTTATGTATTCTTCAATGCATATATAATCATTTCTCTGAAACTTTAAAGTATAGATGGCAACATAGGTAGGTTGAGTAACCTAGGTCAAGATGGGTTACACCGTCATTTCTTTAGCACAGGCCAAAATGTGGTGGATTGGCTTGACCCGCAAACTAGTTTTTCCATTGTATAAATTTTCTTACTAATAGCTAATGACTGCCTAATGCATCAAATTTAATAATAGGAAACAGTAAAAATATAACTTTAGGTAACAGTTGACTTGCAATGTGAATTGATCCATTTGACCCGTTTCCTTTGTAGCTAATTTTTTGTTTGACCCATGTGTAGTAAAATAAAATTAAAATATACATGTGCTACCTGTTAGTAACAGCATCATGCTAATTGTCATTCATTCATCTGTTACTGCACTTTGATAGTTATACTTCTCTAATTCTTGATTTAGGATGAGGAGGAAAGGGAGAGGCTTGCATGCATATACTCGTACATCAATCATCTCATCAAATTTAAAGACAAGCATTCCGTGGACGGCTTTTCATCAGCTAAACATCATAAATTGCCAAACATATTGACCCAAAAGTTCAGTGACATGTTTGCCAACACTGAATCAAAAATACTCTCTGAAGACAAAAGGGTCCTTATCAGCTATGTTTTGGAGCTTACTCTCTTTGTTGATAACTTCAAAACAGAATTCTCTGACGTAGCTGAAGATCTTAGAATGACCACTGGTGCATTGAGGCCTTTATTTGAATTTCTGGGCTGCAAGTTTACCAGAGAAAACAACATAACCTTGGCCACTCTTCCTGCTCCCCTGAAGTTCCCGGAGGTTAGGATGAGGCGCCGACGATAAATATGAATTTAAAGGCTTGGTGCTTGTGGTTTGTGCTAGATGATGGGTGATAGCAAAAGGATGTTTTTGTTTGTTTATTATGGGTTATCTAATGAACAAATATATTCCCATCCGTATCCAGCAATTTGAAATTAGATTTTGTAGTTTTCTTTGCAGAATCAGACATTTACCATTTAGCACTGATAATGTGTCGGACATCTATTATATATCCTGAATTGGTTCTAATATTGCTTGGAACTTTGTACTAAACCTTGATAAGTGGCTGTTTGGAATTGCTTATTTCGAAGTGTTAATCTTCTTAGATATAAAAAGGTTTTTATCTGTTTATTGCAGTTTTATGCAGACCTCAAACTGTTTCTGTTTAAAGCTAACAAGATACATCTGGATGGATGGCAGGTGAGGTAATATTAGTTTGTGTTGTGACGAAAAACCTTTCGTGTTGATCATTTGGACAAATCTCTATAATAGAATTGTTAAAAGCCAACACGCTATATTGTGTTTTATATGAACACTCTCTACAAGTGTTTATACGTTTTGCAACTCTTCTCACTTGACCCTTCAGATAAATTACATGCCCGAGATCTATATGCTTTAATTTTAGCATTTTACACTTATGTTTGCAGAACTCTTGAAAAAGACGTACATTTTACTTTATATTAAGTTTTGGTTCATCGATATGTACTGTATATTCGTTGCCAAACTTTTAGTTCGGTTCATTGCTAATGCACTTTTGATTCTTGTATTGTGTCGCAACCAGATAATCAAATTCAATGTAATATACAAGCCTTGAATCGTTACAGAGTGTTACAATAAATTTAATTTAATTTGCACAATACTATTTGTCATTCTAGAATTGTGCTACCGAAATTGAATCTGGATTTACATATATCACTCTTTTCAGTGCCATGAGCCCCAAAAACTTTCTTCACACTTTCCGAAAGACACATTTTGCAAGACCAACATGTGATGACAAATATATTCAATTCATTATCATAACATTTGCTTCAATAATATTATAAAGAGACTAACAAAAGACTACATAACTTGACCATGTATGAATAGAATACTAGATCTTGACAGAGTTTCAGTCACGGGTTATATTTTTACCTCATTGAATAAAAGCAGCTGCTTTCATAGTAACTTACAAGTAATCATAAGTCATCATTTCAGATATCACGAGTTGTTGCACTTCCAACACAGTTTCACCTCTCATTGGTTCTTCACTTGCTCCACTGGATTACTAGCTAGCTTGCTTTTCCATTAGGTCGCCGCTTGCAACTAAGGATATCATATGCTATCATAAAGTGGTACAATATTTGAATATTAACCATATAGCGAACTCCACTCTCCTGCCCACTTTTGAGGTTAACAGACTGTAGTGATGGTTACGAAATCAGATTCATTTCACAAATTTCCTTCCATAAGCTTAGAAGACGAATTATGTAACATTATCCACTTTATCCTTTTCTGAAATCCCCTTCCCTTTTGTGAAACGTGCTTTATGCTTGTAATACTCTTCCAATTCATTCTCCAACTTTTCAATGAACTCACTTGTATGCTCAAGAGACTGTTCTAATTTGTACTTTTCTAAGGCCTGTAATTCCAAAGCAGGATACAATAGTCTAAGCAATTGTATATTGGAAATATAAAATAACATGCTGAGCCACTTAAATCCAGTTGGGTAATGAATGGTCCAATTTGGATTATGTATTATCTTTGTTGGGTTACATGGGCAAAATAACAAGCTTCAGCTATGGAAACACGTCCAAAGCTGCCAAAATGTATATTGATGCACGCGACCTCCTCAATTACTTTCTTCAAAAGATTTGATTTTTACTGTGTACTAATATAGTTTTTTTCTTTCCTTTTTTAATTCATATAACACACGGATTTGGATATGTTCTAGTGTGTTAAATGGGTAAAATAAAAAGATAAAACATTAGCTAAGACGGAAACAGGTCAGAAGCTGCCAAACTGTATTTTTAGCGCATTTCTTCCAAAGACTAGATTACTATTCACTATTGTAAATATATAGCATCTGTATACATATAAGTATATAACACATTAATATTTACAATAGAATTGATTAAAAAGTGATTTACGTCAATCCTACCTGACGAGACATGTTTTGAAATATACCAAAAAAAAAACCCACCCATTCTGACCCATACCGATTTTGAATTGTTCTTAACCGCTCTGACCGCCCAATTTACCACATGACTTTGCAAACATTGACGGAGCTTTGAAGGGCCTAGGGAGGGTCCCCCCCAGAAAAAAAGAAAGAAAAAAAAAATAAAAATAAAAAAATAAAAAAAAATATAAAAAAGGTTTTTTGTTACTATATGTATTCTAATTGTAATTTCATAAATCTTGTTTAGAAAAAGATAATTTGGGGGAATAGTTTATATATTAATTAAATGCTTGGTCATGAAATAGATAAGGAGACCATAATTTTTAAATTCAATATTAATATTTTTTTATACAAAAAGATAGAGCAAATCCTCTACTGGCGACAACATACACCCTATTAATATTTTTACTGTGGTAGCTTTAGTTATTCAATGAAATGAGATCATTGTTCTAGCGGGTTTCTAACATACTTGTTTGTCACTCTACATCTTAGGCTACGTCTACTACTTAGTATCATGAAAAAACTCGTTTACTTTACGTTTCTCGTTCGAATAATACCATGATTTCGCCCCCCCCCCCCCCCCCCCCCCCCCCTCCCCCACACCAAGAAAACCGGTCAAGTTCTGCCACTTTTGCAAACAACCATATTTGCTTATATATACTTTGGACTTCCAATGAACATTTTACACGAGTACAATGAGCATTCAGGAAAATTTTTGGGCATTGGTACTTGTAATGTAAAGGCAGGAAACTTGACCAAGATAAATGGTAAAATAATAGAACAGTTTAGAATAAATATATCTGTATTTAAAGATGAAAATAGTACCTTTGCTTTCGACAGGGTGTCCGGAGGTGACATAATCTCTGGTTGCACATAATTTTTCCCACGGAAAAATATAATAACATTATTAGGTTTTATGTCAATAACAATGCCTTTACTTAGGCGAGTAAGCTCGTCCGCATATTCTTGAATTTGTCCAGGCCTACAAGGTTTGCAAACAACCTTAACAGTCTCGTGGTTCTTCCAATGAAGGTGCATATTAAGAACAACTCCTCCAAATACTCCTCGTCTTCCAACTGGGACATAATGTTTCTTTTTCTCACCGGTTCGTTTAAGATAGAACTTTTCTTCTTCCGTTAAGATTTCAGGATCGTATACTTCAGCTGCGGATTTGCGTACGTCAAATTTTCTCAATTTATCAATCAACCATTCTTCCTTTCTTTTGGCCTGGAGAGTAAAAAACAAAACAAGTTATAAACTAATTTAGCAATAGCTATCTTATAACACTCACAACTAGAGGTGGCAATTTTGACCATTTACTTATATGGGCCGATTTGGTGGTTTTTTCTTTCGAAGGTATCAAATCTCAAGAAAGCATAGCTAAAAAGGGAAAGTATCGAACCGGCTAAATGTCACCCAAAGTCTAATTGAAGAACTTAAAGGCATGTTTGGTATGGGGGTATTACTATCATGGAATGAGTTTCATTCCAATAACGATGTTTGTTTGATAAATATTGATATCAACTATGACAATGATAGATAGATATATTCCATACTCCAAACCACTCCAAGAGGCAAGGTATGAAACTTTCATAGGTGAGGGACCCACCTTATGCTTAAACCCATACCGATTGTGATGCATGTCAGCATACCAAACGCACCCTAACTTTTTTATTCAAAATATAGGCAATTATTATAATAATATTGTTTTTGCAATTCAGTACTAAAACAGATAAAGAGTGCTGGTGGGTCAACCCGAACACCTGGCCCATTTTGACCCTAACTGAGAAAATTCATATAAACTTGGATATTAATTCATTTCACCTTAAAAGTTAAAGCAAAAGTGGAAGTTTACCTTCTCTCCGGTATAGAGACTATATAGTTTATTGACATTAAACATTATGTGGATAGCAGGCTATAAATGACTCTAACCTTTCCAAGCCTGTATAAGATCCTGACTTCTGGATTTGGGGATCGCATCTTTTTCTTGGCCTTCAACCGATAAAACCTTAACTCATTGAGTTTAGCCTTTTTCGACACTTTATTCCGTCTATGTTTCCTTTCTCTTTCTGCCAAATCGTCAGGTCTTTGAAGTTGTTTACCGATACAAAATCTCACAACATTTTTATCTGTTGTCATCTCGATAGCAGAATTGCTCAATAGTCGAACATGTGACCTTAATGAATAAATATTATTATAAAGCACATATACATGTTTTTGGTTTATCTGGTTTGCTGATGAAAAGCATGTAAGAAAGCGCGTAAGCAGATTTGCGTTTAAATTCTGGGTTATCGAATCCCTGCATTAAACAAGTACACTATCAACAAAGAAATTATACACCTCAAATCTTTATACATAAATAATGGTTAACACTTTATGATATTTGACTAACATCAACAAATTAGAGCCAAAATTGCTGCAGAACTAGAGATGCAATTCAACTATTGCAATCTAAATGGTCGTTTTAAAAATCCGAAATTCACATTGTTTATTCTCCACCATAGGATTAATAACAGTGTTTAGCTCTCATGTAATTTGAACTGAAACTCTTCTCCCTGAGTATGCCTATTTTTGAATCGTAAACCCTGCCCTTGATTTGTTAAGACACGAAAGTCAAGACATGTCTGAAAATTGGGAACTAATCATAGTCGCATTACACTTATTTAGAAAAACTTAGTGAAAGAATGAGCTACAGAAAAACCACAATTGTGTATATACCCTGGAATGATAAGCTAATGTATCACCAACACGTAATGATTTCAGCTTAAAAAATCCTTTCATGGCACCAGAAATATAGTTTAACTAAAGAAAACAACATCCATAGCCCAAAAGGGCCAGATTTCAAGTCTTGATATCACAACCTAGGACCTTACAATACAAGTTGCAACTTTAACACCAACTTTATCCTGTTTAATATTTATTGTACTTGTTATAAATGATAAGTTTAAGTGTTTAACCGTGTCAAGCTAAACGTATAATTCGTATCAGCCCTGAAGTCGAAAAGTAATGAGTTTTCGATTATATATTTTCTTAGGAATACTGGAGTCACCCATTAAATCTTTATCGATTAAGATAATTATAATGACACTAAGATCCTAAATCTGAGCTTCGTTATAAACAGGTCAGCAAAATCATGGTTCTAAAACAGCAATAATAGTACCCTATAAACTGAAATGCATGTACGAGATATCAAAACTGATGCAATTGTACCTGACATTATGAAGAGTGGAAGTGCTGTGTATCATATTGGAAACATGACGGTGAAAGAGTCTGATTGCCATAGGGCCAAGAATAAATTTCAGCAGATAGCACGTGATGGTAACCAGTGGGCTGCTTTCAGCTTAAAGAATCCCTGGACGTGAAGGAGAAGTTTTAGCCAAAACCACGAGTAAATTGACATCAAAATAACGACGTAAAAATTAATATTATCAACTTAACTCTACAAACCGTTGCTATCTTAGAGTTTGGTATATACAATAGACATTAAAATAAAATGACCGAAAAGCATCTCTTAAATTACATCTCCACATACTCTTAGGGGGTGTCTGGAATAGCTTATTTGAAAAGCTCATGAGCCAACTTTTATCGGCTAACGAGCTTGTCAGCTTGAACTTATAGAATTAAATAATCCATAAGCTCATAAGCCCAAAAAAAATGACCTTTTCAAAATTCAAATAAGCTTAAAGCCCATATAATAAGCTAATCCAAATACCCTTTTTAATATCACTATGGGGGCGTTTGTTTAAGCTGATTTGATGGCCTTATCAGCTTATTGAAAATTTTGAAAACTTGTAAGCTCATTTTGTGGGCTTATGAGTTTATTGAAATTTTTGAAAACTCGTAAGCTCATTTTGTGGGCTTATGAGTTTATTGAAATTTTTGAAAACTCGTAAGCTCAGTTTGTGGGCTTATGAGCTTATCCACTTTTTTTTGGGGTAAAGGGTTACCTCGGTAAAGTTTATTAATCACAGAAAAGTTAAGTACAATGGAATGTCACTGAAATACCACATTAACCTTAAGCAAACGCTTGAACGACCACAAAATTGTTTGTGACATGCCACAAAACGATAACAGCTCTAGCTACAAACTAAAGTGGACCTTTCTATGAGCAATTCAAATTTGCAATAAGATGATAAGCCTATCAAATAAGCTTATACAAACGCCCCCTACAATTATACTCTAGACATAAGCAAATTTAACAGAATCCCATGAAACACAACTTTAAACTATTTAACTTCAAAAGAAACCATAAAAAACTGATATGGACTAAAAAGGTAACCTGATCTTTATAAGACATTTCATCAAACAGTTGATAAGCACACATAATATCACATAAAATGAGATGAAAATTTGGCAAAAAGAATCATTAATTAATAAAGCAAGCTGATTTGTATAGCTAGTTTAGGATTAAGTTAAAAAAATAAAAAAATAAAAAATTGTTACCTTGCGCCAGAAGAGAAGCAGAACTTTGTGAAAGCTTGTGGTTTGGGTTTTCAAAAAAATTTGATGGAAAACAGTTGGTATTTTACTGAAGGAAAAAGTAAATAATTACTCTCATCCCATTTTAAATGTTCATATCTTTCATTGTCCCATAAGTGTCTAATAAATGAAGAATCTTCGTAACTAAATTTCCAATTTTATCCTTTATCTTTTATATTAATTGTAATAATCGATTACACCTAAAACTTTGTGCTTGTATTATTTGAATGTATAATTGTCATTTGATTAACAATTAATTGTAATAATTTAGTATACCCATTTAACACGAAACGAATTTAAACGGGTCTAGGTTAAGGATAAATAAGTTTAGGTAAAAAACAGGTAACCCATTTAACAAACATTTCACGTTTTGGTTGAACAATGATTAAATAGGTTACTCATAAACCTGTATAAAGTATAAAGCTTATAAAATATAAAATACTTATATGACTTTTATGTGGGATATGGATTTAAATATAATTTGTTATAATACTTTGTATATGACATCGAATTCTCTGTATATACTAAAGGAGGAGAAATAGGGTTTCGTGCCCTATAAAAAATTACTTTGCATAAAATAATATTTTCTAATTATTATAAGGAGATGCTAATTTGTCGCTACTCCCACAAATCAATAAGAAACAATTTTTTTAACAATGAAATATTGGGTCCATGAATAATAAAATATTGTTACTGGCGGCCAACAACTACTAGTAATAAAAAAGAAAAGAAGTTACGAAATTCACCCTGAATTATGCAGTAACTTGCAAAAAATACCCTATACTTTTAACTATTTATAATTTTTTCATATAACAAACTTTATTTATCAAATATCTAACAGATATTTCGCGATTTCGTGAATAAAAAAAATTCCGCTAGAAAGATCTCTCGATGACGAACAAAACGAGCCTAATATTGATATACTTTTTACGTACGCAAGATTATATAAAAAAATGTGAAGTTTCATATGTATCTAAAATAAAAGAACTTTTATAATACACCCTTAATCTATCAAATAACTTTAAAAACTATTTTAAAATTGATTTAAACAACAGCGGGAGAATGTACACTTTAACAAAAGTTTTAGTTACGTACCAAATACCTATCGATCAAACAAAGCGAGCTCAATATTGATATGCTTATAACATATGTACGAATTTATAAAAAATATTCACGCTTAATATGTATAATTTTTGTAATAATCTACGCAACCAAGCTAAACTTTCAAAATGATCAAAAAATAGGTTAAAAGCTCGGCCACAACATTCAAAACCGGACTACCAAAAATCCATGCATAGGTCAGATGAAAATAAAATTTTGTCAGCATCGCCGCAACGCATGGGTGCTATTGATATACTTCTAATATACATACGATTTTATAAAAAATGTTGAAGTTTGATACATATTAACAAATTGCGGAAACTACTTTGAACTTTTTGTTATTTACAACTTTTTATATAACAAATGCTCCTGTTTAATCGAAAAAATATTCAAACTACACACGGACTTAATCAGAATTTGCGAAAAAAAGACCCGCCGCAACGCGGCGGGCGCCCACACCTTGTTATAACTATAGCTTGGATATTATTAAAATTGTTTAAAGTTATTTATATGTTATTATTTTTTTATTTTTAATCATTATATTATTATTTTTTATTTAAATCAGTTGAATCGATAAATCACCAACTTTATTCATTGTTTGATTTATTTAATAAACATGTTAAATGAGTCATAAACGGGTTACATGTGCTATATAAGTCTCGATTGGGGTTACGTGTCTTAAAAAATCACGGATCCTAGAATATTTGAGAGCGATTGCTTGTTCAAATGCTCCCTTTTACAAGTTCTTTTCTACATTGGAGTGGATATGAATATATGATTATAAAACCTAATGAAATTATAACATGGTAAAAATTACATTTATAGTGAATTGTTATTAGAGCACTTGGTATGATGCCTGTGAGTTATATTATAACCCAGTGTCACGTCAGCGCACATCAGTTTTAATCTTTTCACCTTAACTCACAAAAAACACCATGGTACAATAACCCACCTTAACTCAACTTTAACTCAAATATTTTCAAATTCAACCCTAAATTAAAACTAATATTTCATTTAATAACTAACATAAACATTTATAAAACACAAATTACGTTAACTATTATACTTAAACACGAATTACATTTAACATTAAACTTAAAACATGGATTTCATTAAACACAAATTACATTAAACATAAAAAGTATGATGAAATGAAAATACATTAAACATCTAAATGAAACTAAGAATTAAAAAAATGAATCATCTGAGACATAGCTCTCGTCATTCGAAGCCGAAGACTCTGATCGAATAGGGCCTAACCCCATGGCCCAATGGTATTGTGTTTCTCTGTTAAATTGCTCCGTACGAGCTTCTCCCGAGCCCTACGAGCAACTGCCTCACGTTCCTCAGTTTCTTCCACGTCTCTCAAGACTTGCAAATGTTGCTCCAGGAGTTCTTCATCAGTCAACCCAAATCTTGTCGGTGGATTGTTTTCCGGTTGATCGGGTTGTTGCTAGACAACCGGTGGATTGGGTACCGGTTCATTTTCCGGAGTGAATTTCGAAAATATGTCTTCCGGTGGAGTGTTCACCGGTTCATTTTGAATCATGTTGGAGCTTAAGAAGCTGGGAGAAGTCGTGTTCATTTGGGAATTGTTGAGAGAAGTCATGGTGACTTGAGAATTGTTGGGAGAAGTCAAGGTGACTTGGGAATTGCTGGGAGAAGTCTTTGCGAGACATTGCGTGTGTGTGTGTTGTGTATGTATAAACAATCCCGTGTACGAGGCTATATATAGGTAAGTTTATCCCGCTCCATTTTGAATTTGAATTTATCCCGCTCCCATTTGAATTTCAATTTTGAAATCCCGCCCGTCTTTTTGAATTTAAATATACCCCACTCATTTCATAATTTAAATTTGAAATTTGAAATCCAAAATTCCGCTCTTATTGTTTCAGCCAGCTATAAATAACATACGATATTCCAATTTTGTTCATACACTTATACATCTAAACATTTTACAAAAGATCACTCATATGGCTAATTCATGGTGGAGAGATGAAGAAAAATTGTTGGCTGAAGTTTGGTGTGAAGTTTCTCAAGAACAACACACCCACCAAGATCACACATTTTGGAATCGGGTTGTACACATGTTCAACAATAAGAACGAGGCTAACAATCGTAACAAACATATTCTTGTTGGTAAATGGACAACACTTAACTTGGAATGTAAAAGATTCAACACTATTTACAAGGAGGTGTTTATGAACATGGAGGTAAATGCCAATGATCGTCTAGCCACTGCAAAGACCATTTATGAGCAACACTATGGTGGTAAAAGCTTCAAATATATTCACGTGTGGGAGGTTTTGAGAAACCAACCCATATGGCTAATTTATGGTTAACAGTGTTGTATGATTTATTATCGTTTTTAACTATTTTCGTATCATTTTTAATATGTTGTAATGTTACTTTATGTTTGAATCTGAATAAAAGGCTTAATGGCTATTTGATTACGTTTGAAGTGTATATCAAATAAATACAAAGTACGTGAGGAGAATTCACCAGTCAACCCTTGTGAAAAGGCTAACTTACAAAATCTGTGAATACAATATATATATGTGATACCGGGCAAGTGATTACCCGGGTCGTGTCCCAACGAGGTGTGAATGGGCGATATCGTGTGAGATTCGAGATTAAAATGCTTGTAAGGATGATTGAGAGATTATTTGGTATTATGAAACTACGAGATTTTAACGAATAACGAACAAGAGATAAAATAAACGCAACTAAAATATGAATTTAAACAAGTAATGACAACTAAAGTTTAAAAACTACTTAGAATGCTACGAGAATGATAATTGAAGGCTAGGGAACCCTAAAACGTAATCTAAGTTTAAAAACGTAAAAGTAAATAAAAAAACGTAAGTGCGCGAAATAAAATGTGATTTTTTAGCTACACTAATCCTACGGGGGAAAAATGATTTTTCTATGTTCCTAATGTTAAAAGAAAATTTTGGAAAAAAGAAAAATAATTTTTTGACAATTTAATAATTTATTATGAATTAATTCCTAAATAAACTAAATTAAATTAACAAAAAAACTAAACTATTTTCAAAAATTCTGAAATTTTTTCTAATATTTCTAAACGCAAACAGAAGTAAAAGAAATATTTTAAAAGTTTTAAAAAGCTAGTAATAAGCTGTATAAAAGCTCAACTGAACAAATAAGCTAATGAAGTCTACTACTAATTAAATAAATGATTTTGCAAAACATGGTTTAAAGAAGATCAAGGGCATTTGGTGTTTGTGTTGTGTGGTGTGTCTGTGAATATGCTATGACCCAGGTTCGAATCCCTCAAAACCAATTATTTATTATTTATTTATTTATTTATTTTGTTTTGGTTTTATGAAGAAGGTAAAGAGCAAACTTGTAACTAACTAAAATTCAACTACTATTTGTGAAATTCTTTTTTCTAAAAACCACTAATAAGCCAATTAAGCATCCTGGTTCTTATCAATAAAAAAATATGGAACACAACAACAAGAACAATCAAATTGCTTGGTTGATAAGCTCACAAAAAACTTATAACTAAGCTAATAACCTAAAACCTAATAACAATACTTCTAAATAGCTAAAACTAACTAGAAATGAGCAAAGAACAAAAGCAAACAAGTATACAAATAAACTGGTTAAGGGGCCACTCTAACAGAAGACTAAAGCAAATAAACAAGTAAAAAGCTATCAGTTATGATCCTATAAGCTAACAAAAGCTCAACAAGCCACCCATTTACCTAAACATGCTCCAATCAACTTCTCTATTCCTAGAATAAGCAATATGGGTACAGAAATAAGCAACAAACAAGGAATAAGCTTGAACAAACTAACACATCAAAACATGCCTGGGGGGGGGGGGGGGTTCTTTTGGAGCTGTCAAAAGCTAGTTATAAGCTTATGGAAAAATTTATAAAAAATGTATTCAACTAGTTTACCAACCAAATAACAAGCATAAAAAAATTTCAGAGAGTTTGGACTTGTGGATTGAAAATGAAAAATTAAAATCAAAATTGATTTTTGGCACTTTTTCTGTGAGAATTGGTTTTGCAGCCCTGAAAAGTGGTTTAAACCCTATAAAAGAAATTCTAAAAATAAAAATAAAAATACTACTAATTAAAGAAACTATCAGAGTACATTATTCCAGGATTTCATGTGATTTGGTAGAGAATAGTGAAAATGAAAATTCAAAAACCAAAACTGCTGCTTGTTTACTTAAGTTGTGCGTCAGAATGGCCAATAGGTTGGTCTTGGGTGTGTTTGACCAAACCAAAGTCAAAGAACAAGGTTGAAAAACATGCACTGACCTATGTGAGGTAAGATTGAACCAACATTAACAACACCTAAAGCCTAATCCTAGAGTTTATCCTACTAGCTACTCAAAACAGTTTTAAAGAATTTTTTTTTAAAGAGCAACCTTACATGCTTAAACACTTATGAAACTGAGAAAACTTGATCAAAATCTAATTATATAACTAAAATTAAGCTGATTCCAAAAGGGCCTTAGGTCAAAAACACTTTTTGGTCAAGAAATAAGGTTGTGCCAAACACTCTGTTAGCATTAAAATTATATTATAAAGTGATGGTCATTCTCATATATTGTAACGTTGTAATGTGTCGTAGTTTTTGTTATTAGAATAGTAAATGGGCGTTTGGATTGGCCTAAGCTAATAGGTTAGAAGTTATGTATAAGCTAGTCCATTTATATATGATGTAAACCAAGTCCAATCCAAACATAAACAAAGCCCATCCAAGCCCATTAGGGCATCTCATGTTACTACTATATAAACACCTCAAATGAGTCATTTGAGGTGTGTGCTTGTGTGTGTATTGTGTGTGTTTTTAATAAAAGTTCTCTTCATCTTATTACTCTATTTCTCAATATTTACGCCACACATACATAGTTTCAAGTCACCATCGTTACTTTATTTACGTGTCATATTTGTATTAAAGTTGATAGATATAAGGTACTACAAGTGGTATCAATCGTCTAACAATGATTTAGGAGTGTGTAGAAATCGTTTTTATCAAGTTTTGTGTTAAAAAGTTGCGTTTTTTTTTCTTATAAACGTGGACTTTTTCTTTATAAAGCTTTGATTTTTACGAGTTTTAGTGTTAAAGTTGTTGGTTTTATTGAAGTTTTTGTGATTCTAAGTGTTTTGGGAGAGATTTGATCAAAAGAAACAAGTGGAAAAAATGTTTTTGGTTGAAAAAATCGGATTTTGAGCTGTTTTGGTCATCTTACGCGTGAAAAGGACAAGCACTACCAAGTTTTAGCTGAAAATTGTACTTTTTGGTACTTTTACGCGTGAGTTTTAGCAAAAAACCCCTTTTCTACGCATAACATCCCTTCCTACGCTTAAGTTTAAACAGAAAACCCTCTTTCTACGCATAACTTGGAATCCTACGCAGAAGTTTTAGCAAAAAAACCTTTTCCTACGCGTTAGATTGAAATCCTACACATAAGGTGTGTTCCTACGCAAAAGATCCTACGCAAAAGTTTTCTTCAACAATCAGAGATTACTCAGTACTTTCCTAGCTTGGACAAGTTAGTGAAATACTTCGACACGGGATATCTTTCAAGCTTGGACAAGTTTGAGAGATCAGTTTGGTTGAAAAAACCTTACGCGTAACATTCTTACGCATAAACTCTAAGTTTACGTGTAAAAATCAAAGTTTACGCATAACCTTAATTTTTACGCATAACCTAAAAGTTTACGCATAACTTTTCTTACGCGTAAGATACAAAGTTAACCATAAGATTCCAATTTACGCTTAAGATCTGGGTTTACGCATAAGAATTTGACTTTTGACAACCAAACTTCAAACGGCCATAACTTTTGAACCGTAACTCCGTTTTCAGCGAAATGCCTGTCAAAACGACCGTGAGACAGAGAAGAAGGACACGTTGAATTAAATTTATTCATTCAACCCAAGTTTCGAAGCCTAAAAACGCTCCGGGAAGAAGTTATTGAGGTTTTAAGGTTTTAGATCAAATTTTTCACCATAAAAACTTGCATCAACTTACACTAAACACAACTCCTACTTCGTTGAATCGATCCAATATCAACTTTATCATTCATCAATGGCAACTCAGCAAGATATTCATGCAGCCGGTGCAGAAAACTGACCTCCAATGCTTGAAAAAGGTGGATATCTTCCATGGACAAGCCGCATGCTTCTTTACATCAAAACAAAGACTGATGGTAAACTAATGAGGAAATCCATTGAAAATGGTCCATTTAAGCCAAGACAAATTCAAGTTGAAGGCAATCTGAATGACACACCTCCTACTCAACCATTCATGCGTGACCAAACTAAAGAAGATTACACAGATGCAGATAGGAAGCAGATCGCCGCTGATGATATGGCAATGCATTTAATCCAACTTGGATTACCACGCGAGATCTTTGCTGCGGTCGACAGCTGTCAAACTGCTCATGATATGTGGGAACGCGTTAGAAGGATATGTCATGGAACAGAGATTGGACAACAAGACATTGAAAACAAACTTCTAACTGAATGGGAGAACTTTACATCCACTAAAGGTGAACAGATTGAATCATACTACACAAGGTTTTGCACTTTAATGAATGAGTTAATCAGAAACAAGTTGACACCACGAACAATTGCAACAAACATCAAATTCATCAATAAACTTCCAGAAGAATGGGGTCGTTATGTTACACTTGTCAACCAAACAAAGGATTTACATAAGGTTAATTATGATCAACTCTATGACTTTCTGAAGCAAAACCAAGCTGAGGCTAATGAAGTAAGGAAAGAAAGATTATCATGATCCTCTTGCATTAATTGCTACTACACCAACACCGTTACCAGTGACCACACAACAACCATTATCATCTTCCACTCACTACTACATGCAACCATCATGCATTCAACAACCAACACCTGTCTACCAACAACAGTTCTACCCACAGCAACAACAACATGTTATTCCACAACAGCAATACCCACAATTCCAAGAACCAGAATTCACTAAAAATGATGAAGCTACTGCAGCCTTGACTCAAGCATTTGCTTTTCTGACAAAGTCATTCCAAGGACGTTATTCTACACCAACAAACAACAACCAAAGGATTTCATCAAACACTCGCAACAAACAGATTGCTCAGCCGAGTTTCAATATGGGCAACGGAGGCCAAATGGTTGGAGTTTATGGGAATCAGCAGGGATATGCTACTGGATTTCATATGGGTGATCAGAATATGCAGAATGCAGGTCAGGATGCAGGGAATCAAAATGCAGGTCAGTATGAAGGGAATCAGTATGGTCAGTATGCAGGGAATCAGATGGGTCAGTTTGTTGGCAATCTTAGGGGTCAGAATGTTGGTAATCAGGCAATGGGTAATCATAATAGGAATGTTGCAGCTCCAGTTGTTGGGAATAATGGAAATGTGAATCAGGGTAATCCGATAAAGTGTTTCAATTGCCAGGGTGTAGGTCATATGACAAGGAACTGTCCTACTAAGCTGTACAAAAGAGACCCAGCGTACTTGCAAAAAGCACTGCTGTTGGCACAAAAGAATGATGCAAGGATTCAGTTGAGCGCAGAAGAGAATGATTTTATGGCTCTTATGGATGACATGGAAGACAGAGAGGATATCGATGTGAACTGCATATTCATGGTGAATCTTCCGGAAGCTAAGTATGACACGCATTTTGTCACACTTTCTGTTTATGACACCAATGCACCATCTGAGGTATCCAACTTCAACACATGTCACAATAATGATATATTTGATATGTCTCCTCATGAGGAACAACATTCTGAGACGCTAGCACCCAATTATGATAAATATCTGGACACGCCAAGTAGTAGCAATACTCCTTCAGCAACTCCAGATGTGAATCATAATGGAGGCTTTGTTTCACAGCATGCTGAGAATGATGAGGAAACACGTGCTTTATTTGAAACATTATTGAACAATTGCAGTATTGAAATTGAGAATGTAAAAAAGGTCAATCGCGATGTTAAGGCCGCGAATGTAAAATTGACCGCTGAGCTTGAGAGTTACAAGGAAAACGTTAAAGCTTTTGAATTTCATAACAAAAGATTGTCAGAATTAGAAACTGGTTATCAAAATTCCGTTTCAAGGGAAAAACGTTTGAAAATCAAGTTTGATACACTTGATGTTAATTCATTCAAAAACAAAAAAGCTTTAAACGCGGAAATTTTTGATTTGCAAAACCAACTCTCTAAACAAAAATCAGCTTATTCCAATCTTGAAAAAGAAAGGGATGAGTTGAAAAAGGAATTTCCAAAGAAAGAAGATAAACTTTTGTAAGAAATCGTAGAGTCAGAACACATGATTGCACATTTAGAAGAATTAGTGGTTAAGTCGGGTCAGTCAAGTCAAACAATGAAAATGATTTCAAATCAAACTAATCTGATTTACCATACGAAACATAAAATGGTTCTTGGTAACACAACTCCTTGTAATCTCAAGAAAGCTCAGCAAGAACAGAATGTTTTGTATAATGGTAATGTGATTTACACCAAAAATGATCCTCCCGTCGTTCGGGATTCTGTGCAAACGATGGAACTTGTTGAAGAGAGCATAAATAAAATGAAACAAAAGGATTTGAAACCCATTGATTACAACAAATTGAACAAACTTTCGGGAATTACTTTTGTTCCACAAACAGAACCATCTATGTTTTCCATAAAACGACCATTCACGAAATTCTTTTCTAAAAAGATAGTTGTTTCCAAATCTCTTTCAAAAATGGAACAAATGTCTTCTATCAACACTTTTAATACAAGTGAGGCTAAAGATATTCTTGAAGACGTTAAAAAGAGAATTCAAGTACTTCAAAATATTGTTAAATCTAAAACTACTATCAGTATTAACGACTGGCATTCTAGTTTTCATATCGAACAGAAAAAGGTGTTTGAAAACGAAATTACTATCCCACTGAATAACATCAGTGAGAGGGTAATCCATTTTGAAAATGCTTTCTTAAAAGAAACGGCCGACTTTGTCAAGGATCACAAATCCCTGGTAAACGAAGCTAATGAAACTCGTGAAAACATGAATGTTATGGAAAGATTAAATGATTCTCTCTTCGAAGCTGTTTTGTCTACTGATATTATGTCAATTATTTTGCAAACATATTCTATTCAAGACGATGAACGACTGAGAGCTGAGACCTCCGAAATTGTTTCCAAATATGAAAATGCTCTTATGAAGCTTGAAAAAGAAATGGTGTCATGTTTTAAACACCTTGATCGAAAAAGAGAAGAATGAAAATATGACAAACTGTCGTATAAGCGTGCCTTCAAGAACATGAAAGAGCAAAATGATCTTTTGAGGGCTCAGCTTTAAAGTCAAAAAGGGAAGGGTGAGGAAACGAAGTTTGCAAAACCATCGACTTCGGAAAAACCAAATGTTTCAAACACTGTTCAAAAACCAAAAATGTCAATTTCACGGTTTGCTCCAAAAGTCGATGAGAAAAAGGACTTGACAAAACCAGTCACTCCAACACCCTTGCCCAAGCAAAGTGAAAATGATAAGATTGTTGGTAAAGGAAAAGCGGTTGTCGAAACACCAAAAGTGATAGCACCTGGCCTTTTTAGGATTAGTCCCACTAGTGAGTCTGTCTCCACATCTAAGACAAATGACAAGTGCAAAAAAGGATAATTCTAAAGAGTCTAGTGATGCTAAAAAGGACAACAATATAAATCCTAACGCGTGTGCCTTACCTTCTACAAGATTAGACAGCACCTCTAGGAGCAGCAGACTAAAGCCTAGGAGCAATACAAGGAACAATAAAGTCTCGCCTGCATCTAAGAGTAGTAGCCAGAATAAAGTTGAAGAAGTAGAAGAACACCCTAGGAATTTATCGCTTTGTAATAAGAGACATGTTTCATCTGAATGTAATGTCAAAAGTACTATTTCTAATGCATGTAATGACTCTGTGTGTTTAATATGCAAGAAATGTTTAATTAATGATGTTCATGATGAATGTGTTTATAAGAATATGTATGTTACGCCTGAACAGAAGAACGTTCCAAAAGGAACTAGTGCTAGATCTATATCAATAGAAAGATTAGTTGCACGCTTTAGGTCTACCACTAGTAGTCGAATGCCTAGGAACTACCTTAAGTTTTGTATGTGGATTCCAACAGGTAGAGAGTTCACTCTTCAGGATGGCAAATTGGAAGTTGTTCAAAATAAACATGTTGCAACCTTTGATGAGTGTGATTCAAATTTTACTCCTAACCTCATGGAACCAAATTCAAAACGGTTTCCAAATACAAACTCTTCTGTTATTGGCAGGTTATCAAAATTTATCTTTGGATTGTCGACTCGGGTTGCTCCAAGCACATGACCGGGAATTTAAAGCTGCTGATCAATTTCGTCTGGAAATTCATGGGAACTGTACGCTTTGGAAATGATCATGTAGCAGCTATTCAGGGTTATGGAGATCTTCGGTTTGGGAATTTTTTAATCACTCGAGTTTACTACGTCGAAGGGTTGGGACACAATTTGTTTTCAGTTGGGCATTTTTGTGATGCAGATTTAGAGGTTGCATTCAGAAGAAACACGGTTTTTGTTAGAAATTTGGTTGGTGATGATCTCTTAACTGGTAATCGTGGTACAAACTTGTATGCTATCGACATCAACCAAATGGCTTCTACATCACCAATTCATCTTATGACAAGGGCAACCGACACAAAGTCCTGGCTGTGGCATAGACGGTTATCCCATCTCAATTTCGACACGATCAACAAATTAGTGAAAGACAACATCGTCACCAAACTTCCTAAGTTCAAATACACCAAGGATCACCTATGTCCATCATGGGAACATGGAAAAAGCAAAAGAGCATCATATAAACCCAAAACCATACCTAGTTCGGAAGCAAGGTTACATATGTTGCACATGGACTTATGTGTCCCAATGAGAGTTGAAAGCATTAATGGAAAGAAGTATATTCTTGTTATTGTTGATGACTATTCAAGATATACATGGGTAAAGTTTCTGAGGACAAAAGACGAAGCACTAGGTACCATCATCACCTTTCTGAAGCGTATCCAAGTTCTACTTCAAGCTCCAATAAGGATTTTAAGAACATATAATGGCACAGAATTCACAAATCAGGAGTTAAGAACCTACTTTAAAGATGTGGGAATCACTCACCAAACATCAGTTGTTAGAACTCCACAACAGAATGGGGTAGTTGAAAGAAGAAATCGAACTCTTGTGGAAGCTGCTCGCACAATGCTGATTTATTCTAGTGCACCACTATTCTTATGAGCTGATGCTTTTGCCACTGCTTGTTTCACTCAAAACCGATCCCTAGTACATCCAAGATTCAATAAAACCCCATATGAGCTAGTGAACAACCGTAAACCTGACATCTCTTACCTTCACGTGTTTGGCGCTTTGTGCTATCCGACGAATGACAGAGAAGATCTAGGGAAGTTAAAAGCTAAGGGTGATATTGGAATCTTCATTGGATATTCAGAATACTCGAGGGCATTCAGGGTGTATAATAGAAGAACAAAAAGGATAATGGAGACGATGAATGTGAAGTTTGACGAGATTTCACAAATGGCTTCTGAGAGACTCGCTCTAGAACCCGCACTTAATCCAATGGCTTCTAATCAAAATAGATTAGGACCTGCACCAAACATACAGACTTCTGGACACATCAGTTCAGGACTCGTGCCTCAAGGAGCTCATTCAACAAACACGGAAAAACCTTCAGAACAAGAACTGGAAAATTTCTTCGAGTTAATGTTTGATGAATACTATGGTGGAACTTCGACAAATGCATCTCCACAACATTCCGCTGCACCCGCTCAAAACCATCAACTACCACCATCACAAGATTCATCTACAACAATCGAAGCTAAAGCACCAACTACCTCAACATCATCTACATCTACTCCAGTAACTCCAGTTATTGAAACTGTTCAACCAAGAGTTGATGAGCAAAACCAAAACACAAATTTTCAAGAAGAACCAACAAATAATTCAAACGATGTTGCGTTAGAAGAAGAAGAAGTATTTGAAAACCCGTTTGCAACAGACTCTGCTGAATCTTCTTTAAGGTTACAAGAACCATCTAACACACACACGTTCAACCCAAGGTACCCTTCTACACTCAAATGGACAAAAGACCATCCAATTGAACACGTTATTGGTGAACCTTCAAAGCCAGTTCAAACGAGGAGACAACTTGCCACCGATCTCGAATTGTGCATTTACATTTGCTCAATCAGCCTCAAAGAACCAACGAACATTCGGGAAGCAATGGCAGAAAACCCATGGATAGAAGCAATGCAAGAGGAAATTCTTCAATACCAGTTACATGATAGTTGGGAACTTGTTGAACGACCACTTGATAAGCGTGTTCTTGATCTCAAGTGGTTGTGGAATAAGAAACTGGATGAGGAAATGACTGTAATTCGTAACAAAGCTCGTCTCGTGGCTAAAGGATATCCACAAGAAGAAGGGATAGATTTCGAAGAATCATTCGTGCCTATAGCTAGACTTGAAGGAGTCCGGATTTTCTTAGCCTATGCAGCTCACAAAAACATCACAATCTATCAGATGGACATTAAGACAGCTTTCTTGAATGGAACTCTGAAAGAAGAAGTGTATGTGAGTCAGCCAGAGGGATTCATTGACAAAGATCATCCAGACTATGTCTACAAGCTTAAGAAAGCCATTTATGGTTTAAAACAAGCTCCAAGAGCGTGGTATGATGAACTATCATCTTTCTTGCTCAAAAACAATTTCACCAAAGGAACGGTTGATGACACCTTGTTTATCAAAAAATTCAAAGATGACATTTTGATCGTTCAAATTTACGTGGACGACATAATTTTTGGATCAACCAATCCTAACCATTCAAAACATTTTGAAAATCTCATGAAAAGCAAATTTGAAATGTCCATGATGGGGGAACTAAAATTCTTTCTTGGTTTACAAATACATCAATCCCCTCGTGGTATTTTTATCAATCAAGCTAAATATGCAATAGAGATTTTGAAAAAACATGGAATGGATAACTGTGATTCTGTTGGTACACCAATGGTTACTTCACCAAAAATAGGTGTTGATTTGTTTGGGAAACCCATCGATCCGAAGAAATATCGGAGCATGATCGGTTCTCTCATGTACATAACTGCTAGTCGACCTGATATTCAATTTGCTGTTTGTCTGTTAGCACGGTTTCAGGCAAAGCCTACCGAACTTCACCTCAAAGAGGTTAAACGGATCTTTCGGTACCTACAAAGCACCATTAACATGGGACTTTGGTATCCGAAGGATTCAGGGTTTAATCTAACAGCATTTTCAGATGCAGACCATGCTGGTGATCAAGTTACAACAAAGACTACATCAGGTGGAGCACAATTTTTGGGTGAAAAGCTAGTAAGCTGGTCGTCACGGAAACAAGATTGTACTGCACTATCAACCGCAGAAGCCGAGTATGTGTCTCTATCTGCGTGTTGTGCCCAAGTTCTTTGGATGCGGACACAGCTCACAGATTATGGCTTTACTTTTGACAGAATACCTATGTATTGTGACTCAAAAAGTGCCATAGCCATCTCGTGCAATCCCGTACACCACTCAAAGATGAAGCATATCAAAGTCCGCTACCATTTCATCAAAGAACATGTAGAAGAGGGTACTGTTGAATTATTTTTCGTTAAGACTGATTACCAACTCGCCGATCTATTTACTAAAGCCCTTCCAAAAGAACGGTTTGACTATTTAGTTCGACGAATTGGCATGCGAAGCCTAACTCCTGAAGAGCTAGAACGTTTTCTCGAATCTTCTTGAAAAATGTTTTCAAAATTGCTTCGCTGTTAATATTTTTGAAAAAAAACAAAATACAAAATTTGAAAAACAAACAAAAACAAAATACAAAAATATAAAATTTAAAAAAATACAAAAACAATATAAAATCAAAAAAACCAAAAATATTCTTCTCACGACATGTCTCTCGTATAAATCAATATTCTGTACGTGTCTAGAAATGTCTTTCAACAATGATACAGACATGTACAGATGCTTGAATGGGAGTTCTTTTAATGTTTTTCCAAAACATGTCGTTTCTCAAAAAGTTTCTTCACTATGGCTTTCGTATACTTCAGTACGAAACCCGGGCTTAAACGATGACTTCTGATTATTTTCAAATCAAGGACTCGGCCGTTCAAAGATGAAATCATTTTCAAAAATTCGAGTATAAACAAACGAAAAGGATTTCAAACATAAACTCGTTTTCAAAATAGAATTCTTGAGCACTTTTTCAAGATTGTTCAAAAGATTTCTCAAAATCTCTCAAAATTAGTGCTCAAGATAACTCCCTCCAAACCCTTAATTGATTTTAAAATGTGCTATCATTAAGGGGGAGTACAAAAACAAAAATGTTCTGAATTCATGCAAAATGAAATCTGTTTATCTCTCCAAAAGCTTTTTCTTAATCAGTTGATATCAAAAATATCACAATATGCTATTTTTGAGGGGGAGAAGACATGATTAAAATGTGATAAAAAAATGTTTAAAGATTGTGGCTGAATCTCGAAAGAGCTGGACTCAGTTATAACCCTCGAATTGACGAAGCTCAAAATGTCAGTAATCGAAAAGACTTGTCCTAGATGGGTAATAATTTAAGATGGTCTAACCAGTGATGTAAGCGTGTCTCGAATAGGACTTGTCTAAGTAGAATGTACCAATTCGAGAAACTTTCTTTGGACTTGACCAGGCCGGGTAATAATTTCAAGCTAGTCTAACTAGTGATGTAAACGTGTCTTGAAGTGGTCTTGTTCACTGAAGGTGGATCAATTCTAAAAGTGCAAACTCCTCCCGCATGTGCAAATTTCTTAATTATCCATGAGCACATGTGAAGGGGGAGTCCTTCAAAAGAAATGCAAAACTCTCGAAGTGTCAACAATGTGTTTTATTTATCATAAACACTTTGAGAGATAAACACAAAAGGTTTTATGGCATGTGATCAATAAATCTAGGATAATCATGGAGTAATAAGGTGATTATGGTTAGGTTTATGTCCAATGATCCGCCAGAGCCGGAGGGATCTACCTAAGGACAATTCCAATAGATAAGAATTAGAAGTCCTTAGGTATGATTGAAAAAAAGAGAAAATGAGAAAGGAGAAAGAAGGGGTTGAAGAATTAAAAAGAAAAGTTATGAAAAAGGGTGAAAAGAAATAGCCCTCCACATGTTCAACCTTAGGGCAGACACCGGGTTCAATTCGTATGCTACTGGTTGTTTATAAGGTGACGCCGGTACTGAAGATAAAGACGTCATGGACCCAGTGATGCAATGCACTAAACCTTCTTAACCACTCAAGTTCTCTTAAAAGAGCTTGTTTCATTCTCACGGGGAACCAGTGTAATCTATCGACCTGTCTCTTAGAGATGGTTGATATTGAAACAGGAGACCTCTCCCTAATCTCCGCATAGGAAACCCAATGTGCACTTATCGAGTCTAGAGCCCCGAGATTCATCAAAAGATCTCATAGGAACACATGATATTTCTACACTGGTTGTTCATCATTAAGGACGCCAGATGTAAACTTTAGAGTCCTACGCAGATCTTAGCAATCTGCCAGAACATTTATGAGAGGATTCACGTTTGTGATTCTCAATGATTGAATGAAAACTCCTGCCAGGGTCAACATCAAACAGCCCTGACAAAAGGTCACTTCGGTAATTCTTTATGGGTTACGCTTAGTGTTAGTGGTGGTTTCAAACGGTCTACAGTTGTGGAGTGATCCCCAGTGACTCACCCATTCGTTGAGCTACTTAGTAGGTCTCGTAAGCTCCCTCGGGAGTATCTGAAATGGGAACGGCCTTGGTAAGGGTTAGAAGGAGTCTTCACACTAAGCTGTTGACGATCTCTAATTCCTTATCTGTAAGTACCCGTTGAATTATTCCTTATCTGTGTGAAAGAACGGGAACTACAAATGCATGTATCACAAAGACTGAATATGTATGAGCATGTTGGAAAGGCGTTTCACCACCACAGTCGCATAATTGACGAAAGGCAGATTGCTCCACATCACAAAAGAACAATAGAGGAGGAAAAGTCACTCATCAAAGATCACAAAGCATGAAGGAACAAAGACTTAAAACTATTCTACTATGACACACAATGGTCAACAACAAAGAACAAAGAAGACCTAATCACGTGGAGCATCATTCGAACGAACACCCCTTACGGGGAGATTGTTAGCATTAAAATTATATTAGAAAGTTATGGTCATTCTCATATATTGTAACGTTGTAATGTGTCATAGTTTTTGTTATTAGAATAGTAAAAGGGCGCTTGGATTGGCCTAAGCTAATAGGTTAGAAGTCATGTATAAGCTAGTCCATTTATATATGATGTAAACCAAGTCCAATCCAAACATAAACAAAGCCCATCCAAGCCCATTAGGGCATCTCATGTTACTACTATATAAACACCTCAAATGAGTCATTTGAGGTTTGTGCTTGTGTGTGTATTGTGTATGTTTTTAATAAAAGTTATCTTCATCTTATTACTCTATTTCTCAATATTTACGCCACACATACATAGTTTCAAGTCACCATCTTTACTTTATTTACGTGCCATATTTGTGTTAAAGTTGATAGATGATGCGTGGGAATTGCACCAGGCTTTACCTCTCAAGGGATCTCGAGAAGCTTACAACCCCCACCAGGCAGTGTACCTGATCGTTGTAGTATAGTATAGTGACAAGTACCGGGGGATTAATCGTTCAGCTAGGAATAGTGTCACTAAGATTAGAAAACCTAAAGACTAGGTCTAGAGATGAGGGATGATTCTTTTTGTATTTTTTAGTTTTCATAAAAGCAAATAAAAATCTCGGTTTTGAAGGAGTTGGGCGGAATTAGTTGCTATTTAACTAACCCAATTACTAAGATGCAATCAAAATAAAATACTAGAAATGAAAATAAACTAAATTATACTAGAGGTGTGAGCAATATATGGGAGAATTGTGTTTACTTAGATTTCACTACTCCATAGATATCTTTTACAGGTTAAATTACTTGTTACAGTTGCGTGGATGACGGATTGTATTCCTTAATACCATTCATGGGGTGGCGTACTTACTTCCCCAATCCTATAAGCGCCTACTTCACTCCTATGTCGAGCCGGCTAAGAAGCTCCTAACATGGGATCACTAGAATTTGCTCATGCATTAAATACAACCATTAAAACCTAGTACACATCGGTTCATGTTTCTTAAGACGTTCAAGCATGTTACACAATGGAGATCTGCCAGTTTTCTTAAGCCTAACATTGAAATCATTCATCCATTACAACTATAAACAAGCAATCAACCCATAATTAACATCTAGGTTTCATTACATCTAAGCAAACACATGATAGATCTAGCCTAGCATGTTAAAATCAAGACAAGCATAAGATATATTCAAACAACACATAGACATATTGAATGAATTGAAAGAGGACTTATCTCAAGTGAACATGAAAGGTTTCAAGGGGTGAAAACCTTTGAAAATACTGTTACAAACGACCTAGGGTTTATTAGGTTCGACCCTAGTATTCTTCACACAAGTTCCTCTTCTAATGAATGAAAAATAGAAAAGTATATATAGATTTTGTGAGGTGACGGCGTCAAGAGCAAATGTCTGACGCCGTCATCTCGCCGCCAAATAAATTCTCGGACTGCCTAGATCTGGGTTTGACGCCGTCACGTGTACTCCTTATGCAGGCCGTCACCAAAATTACTCTTGACGCCCTTCTCTTGACGCCTTCAGGTTTTCTCTGGGTCGTCATGGATTTTACTCCTGACGACGTCACAATTTCCTTCTTGACGCCGTTAGGTACTGTTCTCAGCATGGAAAATTAAGTCTTTGCTGTTTTCTTCACTTTTATGCTCCAAAAACGTCCAAAATGCGTCCTTTTCCAGAATTCACTCCCAAAGTACCTAAAATCACAAAAGGAACGATTTAGGGCAATATTTGATCAAATAAATTCAATTCCGGGCTTAAATGACCCTCTAAAAACGGTTCATTTTTCACCTCATCATATACCCTTACACTTGAGATTTGCTTGTCCTCGAGCAAATGCACTTTTATTCTAGTCAAAATACAAGTTAGGGGTCATTTAACACTAATATAAAAGTAATTACAACAAATAATCGTTCCACTAAAGACCAAAGACAAGCACGGAGGTCATACACTAGCACCTCACAAATAGTGTTTAGATACTCACATCTCTCGAGTGTAATAAAGTAATATCACAATATGGAAATGGAAAACATCTCTTTAAGTAGTTTTGGGCTAGGTCGTTGCGCTCCTGCCACCTCTTGGCAAAGTAGGCTGCTGGGAAAGCCCCCTCATGTCGCAACGGTGTGGGGCGTCAGAGGCTGTTGCCCCGTGACCTAATAAAGTAATATCACAATATGGAAATGGAAAACATCTCTCACTACCTGTCATAGCAAAATAGATTACCATAGGCTTAGGAAAGGATCAAACCTCCACCACATGGCGTAAGCACCTAGGATAAACTATCAAAGAGGTCTTTTAAAGGGTTGTAATGTTAGGTGTAGGGATATGGAATACATGGTTTTGTAGGATATAGGCAGTCTTTACTGGTGGCGAGTTAACAATCTTGGTTAATTATATGTACAATATGGCGTTGCTAAGATAAGACTAGACTCGACTTAAGCTAATAAATGAAAAATAACAAAAACATAAAATGAACATAGAATAAAAAGAGATAGTAGTCCGTTTTTTTTTTTTTTTTTTTTTTTTTTTTTTTTTTTTTTTTTTTTTTTTTTGTGCATACACTCTTACCCTACCATCCAAAATAATACATCATAGGGAATGAATATTCCCCTTACACTTGAATTTCTACATACTTTACAAAAAAAACTAATCTAATGACTCGAATTAAGAAAATCAAAACACTTGGAGTACTTTTAAGATTAATGCACATATGGGGGTAATAATAGATGTTCTTCCCCATTACTCCATAACATAAGTACTTTACCCATGAGTCCCAATCGTCCCAAAACAATATGTACAAAGATATGACTCGACTTAGCAACCATGTAATCAATTAGATAATTAACTAAGGGTTTAACAAATAACAATAATGCACTAAGGATGAGTGCATACACGGAAGGCTAAGGCGATTTGGGTGTACATTTAAGTGGGGTGTAACAAATTCTTCCTTTAAGTAAGATGCTTAAAGTTAGAAACGAAAAGATAGGCTCGAAGGGGTGTACTAGGGGTTTCGTGTACTAAAAATGAGTACAACGCTAAGGTGTGGGAAAAATTAGTTGACTTAACTAGCCAAATAATATGACATAAATGGTCAAGTAATTATGATACGGGTTTAACACAAGGGTGATCCTAATGCCTCTTATCATGTAGTAATTCCTACTACACGAATGTAGTCTCACTAGCGGTCTCGGGATGCATCACTAATGCAAGTTCTAGAATCTAAATGCTACCGGTACACTCATAAGCACTAATAGTAAATGCTTTTCCTATCAAATCTAAAGGCGAACCTCACATATTTGGGTGGAAAATTTTTATGAATAGTACGGTTTTGTGCTAGTCATACAATCTCCTATCCATGAGACGCTTGCTATGGCTAAAGTTTCACTCCTAAATGTTGTAAAAAATTTTAAATTTGGCGCTAAAATTGCTCTAACAAGTATTTCTCATAGTTTTATTACACATCTACCATCAAACAAACAAACTCAAGCGAAAGTGTATCTGTAAGGTATCATCATTTTACCCTCCCCTTACACTTAGGATGAACATTGTCCCCAATGTTCAAGTAAAGAATGTAAAAGTGAAATAAGTAAAACGAATGAAATCAAATACTCCCCTGATTCGCTCGGTATGGATAATAAGGTGGCCAGGTTAGATCTTCCTCCAAGAAAATGAACAATCAAAGCTTCCCTTCCAGAATATAAATCATCTTCTTGTCATAAGGCAACCTCGCGTAAAATCGGCGGCAATCTATATATGCTAACAAATCCTAGAAAACAAAATAAGATATAATGCTTGTGGAATGATGTTTGCAGATTTCCTGGAGATTATAAAACTAAAGATTCAACAAAAACTTTAAGACTCCGTTAGAAAAACAAAACTGGTAAAATTTCCAGAATTTTACACGTGACGCCGTCAAGAGCAAACTCGTGACGCCGTCAGAAGTGACCTGCAGAAATTCTTATGTTAAGTTTCGGGAAAATTTCTGGAAAAACTTCGTCCTACTTCCTGGAAAATCCTGCAAAACATCATTATGACTCGATACAAGCATTTGACTCTAACGAATACGAATATACATGTTCACTTAATATTGTGGATAATCATGATCGAGTTTGTTTCTTAAAAACATATTTGGGGTTTCCCCTTACACTTATCTTTTGCGAAATACCTTTGGATGAAGGTAAGACTAGGCCAAACAACAAAATAAAATATTTTCACTATTTTAGTTTTCAAACATGATCTACCAACAATAAAAATAAAGCATGCATACGGAAGTAAATAACAAACAAACAAAAATTAAAATCACACAAAGCATGGGTTGCCTCCCAAGAAGCGCTCTCTTTTTTTACGAGTCTTGTAGCTAGACTCAAGGTCATGGGTTACTACGTGACTTCATTGTTGGTTTCACTCTCTAGGTCATCTCCTATACCAGTTTTGTATTCCGGACCTAATTGCAAGCATTCTTTGTAGAAACCAAGCATCCTATTCTTCACATACTCTACTCCTCTACGTCTATCCTCATCATTCCTATAATAAGCTGCTTGTTTGTGTTCCTTTTCTATATTAGACAGGAGATGGTACTGCTCAATCTTATAGGGCATTTGGTAGGCAATCTCATCATTCTCCTCCTTGAACCTAACTATCCCTAAAGTCAGATCATAACTCATCTTAGTGGCCTCAACAAATGGTTTTCCGAACACTACTTGACTTAGGCAAGCATCTATCACCGGACGGGTATCCTCTACTATCATAAAATCGATCTCATAAGTGAAATTTCCCACAATCACATGCAATCCTTTCACTCTTCCTACAAAATTACTTATCAAATTCTTATTGGGCATCATCCTATAACCAAGTTGTTTCTTCATTACCCAATTATAATAAGTCCTAGTCATGATGTTTATAGGAGATCTAGGATCGATATAAGCTTTCCATATATGCATATGCCCGATGTTGCATGGTATGTTGATGTTAGAGGGGTCTCCCCTTTTGATAAGGGGTGTGCCAAGGATATATGGTGTCTCAGGGCCATCAATAAATCCTTATGATATTCTCGTTCTTCCTTGGTGGGCAACTTATCAAAGTACTCTTCTACGGTCTTTACTTCCTCTAACTCTTCTCCCTTATTAACCTCAACTTCCCTAATTTCATCCCTAGTCTCGGTTTCTACTTCAACTTCATCTTTGTCACTTTCTTCTATATCCTTATCTTTTGGCTTAATGGTGACGACATTGACAAAGTGGACATGTTTGGATGACGAGGGGTCCTTAGTTTGGATTCCGTTATTGGCGTCCCTAGTGTCCTTCCTAGGTGTAGTTAACGCTTGGTGGTTGAGGGCTTTCAACAAGTTGTCAATCTTATTGGTCATCTCCGTTTGTTGTTGGTTGAATTCGGTTTCAAACCTAGCTATGCGATCCTCTTGAGATGCCATAAACTTGGATATCAATACTTCAAGATTGTTGGTACTACCATAGTTGTTAGAAGGATTGTTGTTGAAAGTACGGTTGGAGGGTGGACCGTTTGGTTGGTAACGATTAGGCGGATTGGAAGAATTGGCTTGATTTTGTTTCCACCTAAGGTTTGGGTGATTTTTCCAAGAAGGGTTGTAGGAATCACCATAAGGGTTTGGCTCGGGTTTGAAAGTGTACCACTTATCTCCCGCTTCGTCGGTATGCGAGGATGCGTAGTCCGCAAAAGCTGTTCCGGGGAGTTCCACACAATCACGAGTGTCATGGGGACCACTACATAATTCGCATGAAGAAGTGATTTTGTTCACTTGGCTTGAAGGCTTAGGAGCTTCGTAAGATTTCATGAGAAACTTGACTCGACCTTCAAGTTCCATGATCCTACGGTCGGGAGTGCTAGAATTATTCGAAGGCAAATATATTGCCTTGACCGTTTTGTTCAAATCACGGGGATCATTCCAACTTTCGTTGTCATAGAGAGCAAGATCTTCTATGAGTTCCCATGATTGTTCCGCACTTAGGTCACGTAGCTTACCACCGGCCGATTGGTTAATGGCTCGCCTTGTGGAGAGATCGATATGGTCATAGAAGATTTGGACTTGGAGCCAAAGATCTATGCCATGATGAGGGACTTTTTGGAGTAAGTCCTTGAATCGAGTCCATGCTTTATATGGAGTTTCACCTTGACGTTGTTGGAACATCAAGATATCATTTCTAAGCTTGGTAGTTCTCCCCGGTGGGAAAAATTGAGCAAGGAAACGAGTGGTGAGATCATCCCATGAGGTGATGGATCCCGCGGGTAAACGCTCAAGCCATTGGCTAGCTTGATCACGTAGAGAGAATTGGAATAGGCGTAATCGGGTTGACTCTCTAGTTGTAGCATCAAGGTCTATAGAATCTACGATTTTAAGGAAGTCCTTGAGACGTTGATTTGGATCTTCGGAACGAAGTCCATGAAATGCACATCCGCTTTGCACCAACCGGATGGTGTCGGATCGCAAGGGAGACACATTGGCTCCTTGGGTGAGCTCAATGGTGTTTCGATAGCCTTGGTGGCTAGGTCGGGAATACTCTCCTAGGGTTCGGGGCCTAAGAGGTTGGTTAGCTAGTGGTGGGTTTTGTGGGTGGTCTTGTTGTGGTGGGATGATGGGTTCAAAGATGTTACCATCGTCCATGATGTCGTATGGCGAAGAGTTACGAAAAAAAAACATGAAGAAATAAGATAGACTAAAGAGAACCTAAAAATAAAAGTAAAATCTTACTAGAAAGGAATCTAGCAAGTAGACCTAATAAAAAGAGATCCTAACCTAGACAATAACTATTCCCCGACAGCGATGCCAAAAACTTGATGCGTGGGAATTGCACCAGGCTTTACCTCTCAAGGGATCTCGAGAAGCTTACAACCCCCACCAGGCAGTGTACCTGATCGTTGTAGTATAGTATAGTGACAAGTACCGGGGGATTGATCGTTCAGCTAGGAATAGTATCGCTAGGATTAGAAAACCTAAAGACTAGGTCTAGAGATGAGGGATGATTCTTTTTGTATTTTTAGTTTTTATAAAAGCAAATAAAAATCTCGGTTTTGAAGGAGTTGGGCGAATTAGTTGCTATTTAACTAACCCAATTACTAAGATGCAATCAAAATAAAATACTAGAAATGAAAATAAACTAAATTATACTAGAGGTGTGAGCAATATATGGGAGAATTGTGTTTACTTAGATTTCACTACTCCCTAGATATCTTTTACAGGTTAAATTACTTGTTACAGTTGCGTGGATGACGGATTGTATTCCTTAATACCATTCATGGGGTGGCGTACTTACTTCCCCAATCCTATAAGCGCCTACTTCACTCCTATGTCGAGCCGTCTAAGAAGCTCCTAACATGGGATCACTAGAATTTGCTCATGCATTAAATGCAACCATTAAAACCTAGTACACATCGGTTCATGTTTCTTAAGACGTTCAAGCATGTTACACAATGGAGATCTGCCAGTTTTCTTAAGCCTATCATTGAAATCATTCATCCATTACAACTATAAACAAGCAATCAACCTATAATTAACATCTAGGTTTCATTACATCTAAGCAAACACATGATAGATCTAGCCTAGCATGTTAAAATCAAGACAAGTATAAGATATATTCAAACAACACATAGACATATTGAATGAATTGAAAGAGGACTTATCTCAATTGAATATGAAAGGTTTCATGGGGTGAAAACCTTTGAAAATACTGTTACAAACGACCTAGGGTTTATTAGGTTCGACCCTAGTATTCTTCACACAAGTTCCTTTTCTAATGAATGAAAAATAGAAAAGTATATATAGATTTTGTGAGGTGACGGCGTCAAGAGCAAATGTCTGACGCCGTCATCTCGCCGCCAAATAAATTCTCGGACTGCCTAGATCTGGGTTTGACGCCGTCACGTGTACTCCTTATGCAGGCCGTCACCAAAATTACTCTTGACGCCCTTCTCTTGACGCCTTCAGGTTTTCTCTGGGTCGTCATGGATTTTACTCCTGACGACGTCACAATTTCCTTCTTGACGCCGTCAGGTACTGTTCTCAGCATGGAAAATTAAGTCTTTGCCGTTTTCTTCACTTTTATGCTCCAAAAACGTCCAAAATGCTTCCTTTTCCAGAATTCACTCCCAAAGTACCTAAAATCACAAAAGGAACGATTTAGGGCAATATTTGATCAAATAAATTCAATTCCGGGCTTAAATGACCCCCTAAAAATGGTTCATTTTTCGCCTCATCAATAGATATAAGGTCCTACACACTCCTTTATGGGACTGTTTTGTTTTTTTTCAAAGAGAATGATTGATTGGATCTAGGATTTTGAAAGATAAGTATTCATTAAGCTATAAAATAGTTAAATAGGCACTATTACCCCAATAATAAGCAGTGTGCATAAGCTAACACTAATAAGCAGTAAAGGCTCATTGAAAATAGTTAATAAGCAAACTATCAAACTAAAATTATCTAAGCTATCCCATAAACAGAAGAAGCATTAAATATCCTAAATAAGCAGTAAAACACAGAAATAAGCAATTGAAAAGCACACAATAAGCTAAGCTACAACAACCTAAGAATTATGACCTAAAATAAGAAAATGATATAACCTTGGGCCCTAGTTAATCCCTTACGGCAAGGTAAAGTCCTTCTTACCAATCCCTTACGAAAACTTCCATGCTTTCCACTTTTTGCAAAGGTAACTATTTTTGATTTTTTGATTATATATATATACATATATATATATATATATATATATATATATATATATATATATATATATATATAGGGGGGGGGGCTTTATTTTCAGAACCCTGTTAAGTGCGGGAATTGCGAGAACTCCAATTTTGCATTAGATAATATGCATGTTCACATAAAACATGTATGTTTTCTTACATACACCATAATACACATTGTGGAAGGATTCTATATTGATTTGTGCAAACACTTGGGATGTTAATCTCAGTAATGTGTTTAGGATATTTATGAATGAATGTGAGTTAGCACGCGGAATTTACTAAAACACACTAAAGGAACAAAGGTGGTGAATAAGTAAATGAGAATGAACACAACATGAATAACACAAAACGATTCAATATTATTGATGAAATAATACGGGTGATCTAAACTATCACCAGGATTACAAGTGTAGCCTTGAATCTTTGATACGTGAAAGGGTTTAAAGATGGAAGTTATGCATGGAAAACCATGGGAAAGATATGTCTAAGAAGGTGTCTTAAGGGTTCCTTTTATAGTATAAGGAGCCCTTATTACAAGTGGTCAAGTTGCTTAATATAATATATTAGAGGTTTATCTTATCCTAATATTACACCTTTTAAGGTAAAACACTCCATTATATCTACTGAGACTTCTGTACTACTTCTACTTAACGTATAACTTTGTACAAAGACTAATAATACAACTAAATATCTCTAAATAAAATATAACAACTTGTCGTGAAAACTGGCAGGACCTTCTTTAACTAGCAGTACCTTCTTACCCAGAAGGTACTGTTAGTATATCTTCAACATCAGCAAAACTGAAGAGGCAGGCTTAACTATCAACTAGCAGGCTCTTCTGGCAGACTCTTTACTTTGTGCATTTTATTCCCAACAATCCTCCCCTAAACTTGTTATTCCCTTTAAAATAACCAAGTTTCTTTGTGAATAAAATTCATACCTTGAGGATTTGAGGGAACTCTTCCAAAAACCTTATCTTTTTCTCCTTAGGCTTTCATACTGATCAAATATGTTCTCCTTCAATCTTTTGACTGCATCAGTCTCTTCTTCACACAAAAGCTTATTGGAGATCAAGACTGATAATACTTCATAGCTTAAAGGATACTCCTTCTCACCTAGCATAAAGAGCTCTATTCCACTCTGAGTGGAAAGATGATGAACATGACTCATGCTGAAGTATTCCCATGTAACAGATAAATCATAGTAAGGAAATTTCCAATGAGTATCAGAAGGATTTGGATCATACAATCTGCTGAACTCAACCCATAGCTCTTGCTCCTTTGCATCTGGCTTATACTTGGTTTTCAGCTTCTCTTGAACTAATACCCATAATTCATCTAAATCCATTCTGTTACATGCTCTAAGTAGATTTTCAAAGTTCTTGAAAATCTCAACCTTGTTTCCAACTCTTGTTATCTTCCATGCTTTGCCAAACTTGTCATTGAAGATTTCCCAATCTATGACTGGATGCCTTGCATGTAAAGGTTCAGCAAAAACAACTTGTGGAACATGGACAACCATTTCTCTTGATTGAACAGGAGGCAATTCTGCTTTCTCTTTTTGTTCCTTCTGATCATCTTTTCTTCCTTTGGAAGGCCTTTCTTGAGTATCCATGAGAAAACTGGTTTTGTTTCTTCTGTAAGCCTCTAAGTATAGAAGCTTCAATTCATCAAAAGATTTACCTTTGAGTTGATGATCTTTCATGTTCACCTCTCTTTTCAGATATATCTTGAAGAAGTTCTTCTGATCTGCTTCAGAATGTGGCATTTTAAATCCTTTCTTCTGATTCTTCTGAATCTGCTGATAGACATCATCCAATGCCTCTTGATTGTATTTCTTAGTGATGAAATCATTGAGTTTGATTGTCATTTCATCTGAGCTAAGAGACTCATCACATACCAGAGTGTAAGCTTCACCTCTTACAATTGGATCAATGGAAATGATGTATTGCAGCTGAGCATCAAAGTTTTCTTGCAACATTCTTGATTCTTCTTCAGCCCTCAAAACTTCTTCTTCATGAAGCTGTTTGGACAACTTTTCATCTACAACCAATTGTGCTTGCTCTTTCTGCTTCATCTTTTTAGGCTTTGGTTCATCTTCAACCACAATTTTCTTGCCTTTGTCTTTTGGTGATGATGCTGGACTTGGAGCAGCAGATTGTTCATCAGAAACAAGAAACCTCCCCTGAGGCTTTGATCCTCTCTTTCTTTTGTAAGACACTTGATCAGAAACTTTTAAATTCATAGCTAATAGCCTCTGAATCCCAGCAGGCTCTTGCTCTGCTTCAGCAGTATCTTGTTCTGTTTCAGCAGTATCTTTCAAGCTAATAGGCTCTTTTTCTTGAGTAGCAGGCTCTGTTTCTTGAATAGCAGGCTCTTCATCAAACACTTGAGTTCCTTCATGAAACTGAAATTGAATCTCTTCTTCATTTTTAGAACTACCCATCCTCCCCTTTTTAGAAGAGAGACCCAAACCCTCTACATCTGAACTTGAGGAACTAGAAACAACCAACTGAGATGTTCCTTTACCCTTCAACAATTTCACCTTCAACTCTAATTTCTCAACCCTCTTAACTAACTTGGTGTTGATCTCTGTAAAATGTTTGTTTTGACTTTCAAGAGTAGTTTGCAAGTGCTGCACTTGCTCCTTTAATTCCCTGATAGTCTGAGCATCTACACTTTATTGTGGAGGAGCTCGTGGTGGTGAGTTATGATGTGATAATGATGGTGATGTTGCAGATGGTGTTTGCGTTTGTTGATGAGATGGTAATGGTGGTGTGACTGATGGTACTGTTGATGAGAGGGATGGTACTGGTGATGGATGTGGTGATGAATGATCAGATGATGTGGATGGTTCTTCAGAATGTTGTGGTAACATTTCCTCAAAAAGTGGTACTTCTTCTCCTTGAAAACCAATTTTCATGTTTGAAAACACCTTGTGTGTAAGTTTGGGAGTTTTAAAAGGTTTGTTTGGGGGAAGTAACAAATGTTTGGATTTGTTGATGAGGCACTGAATGAACCTTGGATACATCAAAAACTTTGTTTCACTGTCCACATTTTTAACCAGTCCTTCAAAAATATATTTTGAAAAGTTGAATTTCTTGTTTGTTGCCAGGCAAATGAGAGCTGCAGCCATGTTACTACTAAATTGCTCCCATGAGGTTTTCTTTTGGCTTAAACAATGAAGGATGGTATGAATAAAAAATCTCCATTGAGGGGTAAAATGCTTTTTAAGAAATGTAAGCTTTGTAGAAGTTACATTATACCCCATTTTTGTCAAATTTTCAAAGATTTTAGTATCAGGTAACTGACTAATGCCATCTGAATCATCCAAACGAAGATGTCTTCTAATGGATGATTCGGTAAAAGTCAAGGTTCTACCATCCACTTTGACCATTAACTCTTGAATCCCATCCCTAAGAGTGTTAACTTTAGCAGTTTGCTAAAATTATGAAATTTGAGATTCAAAAATAGTGGGATTCACGAGTAAAGCAAACCTGACATAAGAATTGATTAGAAAATCCACTGCTTGATGAAAAGTTTCATTGTCATCAGACTTTTCCAATAATGCTAATTGGTTGTGACGTTTGACAAAACTTAGACGAGCCATGGTGAAAGGTTTGATGAAAATTTTGATTTTGATGGTGGAATTTTATTGTTGTACTGGTAGAAGATGAAAGGTGAGTGTGAATTATGATAAGGATTGATTATGAGAAAAATGACTTTTGACCGACTATAAAAGATATGGATAAGAAATTGAAGAGGCGGTAAAAAAGATCTTTTATTATAATAACTATATCCTTAAGTCGAGGAAAACATGAATAATTCACAAAAATACCCTTTAAAAACAACGGCTATATTTTAACCTGACAGACTCAACGGCTATGTAGCAGTACCATTTTACTCTACCAGTACTAAAATTTGAACTACCAGTACCTTGTTTTTGAAATAAAACCTGGCAGTCTCTTTGAAATTTTAGAAAATATCCCTTATAGTTTTTAGCAAACTATCAGCTATCAACGGATTTGATAAGTCTTTACCAAGAGCCGTTTGCTTTGGACTAGTCAGTTCGTTAAGTTTTTGAAACTGGGTGAACTGATTACCATTTCCATATCCTGATGGTGTTAGCAAGCTTGAGTAACCTGAAATGGTTAGTTGTAAACCAAAAGAACAGAGTGCAAAGCACTTGTTTTATAGCATTGTTAACATTTAAACATCAAGATGAGCAAAAACAGAGCAAACTTTGAGCTAACAGTACCAATTTTGTACTGACAGTACCTTATGACTAACTAGCAGTACCATGTTTAGAGGCCAGAACTTGTTTATTTATATACAAAACACATGTTTTTCAAAGATTTATCATACCAATACCTGCTACCAGGTATTTAAACCTACCTAAATCAAAAGCTTTGGTGAGAAGGTCTGCAAAATTATTTTCAGAATCAATTTTGACAACTTGTATTAACCTTTTCTCATTGCAATCTCTTATGAAATGGTGTCTGATTTCAATATGTTTTGTTTTTGAATGTTGAACTGGGTTTTTAATGATACAAATAGTACTGCTATTGTCAATGTAAATAATGGTGTTAAGAAAATTGTACCCATAGTCAAGCAATTGATTCTGGATCCAAAGAACTTGGCCACAACAACTTGCACTTGCAACATATTCTGCTTCAGTTGTAGAATTGGCCACCATTGTTTGCTTCTTGCATTGCCATGATATGAGTCTGCAGCCAAGAAATTGACATCCACCAGTTGTGGATTTTCTGTCTAGGGTTGCACCAGCATAGTCACTATCTGAGTAAGCTACCAAATCAAAAGATGATTCCCTTGGATACCATAGACCCAACTTAGGCTGGCCCTTGAGATATCTGAAGATCCTTTTGACTGCTGTGAGATGAGAAACTTTTGGATTTACTTGAAACCTTGCACATACACATACTGAGAACATGATATCTGGTCTTGATGATGTAAGGTACATTAGTGACCCAATCATTGATCTGTAGTTGTGCACATCAACATCTTGACCCTCAGCATCTTTGTGTAACCCCTTTTCTGGATCCATTGGTGTACTTGCAACCTTTGAATCTGTAAACCCAAATTTCCTTAGGATCTCTGCTACATACTTATCTTGGCTGATAAATATGCCTTCATTAGATTGTTTCACTTGGAGACCCAAAAAGAAAGTAAGTTCCCCCATGGAACTCATTTCAAACTTACTATGCATAAGTTTTTCAAACTCCACACATAATTCCTGATTTGTGGATCCAAAGATAATGTCATCAATATAAATCTGCACCAGCAAGATGTCTTTCTTGGTTCTTTTGATGAACAAAGTTGGATCAATCTTGCCTCTTTGAAATCCATTTTCCAATAAATAGAAAGCCAATGTTTCATACCATGATCTAGGAGCTTGGTGTAGACCATAAAGAGCTTTGGTAACCTTGTACACCTTGTCTGGATATTCTGCATCAATGAAGCCTGGAGGTTGAGAAACATACACCTCTTCTTCAATAGTACCATATAAAAAGGCACTTTTGACATCCATTTGGTAGACAGTGAATCCTATGAAAGAAGCATAGGCCAAGAATAGCCTAATTGCTTCAATTCTTGCAACTGGAGCAAAAACTTCTTCATAATCCACTCCTTCTTCTTGAGTATACCCTTGGGCCACCAATCTGGCTTTGTTTTTGATCACTATTCCCCTTTCATCTTTCTTATTTCTGAAAACCCATTTGGTTCCAATTGCCCTGTAACCTTTGGGCAAATCAACCAGTACCCAAACCTTCTGCAGTTTGAATTGAAGTAGCTCTTCTTGCATTACTTCAACCCAGCCTGAATCATCTAAGGCTTTTGTACTGTTTTTGGGTTCTACTTGAGAGAGAAAGCATGAAAACAGGCATATGTGGGCAACTTCATGGTTCTTTTCTTCATACACAGCTAGGACAAACCCATCTTTGTCTGAAGATAAGACTTGAGTTCTTGTTTTAACACCAGAATCAATACTGCCAATCATATTATCAATGGAGTGATCTTTGAGAATTCTTGTGTTGTGTGTTGTAGGAACATCATAGGAAATTGGAAGGTTTCCAATCCCTACATCTTCTGGTAAGGAATCATCTGATAGAACATTTAATGGTTCAGCAGGACCAATTTGTGAACTGGCTGTGTTGATATAAATAATGTTTGTGAATGTTATTAATATTTCTCAATAAACCTATGTTTTGATAATCACAAAACTTAAATCAAATTAAGTCAAGAATAAGACATAAACAAGTATTTGGTGACAAATATTTACTTCTACATCTTATATCTCTTAAGGTATGCATAAACTTAGTAACTTATGCATTACATGATCCAAGGAAATTTTACATTAATACATAACATTATATAAAATGATTTTAACATTTTATATATATTTGTAAATCATTTTTGGTAAAGCTTTATTAAACCACAAAAATATGATTTCAAATTTCCAACCAAAAAGGGCAAATTTTATCCAGAGAATCTTTTCAAACGTTCAGGAGGGCGGCCCCCTTAATTTTACTAGGCGGCCCCCTTAATCATTAAGGGGACCGGCCAACAATTAAGGGGACTGGCACGCTCCCGAACAGTATTTTCTGGCCCTATAAATATTGGATCATTTCACATATTTTTCTTACCTTTTTGCACTATAAACTTTCTGATCCAATCCTCTTCTCTAGATCTAAAATCCTTTGATCATATATTTCATAAGTCTTTGTTTCCAAGTGATCCAAAGCTTCATCCATTCAAGTGCAAGAAGAAGAACACTTCTCTACATCCATCTTATTGTAGTGGTGTTGTGTATAGCTAGTTTCATATAGTACTAGTGATAGCTATTTGTTAAGGTGTTGTGAATACTTGTTGATTGTAGAATCTTGGTGTGTTGTAAACTAGTTTAGTAGTAGTGACTTAGTTGTGCATAGAAGAAGGTGTGAAGATTGATAAGGTGTGAAGACGGTGTGAAGTCTT